>NW_020868431.1:135000-145000 GCF_003789085.1 Penaeus vannamei | reverse complement strand
GAGGGGAAGTGGGAAGGGAGGGAAGGGGAAGGAGTAGGAAGAAAAAGGAGAGAAGGGAGAGAAGGGAGACGGAAGGGGGAAGGGAGTAGGAAGAAGAGAGAAAGGGAGAGGGAAGAGGGAAGGGGAGAAGAGGACCACACCAAGAGATTACAGGATCACATTTATTGTCGCCCAAGACTCGTGTTCGTATGTGTAACAGGCGGGTAGGGGTAGGGGGGGGGGCAAGGGGCAGGGGGGGTGGGGTATAGAGCAAGGGGGATTGGGAAGGAGATAACGCGGCCGAGGGATTAGGTGGCGGTTCCTTAATTAGATTGCGTGATTGGCAATGGGGGATTCGATGATATTTTGACACCCGAAGGTCACTGGGTTCGTAGTAAATATATTGTATACCCACGTGCGTAAATATTTTCCGCAATTTTGTTCTTAGTCGATGTGCAGTTTGCCTGGGAAGGATAATATACTTATATATCTTCATAAAACTATATCTAAACATATCTAAATATAAATATATATGTATATTTATATATAAATATGAAAAATATATATAAATATATAAGTGGAAGGGGTTCGCATACTATCACCTCTCCCCCTCCCCCCTCTCTCTCCCCCTCCTTTCTCATTTCCTCCATTTAGCGAATAAGTTATGGAGTGAGAATAAACTATTAAAAAATCATGAAATGTAAGAGCCATTTTACAAAGTTTATTATACTTATATTTAGCGTTTTTTATTACCCGGCATTTTGGCCGTGATGGAGTCCTCAGTCTAATGGATATATTAATATTTTCTTTTTTTTGTAGTAACATGCTTAGTTCAATTAGCAAGTAAATTTTTTTTATTGGTTCATAGTTCATAAAATAATAATAAATGAGAAAAAATATTTATTAATACCGACGGTCTGTCTTTCTTTAATAATAATTTTTTCCAGCATTCCTTTCTTTTTTTTTTTTTTTTTTTTAGTTTTTTCATTATATTTTCGCTATACTTCTCAGAATGTTTTACGCCGTAGTCCCCCATCTGCCTCTCTCCTTCGTCACTTCTCTCTCTCTCTACACAATATCTCCATCACTTTAATTGCGCGTTCGTAAATAATAAACTAACAACAACCGATTAAGCGTATCAATCATAATTTTCGCTTATTTATCTTGGTTTACTCTATGACGTCACCCCCCCCCCCTTTCACGTGCGTTCGAGACAACCTTTTTGTGACATGATGACTTCGCGAACAATTTACTTTTTACGACTTTCGTGATGAAAAAAACTCCCTTGTCGTGCTAACAACTTCCAAGTGAATTGCTCCTTTAATTATTCATGACAATTACATTAACTCCTATTTATTCGAAGTTCCCAAACGGATAAAATTTACGGGTACATATTTACCGACGAACCGTGCGGGGGAAATGAGGCGACGCCATGTTGAACGGATTCGGACAAACGCCCGCGTTCCCTTTTGCGAAATTAGTCGTTAAATAAATAATTGCGAATAAACGCGTATGCAAACAAATGGCGGGCAAATCAGATGAAAAATGAATATCCCAACTTTAATGTCCACAGGGGCTCCCTTGCCGCCCCAGCTGTTCTATTCTGCTTGCGATGGAAAAAAGAATTATTAATACAATGATGCTTCAAGTCAGCTTTGGGAGCAAATGGCTGCGCCCTTTCGGAGTAAACAAATATTTCGAATTATTCACATGGTTTTGCCCTTTTGGGAAGAGAGAGAGAGAGAGAGAGAGAGAGAGAGAGAGAGAGAGAGAGAGAGAGAGAGAGAGAGAGAGAGAGAGAGAGAGAGAGAGAGAGAGAGAGAGAGAGAGAATGGAACAAGTTTTGTGATTTCTATTTCATTTTGATGAAATGCATTACGATAAAAGCATGAGCTAAGGAGAGAGAGAGAGAAGAGAGAAGCAGAGGCAGTGATAAGATAAACAGAGAAAGAAGCACACACACAGAGAGAGAGAGAGAGAGAGAGAGAGAGAGAGAGAGAGAGAGAGAGAGAGAGAGAGAGAGAGAGAGAGAGAGAGAGAGAAGAGAGAGAGAGAGATGATAAGATCGAGAGAAAGGTAAATTGAATGAAAAATAGATATAAAGAGCGAGACGAAAATAAACAGACAAGAAGCAAGAAAACGACGAGAACAAAGAAATACCGAGAGAGAAGCCAGCGCCAGGCAAACCGAACGCACATGCCCGCCTCCGACCGCCATGGAAGAGCTAGGGGGGGGGGGGTAGAGCCACAGGTGGTTCTCCGTCGACCAAAACGATCCAAGTGATATTTAACTCTTCTAATGACCCAATTTATCATACTAAGGAACGTTTACATATAAGCACAAAAGGAAAGTCTGCCGAACAAACGGAGACCAAAGCTGTTCATTTTACCAGCTGTTCTCAACCAGCTGTTTAGACTAATACCGTGTTATTGTTCACATAATATGAAAAAAAACAAAACAAACAAATAAAATGTTACCAAAATCGGTTGACTCATAATGCTTCATACTCCGATATATCCTACTGACTTGTAAATAAATATTAAGACCGAAGTAATACAAAATTGCCATCAGGATGAATAAATATTATTAAATAAATAATATTATTAAAGCGTATATCATGTATACATAATGTGTATACTTTATTTATATTCAATTTATATTTACTTTATTTAATGTGTATACTTTTTTCGTGTGTACTTTACATGTACATATAATGCATGTTTGTTATCATTATTTACGGTCATATCTCAAAACATCTTCACTTCACTCTGATCCAAAAATGTAATTAAAAAGATATAACGAGAATGAAGAACTAATTGTGGGTAAAATAAGAGATTGAAAGAGATAGGAAGAGGACAGTAAAAACGAAATAAAGATAAAGTGCAATATAAACGAAACCAAAGGGAATAAGAATGACGGAAAGGAGGATGGGTAGGAGAGAGGAGAGAGAGAAAGAGGAGAGGGAGAATAGACCGAGTGCCAAAAGGCAGAGAAGAGGGAAAGAAAGAGAGAGAGAGAGACAGAGAGAGAGAGAAAGAGAGAGAGAGAGAGAGAGACAGAGAGAGAGAGAGAGAGAGAGAGAGAGAGAGAGAGAAGAGAGAGAGAGAGAGAGAGAGAGAGAGAGAGAGAGAGAGAGTGAGAGTAGAAGAGAGAAGAGAGAGAGAGAGAGAGAGAGAGAGAGAGAGAGAGAGAGAGAGAGAGAGAGAGAGAGAGAGAGACAAGAGATAAGAGAAGAGACAGAGAGAGAGAGAGAAGAGAGAGAGAGAGAGAGAGAGAGAGAGAGAGAGAGAGAGAGAGAGAGAGAGAGAGAGAGAGAAGAGAGAGAGAGAGAGAGAGAAAGCAGAGATAGAGAAACAGAGAGAGAGATTTTTAAAAGATTTTTAAAAAAGAGAGAGAGAGAGAGAGAGAGAGAGAGAGAGAGAGAAGAGAACCAGACAGACAGAGAGAGAGAGAGAGAGAGAAGAGAAGAGAGAGAAGAGAAGAGAAGAGAGAGAGAAGAGAGAAGAGAGAGGAGAGAGAGAGAGAGAGAGAGAGAGGAGAGAGAGAGAGAGAAGAGAGGAGAGAGAGAGAGAGAGAGAGAGAGAGAGAAGAGAGAAAGAAGAGAAGAAGAGACAGAGAGAGAGAAGAGAGAGAGAGAGAGAGAGAGAGAGAGAGAGAGAGAGAGAGAGAGAAGAGAGAGAGAGAAGAGAGAGAAGAGAGAGAGAGAGAACAGAGATAGAGACAGAGAGAGAGATTTTAAAGATTTTAAAAAGAGAGAGAGAGAGAGAGGAGAGAAGAGAGAGAGAGAGAGAGAGAGAGAGAGAGAGAGAGAGAGAGAGAGAGAGAGAAGAGAGAGAGAGAGAGAGAGAGAAGAGACAGAGACAGAGACAGAGACAGAGACAGAGACAGAAGACGAAAGACGGAACAGAGCGAAAACATAAAAATTGCAATAAAGAATCCACAAGATAAAAAGAACGATAATTTAAAGAAATGTACAAATCGCTTTCTTTTCTTAAGCAGAGGACAAATCTTTAATTCATGAAAAAAAGAACATTCATTTTAATCCCCCGGTATGTTATTGGAGTAAATAGATAATTTAATGAACACACACAACACACACACAGCACACACACACACACACACACAACACACACACACACACACACACACACACACACACACACACACACACACACACACACACACACACACACACACACACACACACACACACGCAACACGCACACACACAAACACACACACATACAGCACACACACAGGGAAAAAACACCCCTATTCGACCTCCTTCACTGAACAAGAACCTTACATAACCCCGTGATATAAACAACCACAGCCTCACCCCCCCACCCCCCACCCCACCCTGGGCCTTCCTCCAAGGACGCTGATAAGGCCAAGATCCTTATCAGCTTCTTATCATCATCAACCTTCGTTTCTTTCGCATCGCAATAACGGCGAAAAAAAATTAATCAATTAGTTGTCTGGGTTGATCTCCATGGAGGATAATTGGCTGGTATTGGCTTAATTACACTCAGTTGTTATTGAACTAGAGTTGAGTGAAGATGATGAGGTGGGGAGGGGGGTGGGGGTGGGGGTGGGGTGGGGGGTTACTTGACTTTATTCCTTGGAGGGGGGGGGGAGAGATGGGGATGGCTTAATTAATATTGTTCTTTTTTCGTTCTTTTTTTTTCTTTTTTTGTTGTTTTGTTTTCTGTCGCTTTCTTTAATCTTTGTCTTTTCTTCGTCTCTCTCTTCATTTTTTTCCTCGTCTACTCTCTTCTCCTTCTTTCCTTCGTTATCAACGTCTCTTTCGTTACTCTCCTCTTCGTTTCTTCGCTACTCCCTCAGCATTCCCCTTCGTCTTAAAACCACTTTCTCTTCTATTCCGACCTCGTTTCCCCTCATCTTACTATCTCTTCTTTCTCTTCTCCTTTCCCTCTCTTTACCTCGCTTCCATCTCCTCCTCCTTAATCTCTTTTCTCTTCTCCCCTCACTCACCCCCTTATCTCATCCTCCCTTTTCCTCCCCTCACCTATACCCCCTCATACTCACCTCATTCCCCCCCCTCAGTAACCCTCATCCTCCCTCAACTCCCTCCCTTTATTTAACTTCTCTCCATTCCCCTTATCCCCTCCTCTCCTCTTCCCCTCTCCCTTTATCTTAATCTTCTCTCCCTTCCTTAACCCCTCCTCCCCTCCCCTCCCTAAACCCCTAAACCCCCCCTCCTCCTCTTCCCTCCTCTCAAATTCAACCCCCCTCCCCCTCCTTTTATCTTAACCTCCCTCCCTTACCCGCCTCCCCCCTTCTCCCTTACCCCTCCCTCTCCTCTTCCCTCTCCTTCCCATTACCCCTCCTCCCCTCCCCTCAACCCCCTCCTCCTTTCCCTCCCCTTATCCTCCTCCCCTCCCCTCAACCCCCTCTTCCCCTCATCCCCCTCCTCCTCTCTCCTTCCCCTTACCCCTCTCCTCTTCTCCCTCAACCCCTTCATTCCCTCTCCTTCCCCCTCCTCTCCTCTCCCTTCCCTCAACCCCCTCACCTCCTCTCTCCCTTCCCCTTACCCCTCCTCCTCTCTCCCTTCCCCTCTCAACCCCCTCCTCCTCCCTCCCCTCTCCCCTCCCTTCAACCCCCTCCTCATCTCTCCTTCCCCTTACCCCTCCCCTTCCTATAAACCCCTCTCCCCTCCCGTCCCTAACCCCCTTCTAACCTCCTTCCCCTCCCCAACCCCTCTTCCTTCTCCCCTCACCCCCCCCCCCTCCCCTCAGCGAGCGGCGCCGAGCGACGCCCAACGAGGCAGAAACGGCAGACCCTCATTAATGGCTCCTGAACGGGGCCAGAAAATTGTTTATGTTGAAGACCTGTTTACTCGTTATTTATTTTTATTTTTTATTTTTTTCATTTATTTTTGTTTTGTTTATGTTGAAGACCTGTTTACTCGTTATTTATTTTTATTTATTTATTTATTTATTTATTATTTAGTCATGTATTTGTTTATGTTATGTTTTGTTTTTTTGTTATTATTATTCACTAAATATTTTTTTTAAGCGATCTGAAAATTGTTTATGTTGAAACGTTTTCTCGTTATTTGTTTTTTTCTTATTTATTCATTTATTTGTTTATTTACTTATTTATGTATGTATATTCATTTATTTATATAGGATTTCTTATATTAATGTATTATTCACTATATGGCATCATTTTACGCGATCTGATATTTTTTGCTTGTTTTCTTATTTATTTTTTTTTTTTATTCATTCATTTGTTTATATCATATATTTTTTTTCTATATAATAGTAATATATGATATATGATATATTTTTTACACGACCTGAAAAGGGTTTAGGTTGGGGAAAATATCCTTGTCTTCTACTTTTTTTCCATTCATTCAATTATTCATTTACGTTGCATTTCCATAATATATATATATATATATATAATATATATATATATATATATATATATAATATATATATATATATATAATATTAGTAGTAGTATTTTATTATGAACTATACATGACTTGAAAATCGTGTATGAATCCCGTTTCTTTTTATCTTATTTTGTCATTTCTTAATTTGATTATTACATTAATTAATTTGTTATTATTATTATATTCACTGTTATCATTGGAATGTGTTATGCGTGGTATTAGAGAAATGACAGCGTGGTGAATTTTGTTGGTCTGTTATACAGTGATGATGGTGGTGATAATGATGATGGTGATGATGACGATGGTGATGGTGGTTATGGGAGTGGTGATGATGATGATGGTGTAATAATGATGATGATGATGGTGGTTATGGAGTGGTGATGATGATGATAATGATGGTGGTGGTGATGATGATGATGATGGTGGGTATGGGGAGTGTGATGATGATGATGATGATGATGGTGGTGGTGGTGGTGGTGATGATGATGGTGGTTATGGGAGTGGTGATGATGATGATGATGTGATGAATGATGATGATTGATAATGATGATGATGATGATGATGATGATGATGATGATGATGATGATGGTGATGGTGGTAATGTGTGAGGATGGTGCCCTGTGATGATAATTACACTGATGGTGATCATAGTTTCTGATGACAATGATTATGATGATGCTTCGGCGTTGCTCCTGATGCCTTCACGATCATTACGAAAACAAATGCAATTACAACTAATAATAATAGGAATTACGATCAAAACATCCACACCAATGATGATGAAAGTATTTTTAGAAATGGCAAAAAAAAAAAAAAAAAAAAAAAAAAAAAAAAAAAAAAAAAACTTTTCAATCAAGAAAGGAACAAAATAAAAAAAAAAAAAAAACGAAAAAAAAAATTACTTGACTTCAAACACCAAGAAAGGAACAAAATGCAGGAGAACAGGTTGATGAACACGACTCCGAGAGGGGGTTACCTGGCCGCCTCTTAAACGAAGCCGATTGTGAACTATTTAGCCCCGATTCGCGCCCACACACACCCGCCAGCATGCACATACATATATACACACACATACACACACACACGCCCGCCCGCACGTACGCCCACACACACGTCCGCAAGCACGCACATACGCCCACAAGCACGCACATACGCCCACGTCCGCAAGCACGCCCGCCACGCACATACGCCCACATCCGCAGCATATATATATACACATACACCACACACACACACACACACACACGTCCGCAGCACGAACAAACGCCACACACACACACACACACACACACACACACACACACACACAACACCACACACTCCCGACGCACATACGCCCACACAAAACGCCCACAAGCACGCACATACGCCCACACACACGTCCGCCACGCACTACGCCCACAAGCACGCACATACGCCCACACATTACGCCCACAGCACCACGCACATACGCCCACACACACGTCCGCAACCACACACATACGCCCACACCACACACACGCACACACACAAACACACAAACAACGCACACACACACCACACACACACCACACACCACACACACACACACACACACACCACACACACACACACACACACACACACACACACACACACACACACACACCACACACACATCACCACACACTTCCTCCCATTCACACGTGGGTGATTACTGCCTGTAATTAGCCACTCCTCACGCCCCTCTCTTTGCGAAGGTGGAGATGGGGAGATAGGAGGATGTTAGGAGGAGGGAGAGAAAAGGAAGAAGAGAAGTGTGGGGTAGATGAAGAAGGAGAGAAAGAAGAAGAGGAGAGAAAGAAGAGAAAAGAGGAAGAGTAAGAAGAAGAGAAAAGAAAGAGGAAAGAGAAAGAAGAAAAGATGAAAAAGAGGAATAAAGAGAAAAAGAGAAAAAAAGAGAAAGAGAAAACAACATCGAAACAGCAAGAATAACACCCCAAAAACGCGAAAAAAAAGATAACAAAGAACAGAAAGATCTAAAACCACGATAAGCCAAGAGAGAAAAAAAAAAGGAAAATGAGTGTTAGCACAGTCGACTTCGTTAGCGTGTCGTCCAAGGAACCATCGATTAAGGCACGGGATTGATGTCGTGTTTTGTATCACTCGACAGGTATGCGAGTATGTGCCTTGTGCCGTTGGTCGATTGGGCTATTGGCTGCCGATGAACCCGTTGTATGTGCGCTTGTTTGTGTGTTTGTTTTGTTGTTGTTTGTGGTGTGGGGGGGTGTAGAATGTATCGGTATTTGGGAATGGGTGTGTGTTGGCGATATGTTTGGATGTGTATATGTTGTTTTTTGATGTTTTTCTTTTCATGTTGGGCTATTGGCTGCCGATGAAGCCCGTTTGTATGTGCGCGCGTTTGTGTGTTTGTTTTGTTGTTTTTGTGGGGGGGGGGGTGTAGAATGTATCGGTATTTGGGAATGGGTGTGTTTGGCGATATGTTTGGATGTGTATATCTGTTTTTTTATGTTTTTTTTTCGTGTGGGTGGGTATTTTTATGTTGGTATGTTTGCTTGGTTGTATATATTGCTTAAAACGGTCTACAAGTCCTCAAAATCTACATTGGCATAGAGCTATTAGTGACCGCAAACGCAAAGTCATATTAGGGCATAAATCAGAACCCAGATGTGCAGACACATGCACCGAATTCCTTTTTAAAAAACCCGAACGAGCAGAGATGACCAGGCATGTGCTTGCAAAGGCAGCTTACGCGTGACTGCGTTCATAAACATTAATGCACGTTCGCAAATTCCTTCTCCATCAAGGTCAGTTGTAGATTTAGAAGCCCCATTAGGCGGATTATCTAGTAATCATTGCCTTTTGGAGATCCCCGTGCCACTCGAAGCCAGCTCGGCCTAGCGGAAAAGAGCTACTTGACGGAATAGCGAAAAAGCGCTCAAGTAGAAACGGTATACGATGCAGGAGAGATATTACCCAAGCTATGAATTACCTGGATAAAGCACGACGTAGACTTGCAGTGAGGGGAGAGGGTCTGGGACACTCGCCTCGCCTCACTCCGTCAACAGCCTTAAGGGAACTAATAATCTTGAGTCACCCACTCCGTCAACAGCGTTAAGGTAAGTAATAACCTTAGTCACTTAGTCTGAAGGTGGAGTCCTAGGCAACGCAGACTCACCTGAAGGACTCGGAATCGGTCGCTGAGGATCTCTGAGGACGCGGAAGGGTGTCCAGTGGACCAGTTCTCGCCGCGAGCGCAAAGGAATTATTTGTTGGTCTGTTTTTGGGTTGTTTTTAGGTTCGTTTTTCTTCTTGGAGGCAGAAGAGGAGGAAGAATAAAGCGGGTGTGATGAGGAGGGGAAAGGGAGAGAGAGGAGGGGAAGGGGAGAGAGAGAGAGGAGAGGAGGGAAAGAAAGAGAGAGGGGAGAGAGAGAAAAGGAGGGGGAGAAGAGGAAGAAGTAGGAGGAGGGGGAAAGGAAGGATGCATATGGAGAACGAAGCAGGTTAGAGGAAGGGGAGGATGAGGAGGAGGAGAAAAGGGAAACAGGCGAAACTGAGGTAGAGAAGTACAGGAGAAAGTAGCAAAAGGAAAGATAGAGAACAGAGAAGAGAATAGTA
>NW_020868431.1:112500-130000 GCF_003789085.1 Penaeus vannamei | reverse complement strand
TCCATGTCGAAATGAATAAATGATTTTAACATGTCGGTTTAATCTCTAGCCATACGCTGTGTAGTTTGTTTAGAGGACACAGCTCACAACTTTAAAATAACCTTTATGTTAAATCAGGTTCAGCCTTTCTAAGCATTGGCGTTCGATTCGGTGTATTCTTTAAGGAAACGAACGTCGAATATTGTCTTGATTCTTTTTCCCGCCTTTTTTTCAAGACTCGTTTCAGTCCCGGGGATTTTTTTTTGTTTTTGTTTTTTTAAAGAATATCGAGTCTGTAGCCGATCTGGTTGTCTTCCATGTTTTTTTCCTTCGTTTCCATGTTACATCCTGTTCTTACGTCACTCTTTCAGAATATCACGAGTAACGCTTAAGATTAGGCTCTTAAATACTTATTGCTTTCATGATACGGTAGATAAAACCGCCGCAAAAGTTATGTAATTATACTTCCATTGACCAAGTTACGAAAACATGTTTTTATTTCTCCAGATATCGCACATGAATATTAAGATTTTCAGCTACAGAGTAAACAGATTATCAATTACCTCTCTTGACTCGACCCTCCTCTTGAAAGAAATCATTAATTGCTCGCAGACGCCTATGATTTGATTTACCTTCGGGAGATCCGTTGAAACTGGGTTACGCACAAGTCAGGCAGATGGAAATCATAAAACGTCTAGACAAGGATTTCATGTTGTTGCCTTTTACATCAATAGAAGTGGGAACATATTTTACTAAAAGTTTTACTTATTTTGAAATGGGGTACAGGCGTGTGGGTTGGACACGGTTATTTACGCGAAAGGCAAAACAGCCTGCAGTGTTTTTTATCATAGAACAAAACGCGATACACAAACTAGATCTACTGAAAAGCGATTTTCAAAACCATCATCCACTTGAAAATTAAATCCAAGAGAATTTCGAAACTACTGTCTTGTTCTTTTATATAAATCTAGTGTTCTTTTCCCACATCTATTCATGTACGACGGACAATTCCACCTTACAATACAAATGTCAAATGTCATGTATATGTCCTAGAAGGCAAGGTAATTTACTCAGCATCTCTGTTTTAGTAGAACGAAAGAATTTCCTTTTTAAAATGGAGATGAAACCATAATACGGTATCATCGTCGTGGAGACAAACCTATAAGTAGTGTGCGTTCTCAGAGCTGAGGAGGAAGTTATTGCAGTAAATAAAATGAATATTTACACAAAGGTGCTTCTGCATTGCAAGAAGCATGGACACAGTCAATCCACAAGCTCAGATTATAAAGAAAACAGCAAATAAGAGTGTTGATGGGTGTGGAAATGCTGTTATAACAAGACAAAATAGAAAATACTGTAATTTCTTGAGGCTAGATAATAAGATTTAGCGGACATTTCCAATCTACAAAACCATACAAAATATGTGAGCAAATTACCCACATGGCTAGAGATAAAAACAGGTAAGATTAATAGAAATATGTTTTTTCATGATGAGACAGAAAGAAAAATATCTACTTTCAACTTATCACAGGATGAGAACAGAAAGAACGATTCCTACCAAACGTTCAAAATAAATTATATTAATGAATAAAAAACATAAAATCATACAAGGAAGTGTCAACCGCAAGAAAATTGCCATGCAGGTAAACACAGCAGCTGGCGTTTGTGCAATGTCAACACTATGCCAAGACGATCCCAAACCTGAAGACTGAGTTATGATCATACTAATTTCAGGATTGTATGACCAGAATGTAGTTGTGGTTTCATCTGTAACTACAGTAAGGCATATAGAGATATGACTATAGTGACTTACTGTTGACAAGGAATATTGTAAAGGTTGGTAATGCAAGACAGAGTTGAGTTACTGTGTAGATATATAGACGGAATGGATACAGAGAAGATTAGTAGGCACATTAGAGTTAATACGTGATGTTATTTATTCATCTATCTTACATTAGTGCTGACATACTCATTCCATATTCCTCTATTGGTACATCTAGTATAATTCCATCTTTATCTACTAGTACATCCACTATACCGTTAATGTGGTGGATATATTACATGGAAGTCGTCCTCATTATTATATTAATATCATAGAACAGCATTATGTCCACAAAAAAGCAAGGCCTAATAGAGGAGCTAAATTCACCAAGATTTCTCACACGATACCGATTAACATAAAATGCCAACCAGTTTATGAAAAATAATTGCTTTCGTTTTTAGAAGTTGAATAAATCTAAGAAAGAATCATAGACAGGAAACGAAGCTGAAAATGAATATTCATAAATCCTATTCCACCATCAACACAAAAGATAATGTATGAATCTTGTCTTACAACAGAATAATCTTTTTTTAAGGAAATAAGTTGAAACACTGGTGGGGGGGTTGGGTGGCGGTGGAGGCATCCCAATGGGCGGAGGGAAATAAGATTTTAAACTTTGTATCTAAATCGAAAAAGTGCTTATTTCATGTGTGATTATATATCCAAGATGAATTAATTTTTCATAATATTTCTCTTTACTAGGCCTCATATTCGAGTCTTTAGGGCATACAACGAAGGAGGGGGCCCCAGACCTCCACACGCCACTGAGCTGAAAACATGATATTTTCTGATATTTCTCTGTCGCGTCACCAATAAGGGAAGAAGGCATAATGTATATAGTAAAATGAAACCAGGAATTATGCAAAAAATGCTGTTTGATCTACAAGGTTGAAGTTGAGGGACAGGCGTCGACCAAATAAGTTAGTGTTCCAGATAATTTAAAGGAGTGGTGCCAGTGCTGAAGATAATAAACGCATGTAATAATGGCGAGTTCTGTGTCTTTATCCCAAAATACAGAAAGATATGCAAGATTACAAACGGTTGAAACACCTATAGATTAAGCTACGAATATACATCCTGCCACGGGTATGTGGGGCACTACGGAAGGGCTTTCTGTTAATAACCTAATACCTGATTTTTGTATACTGAAGATTCTGCCGTCAAAACTATGGAATTTCCGAACAAATGGGATACTTTCATTCGACCATTGAGTAAACCGAAGAAAGAAGATGTATCACTTGGCTCTGAGAGAAATCTGATTGAGCACTTCTTAACTCGACATAATTTCCCACGTGACATCGACTACAAAGGCAAACTCTTAAACGTTTTTAACTCGACTTGTAAAATCAGTAAACCCATCATCAGTAGTACGGAACGAGAGATCCCCCTTGATCCAGTTGCCGATGCAGACATGCTTTCGATATTAAGCATAATGGCTGGATAAATTGTTAAAGACCTTTTGTTTAGGTATTTATATGTTTATACAGTGAGATAGAAAACTGCAGACTTATACATTAGACCCTTGTTAATTAGAAAACTGCAGACATACATTAGACCCTTGTCCAATATTGAAAAGCGCTCCCTGCTGATCACTTGATTTTTCAAGATCAAAATAAACTATTCAGCAAGAAGCAATATTAATTTAGGAAGGTGCACTAACTGACTGTCAATGGGAACTTCTGAAGAAACGAATGATATCCAAGACTCATTATAAAGACAATGATGCTTTTAATGATGACTGCACACTACCTTTCCTATGATCAGGATAACTGCACAGAAATTAATCAATTTTGTAACGACTTCCAGACTCCTAATTTTTTTCAGATATATCGATTCATAGAAGGGCCAAACCAACTGCCTTCTGACAGCACTCTTTTATCCTAGAGGTGGGTAAAGCTCCCTCGCGGTCATCGTTTGGCTCTCATAACAACTTGCTATCCCAACACTACAATACACACCATAAATGTAGTCAAAGTTGTAGTCCCGATATCTATAAATAGTATCTAGTAATCCTCTGATGCCGGGACTGTGAATTATGAAATATTTGAAGGTTTGAGAAGGAACGATTGTAAATTCCAAAAAAAAAAAGTATTTTCTAAATACATTTACGCTGCTGTATATACAATATACGCTAGACCACTGGTTGTTGCTTATTTCAAGGTATCATCCATATTTCCATAGATGTGGAAAGGGATGAAAGGAAACATAATAATGTCATGGCGACGTATGTTGTATGCGGCATACAAAAGCGACGCTTGACTACTGCAAGGAATACGTTACAGTGGGTTTAACTAGATAAATTTGGTAATATCAGCTGAAGAGGCTTGGTACTATAATCTAAAGAGGCATGATGCTATCAGCAAGGGAATGGAGTGCATCTTGGATATGGAGTGCAATGAGTCTGGTGATGCCTGCAGTGATAAAGAATAGATTTAGTATGTGGATATGATCCCAGGGTTGGCTATGGAAAAGATGGCACTGATACCTAAAGAATGTATTACCATTGGGAGGTATTTAAACGGCCACGCAGTATACTTTTGAGGATGCTTTCGCTATCACAGTGGAAAGAGCAATGGTGAAAGGAAAGCATGAGTTGATTTTTCAGTTGCCTATAAACCGGAAAGCCTGATAGATTTGCTGAAGGGACCATCTATCACCTGGAGGAACAGAATGCCATAACCACCTGTAAGAAATCAGGCACCATGATTGGTAAAGACATGTTCAGACAGATTTCCTGATGTGTATGAAGAACTACGTGTAAAAATCAGGAACTTTAAACGGACCTTAATTAACCGTATAAACTCGTTTAGGATATTATCAGGCTGAGCCTACATAGTGTTAGAGTGAGGGAATGTCTTCATCACACGGGTTATAGTTTCGAAGGTGAAAGGCAGTAGGAAAAGTGGACGGGAAGGTATCTCAGTCTTAGATTGGGACGAAATATTAACAAAATTCAATATCACTGGAAAAATGAAAGAGGTTGTTTGCAAGGGGATAGTCTACCCTGACGAACCACTTTGCGAAAAAAAACTATTGATATGAATTATTGGTCACACAAATGGCGTTATGAAGGCATCAATACTATGTTTTAGTAAATCTAACCCAGGCTGAAATGTGATCCGTCTTCTTTTAGAATAGCATCGTCAAAAGTAATTGACACCTAACTAGCACCCACAAGATTTCAGATACTAAGAAAAAATAAGAAAAAAATGCTCAGCTAGCTTCTCCATATTAAGCCAGAACAATGAGTAAAAATGTATTTAGCCGAGAAACAATCAATTTGGACAATGTTTACAATTGCAAGGGGATTTCAAACTTCCGAGAAAATTATGACATATTATTGCACAGATATACCTGAAAGCTCATGGAATGGGTTCAACAAACCACGTTTTCACATTGATTACAAAGGATCGTCGCAAACACTACTTGTATCATCAATGTATATAAACATAAAGGTCAGTTCAAAGAAGTGATAAGACACTGATGACGGAGAGAAAACAACCTATTGATAATAAAAATAGGCAAAATTACGTACCAATTTTCTTGGGAGATAAGCATATGCACGGGCTGAAGATGAGACATAAACTAAAGGTAACAAAACGTTAGAAAGATCAAATGCGATGGAGGTAACAAAAGGCAAAAGGGATTATGAAAGACTTTTGGCTGATAGATCTATAGAATACCTTGAATAAAGGATGTGTTTGGTATAAACAACTTCATGGCAATAATATTAAAATTTTAGCCGTGGTTAAGGCGTGTTTCCTTTACCATCGTACATTTCATATGAAATAAACATCGACCGTCATTTTCTCAAGACTCAAGCTTTTCTTTATTAAACTTCAGGACTTTTCTTACGTAATGAAGAACTCGGTCTCATTTAGTTCAGGAAGACATTACTCAAATACACAGAAAGTCTCACATCTCTGTCTGTCTGTCTCATACTTTCATTCTCTCTCTCACGCGCGCCCATTAGTGTGAGTCGGAGTGAAGCTAAACTTCATGGAGCTCAAGGACTGAATCACAAGCCAACAAACTTTCTTATCCAGCCAGATATCAGTTTTCATTACTTTCAGTATAGTCAATTTAAAAAAGTTCTCAATTTTGATTAGATCAAGAGAATAATCACTTTAAACAACTGTTACATCGTACCTCAGATTTCGGAAATCCGCGATCACAGATGCGGATTTCGTATTTAGGCAAATTATGAATGTACATATAAATGCGGATTAGGTATCTTTAACATTCACGCTGAGGAATTTTTTATGTAAGCATAATCATAAACTTTAGAATCGGCTTTTCAGTAAGATATATTTAAATGATATTTAACTGTTTTCTTATGCTACACAATAAATACTATATAATTGATACATTCACGAGAAATACACAATTTAGTTGATATTATTGAAAATTACAATTGCATGTGATATAGACGCCTGACAATAGATCAATAGATACTATATGGGTATCACAGGGCATAACATTTTCAGGTTCGTGTGTGTGAGGCAGGAGGGAGGGGGAGAGAGGAAAAAAGATAAAAAGAAGGGAGAGAGAAAGAGGGAGGAAAGGAGATAGATGGAGATAGATAGATACAGATTAATAGATGGAGATACAGAAGGATAGATATATTACAAAGCCAGGTGTACCAGTAGGAGCAGAGCTAGAGAATACAAGCAGCAATAGAAGGGAGAACAACAAAGACGATAACAGATAAAGCACATATCTGCATTTCTTATTTACTGGTGTGGATGTAATTGTGCATAAAGGGTTAATGCAGATTTGATTTTTAAAAATTCTATGCTGACAATCCACAGATGCAGAGGTTTGATACATGAATACTTTGACTTAATTATCTTTAAAAAATATGTAGACCCTCTGTTGAATAATATTGCAGATATAGTGCTAGCCAATAATACTAAGACTACATGCTTGTGGGAATTTTGCATACTGAGCTTTAATACATTCCTTAAACATCTTTTACAAGAAAGACTTGTGTTGCATATACTCCTCAGGTTACCAGTATTTCTATTTTGTTGTTTTCTGAGGAACTAATGTTCATAATTAGGTGTTATTGATAACCATAGCTAAAAAAGGAGAGCAAGAGATTAGTTGGAAAAAATCCTATTCTTTAATATTTTCATAACACAATATGGACAATTTGCCTTACTCCAGTCTGCTTATCTTTTGTTGTCTCCTCTGATGCAACCTATTACTTTTTAAAACACAAAAAAGGGGTTATAAAGATTGCCATTTTTTTATTATTTTTATTAACAAAAGAAAATCTGATCGAGTTTCTAAACATAACATTTTTGTATCACTGGTCTTAGGTACTGTTTAACAGGCAGATCCACTTCAAGGAGGCAGGTATCATAGCCATTACATTCTTTCTGATACAATCCTTTTTCCAAGTAGCAAAAGTTATAAAAGAGTATGTATATACATTCTGATTCAGTAAGCCATACATAATGATCTTGTTTTGAACCATAAACATAGGTAAAATTTATACACTGTTTATTAAGAAAGTAAAATGAACTTAAACTAATGTGATCACAGGGTATTTACTTGATCCTGTAAAGCATCTTGCGCTGAAGACGGTGCTGGAGCTCCCCACGCCGGATCATGAAGTGCAATACCTTGTATACAGCACGCTCTGGGTATTTCTGTAAAAAATGTTCCGTCATTTTAGACTCTCTACCCATCTCCAAAATAAGGAAAAAGAAAAGAGAAAGAAATGGAAAGAACAGAAGAAGAAATTAACATGAATATAAAACCTACATAGAACACAATAAAAAAATAGGGGGCAATAGTTTCTTAGAAAACCAATCAGTCTAAATACAGAACATCATGAAATAAAATTGTATTACCTGTCTGAGGAAGTCCTGAACAATGGCATGTTCTGAAACCTGTGAACCAATGGCAAACCTCTTCTTCAGCTGCTTTTCAATGCGAGACAGCATTTCCTGATCTTCCTCTGTGGTAAAGCCCTCAGCACCTAATAAAGTAATCAGTATTATTGGATTTGCAGATTGTGCATTTGATTGAAATTTTGTAATAAAAGGTAATCAAATATATAATAAACCACACAAGCAAATCTAGTCTTTTTTTCAGAGTACAATTGTAAAATGTTATACTCAACCCACCTGTTAGAGAGCCTGACATCGCAGCATCCAGTGTGGAGACCTGGAAGAGCCTCAGGGCTTCATCAACATCACTCTCTGTTGCAAAAGGCTCCAGTCGCATCTTAGCCAATGATTCGGAAATACGAACAATAGCCTCCAATTGCCTGCAAGTATCATTCATGTTAATAATCTCTAATAACAATTATCACATAAAAACTAATAAAAGCAAATAGAGAAAATAAGTATAACTGACATACACACATACCTGACAGTGATGGGGATGGACAGACGCTTGTCAGAGTTGCTTTCTGCTTCACGAGTTCCTCCTCTCATCAAAACATATCTGTTCTTCAGTTTTTCTCCTGCACTCTCAGAAAGTCTAGGTCCACAACGGCTTTAAAAAGAAAAACAGTGATGTTACTTAGATTCTCAATTTTCTAGATTAAACACATCTATAAACAAAATCACTTATTAAAATTAATTGACAATATATAAAATATTTCTACAAAGAAATCCGTCTGAAATTATTGATTATGCATGGGGGGAAAAAAATATATAATAATAATAAAAAAATAAAAATAAAAATGTGGCTTACCCTCTGCAGTAACTGATGTACTTCTTCAGGAATTTCAGTGACAGCTCTCCCTCAGGAGTGTCATCAGTGGTTTTTAAGGCATTCAAGTGAACATTCATAACGTGCTTGGCCAAAGTCTGAGGAAAATGAAGAGTTAATAGGAATACATCTAAAAATCAATTATGAAAATAACCTTACCACTTATAGGCATTTGCACAATTGATGTAACAAAGATATTAGAAAGTACATATTTTTGTACAGATACACACCGTATCTCGTCCTTCATCATGCTCATCCTTGACGATGTAGATCATGTCAAATCGAGACAGAATGGTAGGCATGAAATCAATATTTTCTTCTCCCTTGGTGTCATCCCAACGTCCAAAGACAGAGTTAGCTGCAGCCATCACTGAGCAGCGGGAGTTCAGGGTGGTTGTGATACCAGCCTTGGCAATGGAGATGGTCTGCTGTTCCATAGCCTCGTGAATTGCAACCCTGTCATCTTCTCTCATCTTGTCAAACTCGTCAATGCACACAACACCGCCATCAGCCAAAACCATAGCTCCACCCTCCATCACAAAGTTCCTCTGCAACAGGTCATAAACTTTATCAATTTTCATTTTCTCATAAGCTGTTTCTATAATATACATATATCTAAACAACTTGCCAATTTCATTTATCATCATATTAGTAATTTAAAACAAGTATTACTATTGAAAATCTCTGATGTATTTCATGATTATCAAATTGGTAAAAGATTCGGTTTTGTGAGTCGAGGAACCAAATATCAATATATTAGTAGCCATGCTTCTAGTAATATTGAAGTACACATATAGGAGGTTGCTTACCGTAACTGGATCTCTTGTGACTGATGCCGTCAAACCAGCAGCAGAAGAACCTTTGCCAGATGTGTAGACAGCAATTGGAGCAACACGTTCCACAAACTTTAGGAGCTGGGACTTGGCTGTACCAGGATCACCAAGAAGCAAAACATTGATGTCTCCTCTCCTTGTTAAGCCATCAGGGAGACGCTTGCGAGAACCACCGAAGAGCAAGGTAGCTACAGACTTTTTGATATCTTCAGATCCATAGATACTGGGGGCAACACTTCTTGCAATCCTCTCATAGACATTGTTGGACTGTGCAAGGCGACGGAATTCTTCTTCCTCACTGGCAGAAATGGAAATGCCAGAGGTGTAGCCACGGCCCTCCTGGTCACACTGGATGCCCACCACTCGGAGATATGGGGCACGAATACCTACAGCAACCTTGTCTCTTGCACCTCTCTGTTTAAACAAATTCAAAAGTGTAAGTCTTCTTACATTCCTTACTACTTTGTTGTGTTAAAAAAGACAAAGCATAAAGCTTAATTTTTTTATTTCTAGCATTCATGGGAAGCATAATGCACAATTCTAAGACATTACTGGAAAAACAACAAATAAATAATAAGGAGTAGTTCCATTATGTCAAGCAACACATTTACTAGCAAACAAGAAAGAAATCAAAGAAAAATATCAACAAAAGAATTTTCATTAACATGAATAACATATATGAACAATAAAATAAGTAACAAATGTCAAGAATATAGAAGGAATATACACACTAGAAATCTAGTAAGTACTTACTGTGGATTTACCAATTTTCTTGATTGAGTAAATACCCAAAACTGTGACTCGGTTCCCAGGTACAACACGCTCACAGAGAGACCTGATAAAGTGAAATCATCATAATTAATACCAAAGTCCACATCTATAAACTAGAGTAATAATCAAACTTTGATAATCATAATACAATAAATATTCTTTCACCAATCAGAATACTAGTTACACTACTTTACCTGTCAACATAGAGTTGGAGATGACGGGGCATCTCTCCCTGTGGCAGATTCTCAGGTACTTCCTGAAGCTTCAGAACCTGGTAGTCCACACATGTGCACCGATCAGGGACAATGAAGAAGGGGTCAAGGGGACACTTCGGACGACCTGCTTGCTCTCTGTCAGATAATTTTCAGGTTAATATCAAAGAACTGGGTAAACAATATCAAAATAAATATATCATATAAATTACCAAAATTAGCTTATGTATAAGGTAGAGGCTTACGTGTTGCATTTTCTTGGCATTTGGTAACCTTCGAGACCAGGCTTGACGGGAATATTTGGGATGGTGGTCTGGCAGGAACGACACTGCACAGTTAGTGTCAGAGCCTTGGCCTTCACTCCTGAGGCTGCAACCACAATACCAGCTACCTTCACCAGTCGGCTAACTTCTTCAGACTAGTGAAAATACACGGCTTAGGTTAGAAAATTTGCCCTAAAGTTTTGTGTTTGATTATAACATTTATCACTGAGTAAAACTGGAATATAGAACTTGGGTAGATAAGAATGCGTACCTGCAGGTTGCGGACATCAACAGGATTTGAGGCAGATGTGAGTGTTATTTGAATATCTTCAACTTTCTCTTCTCCTTGAGGCCTGGGTGCTGTCACCTCATCTGCTACCTCCTTGGCTGCTTCCTCAAACTGCAGAGGACAAATAAGTAAATCATACAGGATATAATGGAAAGGTTTAGTCAGAGGGATTGGTTGTTTTTCTGATAACATTCACTCCACTGTGGGATAAATAAAAATTAGACATCTCACTCATGTCTAAAGCGCAAGATTGTGAAAGTTTTGCTATACCGAATCTTGACACTACTATAGACCCCTCTGTCTTTATGATGAAATATAATATAAAATGAAATGAAAAAGGAGAACTACAGAATTTGCATTTTTATATATAGCAAATAATACTTTGTCCTGAAAGCAGATCTTAGCAAAGGGTGGCTGTTCCTTTGTTAATTGTATTAATTTCTGATTTATTTTGAAACAAAATCCCAAGTGTTTTGCACAAAATGAAAAAAAGTTTCATTATACAAAATAAATAAATTGCAGTTTAGCTTCTGCAGCTTGTGGTTATATGCAGCATTTTTAAGTTAAACACAATACAGACACTAATGTGTGGACATGCAATAACTAAACTTGTAACTCATTTGGGATAGAAATCATGAAATAACATTAAGTGTTTTCACACTATCTACAGCTAAACTTTGCTCATGTATATTCTGCAAGTTTGAGCCTGGACTAGTCTCTACTTGACAAATTCTCAGGGATGATAAGCCCTATTTTATTTTACAAAGGTTTGTTTGTATTTGCTGGAGCATGAGGCACAGAGGTCAAGGAATAGCTTAGACTTTGATTTGCAGACTTAGATAATTGTAGCCTTATCTTTTCTTCCTACAGACAAATATTCACACCTACTGGCATTTCATACAGGTCACATTCTGAATTTAAGTTATAGCTGTGGTTCAAAGAAAATTCAGAACAAACAAACAATCTAAAGCAAGATTTTCTCTCCCTGCTGATTTAAGATAGCAAAGAAAATATCACCATCAATTGTGCAACATGCAAGATAAGTAAAGGTAGTCAGAATATAGAAATATTCTCCTGGGAAAGACGACAATACACAGTAAGCAAAAGTAAATGAATATTCTAACAAATACTGATGAGGAGGAGAGGACCGTGATTAGATACGACTATATTTAGATGTGATAAATAAAACAGAAATAAAGAAAGATTAACACGAGGAAACATACAAAAAGGAAAAGAAATATAGCGAGAAATTAAAAAATAAAGAAGAAGAAATTGGACAATCAATAAGAACTTAGATATAACTTTTCTGCAGTCAATAAAACGAAGCAGGCTTTATATACACAGATAAAATACTGACCAGAGGCAAGTGTTCCGTGGGGGCCTTCTTGAGTTTGTCTGCCAGGGTCTCGTCAAAACTTGCCACATCTTCGAGGCTGACTTCAAGGTAAAACTGGCGGAGATTATACTGGCGCTTAAGCGAATCCCTGAAAATAAATGACTGAATTATTACCATGAATACTTAAGATATCTAGATTAAATAATTCAATTTAATAACTTATTACAGTGTGCTCCTGTTCTGGAGACTAATCAGGCTTACCAATTTGCAATCTTAACTGAACAAGATGAATTTAATAAAAAAAAAAAAAAAAAATCAAATTCAGCTAAAAATGACAATTAATACTCAAGAGAATAATTTACAATTATTTATAGATTGATGCATACAAAACTCGGTTTAATTGATAATTGTATAAAAACAGCAAATACAAATATATACCCGTTACTCCTTACTGAGATTTAGGCAAACCCTAAAACCATACAACAGGGCTTGTTTTTCTTCCTTGCACAAACATGAGCTTAGATGCTCTACAAGATAACCATAGAAGACTCATACAGCGGTCTAAAAACCAGGATTTTTCACCTTGCAATCAAACTGGCCGTTCCATCCAGAATCAGGGGGAAATTTGCTCTGCTGAACGGCCTACAATTTCAGCCTCAACACAATAGCAAGCCACTGGACCTGTGCTAATGCAAACCTCCACCACATACATTTTAGGAGAGATTACGCTGGCTCCCTGTTTGATACTAAACACCCAAGGCCTACAGGCTATTTCTTTCAATGAAGGAAGAAAAAAAAAAAAAGAAAAAAAAACAGAACAAGACAGGCCAATGAAGGAAAAAAAAAGAAAACCAAAACAGACGACAAGGCCTACAGGTTTCTTTCAATGAAGGAAAAAAAAAAAAAAGAAAACCAAAACAGACAACAAGGCCTACAGGCTATTTCTTTCAATGAAGGAAGAAAAAAAGAAAACCAAAACAGACGACAAGGCCTACAGGCTATTTCTTTCAATGAAGGAAAAAAAAAAAAAAGAAAACCAAAACAGACAACAAGGCCTACAGGCTATTTCTTTCAATGAAGGAAGAAAAAAAGAAAACCAAAACAGACGACAAGGCCTACAGGCTATTTCTTTCAATGAAGGAAAAAAAAAAAAAAGAAAAAAAAACAGACACAAGGCCTACAGGCTATTTCTTTCAATGAAGGAAGAAAAAAAAAAACCAAAACAGACGAAAAGGCCTACAGGCTATTTCTTTCAATGAAGGAAAAAAAAAAAAAAAAACAAAACAGACAATATTTCTTTCAATGAAGGAAAAAAAGAAAACAAAACAGACGACAAGGCCTACAGGCTATTTCTTTCACTACAGGCTAGCTATGACTTTCAACGAAGGAAAAAAAAAATAAAAAAAAGGACACCTGAACTCCCCTCGCCTTTGACGGAGAGACCAACGTTACTCAGCTGGTGGAGGATGCCCGGGTCTTACCTCCCTTTCCCCTGCCGCAAATACCCTAAAGACATAGGCCTACTCGACAACAGACTGACCAGAGCCTGTGTAATGAAGCGAAAATCCCCATTTCGACAGATACTACTGGTGTTAATTAGCTCTCGAAGGTAATTTCGGTTAGTAATTAACAAGTAAATTAATGACATTCTTCATTCGTGAGGGAAGGACGGATCCCAAGACCTTTGTTTACACTGAGGTTGTGTTTACGTGATGTTATCTCCCTAAATAACCTCCTTTATCAATTCCTCCGAGAGTAAAGAACAATAACTTGACTAATTACCCTTAAATTAACGCGAATTCCAGGTAACACGTGGGAAAAAAAGACAAATGAAATCTTCCCAAAATTCTAAAGCCAAACCCATTCTATTCACAAAATTACAAGATAAGCACGAATCAAAATCACTTCAAAATCCAATCCAAATCTTCCCCTGATCCCTAATCTTCCTCCCTCCAACGAATGAAGGAATAACAGACGCAGATAATAAAAGAAAAAGAAGAAAATGTCCCTCACCTATACTTGTAGTTGAAGTTGCCTTCGTGGAACTGCCGCAGGAACTCCTTGAACTTCTTCTTAACGGCCTGTAAATTGATCTGACTCTGGTCCTGCTGGTCCTCCGAGGAGAAGTTGTCCGAGAAGAAGATGCCGGGGTCGTCGAAGCCTTCCATTTTGTCGTTTTAAAGGGGAAATAAGCGAGAAAACGGGCGTGATGGAGGGAGGTCGTGCGGGTCCGGCGGCTTCCCTAACACTGAAGGGTTTTGGCGGGAAAGGTTTTTGGCGCCAAATTTCCTGCGCATGCGTCGTGGAGGTTGGGGGGGGAGGGGTGGGATAGGGGGAAGGGAGGGAGGGTGCAGACGATGCTTCGAAGAGGAGGGAAGGGAGAATGGGTGAGAGGTGGAGGGGGGATGGAGGGAATATGGGGGAGAGGAGGAGGGAATATGGGATGAGACGAGGGAATATGGGGAAGAGGGAAGGATTGGGAAGAGGGAATATGGGGAGAGAGGAGAGAATATGGGGAGAGAGGAAGGTTGGAGATATATATTTATATATATATATATATATATATATATATATATATGTATTATATGTTGTATATTTTACATATACACACATATATACATGTGTGTGTGTGTGTGTGTGTGTGAGTATTTTATATGTATATACATATACATATATATTTACATATATATATGTTTATATATACATACATACATACGTATATATATATATATATATGTATATATATATATATATATATATATATATTATATATATATATATATTTCTATGTGTTATTTTCTATATATCTATCATTATCCATTAGTATTTGAATTTATATTCATCTATATCTATCTATCCATCTATCTATCAGTATATGGTAGAAAAGCAACAATGCACAAAATATCTCATAATCTATCTATCTCTTTATTCATCAAATATCTGTCTATCTATATATCTACATACATGTTTATCTATCAGTCTGCTTGACTCTATTTCTGTCTCTATTTTTCTGTTTTGCTCTCTCTCTCTCTCTCTCTCTCTCTCTCTCTCTCTCTCTCTCTCTCTCTCTCTCTCTCTCTCTCTCTCTCTCTCTCTCTCTCTCTCTCTCTCTCTCTCTCTCTCTCTCTCTCTCTCTCTCTCTCTTCTCTCTCTCTCTCTCTCTATCTCTCTCTCTCTCTATAATATATATATAAATATATATATATATATATATATTATGTATATATATATACACATTTATATATATAAACGTGCACACAAACAACTATACATAAACGCGCGCGTATGTATGTGTGTGTGCGTGCGTGTGTGTGTGTGTGTGTGTGTGTGTGTGTGTGTGTTTGTACGTGTGTATTTGTACGTGCGCGCGCGCGCGCGTGTGTGTATATGTGCGTGTGTGTGTGTGTGTATGTGTGTGTGCGTATGTGTGAGTGTGTGTGTGTGTGTGGTATATAGCATGAAAGGCAAGACCCTTTATCATTCCTTTCAAACAGACAAACATTTTTTTTTTGTATATATCTTATATATATCAATGAATTATTAGGTTTATATGATAAAAAAGAATGAAGTAATTTTCTTTATGCACCAAAAAAATCATATATTGTAGAAATAATGAATATGGGTATCACCTTTTTTTTTTAAAGTTGGGTGTTTGGAGTCACGAAATTTCCCAGGGGGATTGCCAAACTTATAGAAAATATCACCAATATATATGATTTGATAACAAAAAATTATAATTTATTTATTTAATTGTCTATGAATTATACATACGAAAAAATGAGCGGAAAATATAGAAATAGATAACTATTATGTAGGTTTTAAAAGTCTCCAAATATACCTGAACATTATCTCAGTTCGATTGTTTACAAAATGGTCAAAGAGTTTTATTCAATCCTGTTCGTATTGAACCAAAATATTTATTTATATGATTTTCGTGTACTATGTATGTCAAAAAGATGGCGCGTGGCTTTCATTTTTAAATTTAAATACTTAAAAAGATTTCGGAAAGGCGAATAGGCTTAGCTTGGGAAAATATTTTGTACAACTAGTTGTGTCAACAGAGTTCCCGAGCGTATCGGTTTGTTACAGTAAGCGAGCTGTTTAAGCAGCTCAAGGATGTCTCTCTTATGAAAACTGTCTCGTTTCCCATCGTCAATTAAATTAAACACCGAACCGAAATGGCCAGGAAAAAGGTGAGTTGCTTCGGAATGAAAGGGAAAGCGTATTAGAAACTTAAACACAGAAAGTATAGCGAAATTGGCATATCTGGAGAGGCAATTTTTTTCCTAGGAGCGAATTTGGGAGATCGAACTGTCAAACTGAACGTCATTTTCATCTAAAATTACTTTATCTAGTTATTATCATAACTTCTCGTAGTATAACTGATAAACCTTCATTATAGGTCCGGGTTGTTGATGCTAAAGATATCGAAACCCATGGATATGCTTTGGACCTGTACTGGTAGCATCCTGTAGCTTTCCTAAGCTGGCCTTATAGCCTATCCCCGAGCTTGGTCAGAGGAAGTAGGGACGGTAGAAATGATGTCAGGGAATGAAGGGAGTGAATGTAAAGTAAAAAGTAATTATTAATATCCTTTTGGTCCCATTTCAACCAACTGCATGCGAAAAAATCCTGCGCAACCAAAACAGTCAAAGTTGCTGTCCTCTAATCCTTTGCTTGGTAAATAACCATCTCGGTATGTTATGGCAAGATGGACTTCGAACCCTAGAATATCAAATCTGGATCCTTTCCAGGTGACAGGTATGCCATTGCTGCCTATAGTATGCCCGCTCTAAGTTGTGTGTGAACAAGAATAGGTTGTTGGTTTGGCCATTATTTCTGTAACTAAAATAGATTTAAATTCATCTTTTAGCCTTGTTAACTGGAAAATAGTTTACATTGCAGTTAAAATTGCACAGATTGGGGAAATTGTATGGTTTTCTTTCTTTTGATAATTGCTTTGAGAGGCTGACTGTGTATGATGCCCAGTGTGTGGTCCAGTATGGCATGTGGCACACTGGTTGATATTGGGTTAAATAGGTAGAAAAGGTCTAAAGTATGCTAGTGAAAATGCATCGTTAAAGTGTAAACAGTTATTAAAAAAAAGAAACAAAAAAAATAACATTGTTATTGAACAGTATATATAATGAAAAGTTTCTTTTGCTTCCATAGCATAATTGAAATTATTTGTATAGTGTGCCGGTTCATTGTATAGAATGCATATTAATATTTTTCAAATTACCGTATACACTCACAAATTTTCAGT
>NW_020868431.1:92500-105000 GCF_003789085.1 Penaeus vannamei | reverse complement strand
AACCTCCGCCACAACAGTCCCCAAGAGTAGTGCTGTGCCGCCCCCAGGGAACCAACGCAAGAATGGCCCCAAG
Source organism: Penaeus vannamei (assembly GCF_003789085.1). Classification (NCBI taxonomy): domain Eukaryota; kingdom Metazoa; phylum Arthropoda; class Malacostraca; order Decapoda; family Penaeidae; genus Penaeus; species Penaeus vannamei. The sequence continues at coordinate 104,927 of NW_020868431.1, read as the reverse complement.
CCTGCAGCACGACCTCAGCAAGCTGCAACCCAGAAGCCCCCCAATAAAACTCAGCAGCAGAAGGTCTCAGGCAGTAATGCCACTGCTCAGCAAAAGAAGACAGCACAAAGCAAGAAAACTATAGGTAGATTAATATGTGGTGTTTGGATGAGTAGGAAGATTGACCGATGCTGTTGAAGGAGTATTTAAAAGGAATTTTTATGATTGCTTTTTTGTGGGAGAATTGAGGAAAGGAATTCGAAAAAGGTCTTCAACATTGTTGTTTGTACTTTATTCATATAGTTATTTTATTTATTTATTATTCATTTATTTATCAATCTGTCTATACATTTACCTTTGGTAAACATTCTGCAAATCGTATAGAATCTCTCACTTAAATAGTTGGTCTCTGGATTCTCCATTGTTTTTACATGCCTATAGATATTGTAATAGAGTAAACAAAAACAGATAGATCTTTCAAGAACATTGAAAATGTTATCTCTCAGTACAAAGCTAATAGTCTTTTGTTCATTAAAAGTATCATCTTGATTCTCAGAAAACAGCACAGACTCCGAGAGTGAGGCCAAGAAGCCCGTCCCTAAGAAAGCTGCTCAATCTAAGTCACAACCAAAGCCTCAGTCGAAACCACAACCAAAGTCCACAGCTTCCCAAAAGGCCATAGTTCATCAGCGGAAGGGAACCACGAAGGTTGTTGAAAAGTCTTCGGAGAAGTCCTCAGAATCGTCAACAAATTCATCATCAGCTTCATCAGGTATTGAGTTTGGAGGCAGTTTGCAGAAATACATATGATACATACACAACTATTTACTTACATATTCTTATACACATGCATACACATATTTTTAGGTATATGGATATATGCAAACCCACAAATGCACACTTTCACGCACATATCCACACCCACACCCACTTGTGCCCTAACATGCATTCACCCACACCCTGATGCACACCCACATCTACAAATAGATATTACACATGCACACACACCCATACATATAGCCACATCTACATGCATATGCCTACAAGGACACTACCACGTTTAAACCCACATGCAAACTCATACACCCTCACCCATACACACTCACCCATACACACACACCACAAGACCATACACACCATACACACTCACACACATACACATACACACACGTACACACACACACAGCGCACATACACCACCCATACACACACACACACAGACGTCACATACACACACCCATACACACCTGACCATACACACCCATACCACTCCATACCGACATACATGAATACACAAGCACACATGTACACCATAGGCTAGAAGTCTTTAGTGACATTCTGTTGCATAATTCCTATGTGTTTCATATGATGGGCCCACAAAATAAGAATGTGTTCTGGAATGTTCAAGAATGGCATTTTGTACATCCTAGAATGTCAACTACATTTTAGAAATTTGAGTTACCATTTGAATTTTCTTTACGACTGAAAACTTGGAATCAAGCCTCTTCCCCTTTGCTTTCCTGTTTAAAGACAGAGTGAAAAAAATCCATCTGAACTGTATATCAGGAAGAGCTCTATCATTATCAATATTACAATTTCAAGAAGCACATATGAAGTAAAACTAACTAAAGAACAGAGTAACTGCAAAAGTAGATGAAAAGTCTAGATATGTTCATTTTTTTCTTTTGTTCACTTAAGATCACTTTATGCATAGTTAGATATATATGTGACCTTTTTATTTTAGATACCCAACTTCCAAGGAAAAAATATATTGAAGATATAGATAAGATTAAAACTTATTAGATACATTTGATAATAGTAGAGGCACCAGTTATCCAGTCTTCCTCAAAGTTAATGATAAAAAAAAAATTCTGCATGGAAAAAAAAATAAAATAAAGAATCAACACACTTTTTTCAGAAAGAAAAAGATGAAAACAAAATTAATGATTTATATCAAAAAAGAAATTCAGTTTATATATATGCTATTGACTAAAGTTTCATTTTGTAATGTTAAGATATGTAAAATATCTCATATATATATCTTTTTAACTTTCCTTGAACAGAAAGTGACAGCGACAGCTCATCAGATTCCTCAGCCTCAGTAAAATCATCAGACAAACCAGTTGTTGCACAAATAGTCCGGAGAAAGTCGCAGACGAAATCCACACCAGCAACTACTGAAAGTGAAAAGGAAGAGGAAGAAGAAGAGGAAGAGGAGGACGAAGATGAAGAAGACACGCCAAGAAAACACATCACAAGATCATCCAGTGTAAGAACGAAGAGAGGGTCCTTGTTGGGTATCCAGAAAGGAACTGAATCTGATTCTGAAAATAATGGTGAGTCAGTAGTGTGAATAGAGGAGAATATAAGCTTAATTCACAAGCCATTTGTTATGGTTCAACTTCTACTTTTTCATGGGCATCACTAGTAAGGTTGTATCTCTTAAGGTAGTGTGATTTGATAGTAGGTTTAAATAACCTTGTGTCATTATAAGCAATTAACCGACCCAGACATTTAGTATCTCATTATCCCAGTGCTGCGGGGGATGGTATGTGGGTACATGCCATGCCCACTGTGAGTTTAGTTTATTAATTGTCCTGATACATAGATTGCTCCACAAATGCTTAGTCACCATGGTGTCAGTTACTATTACTACCTATCTTACATGTTTACCCTTTTCTTGATTTTCAAAAATACCCTTTTTATCTTATATTGCTAACAACACTATGATGATTTCAGTGTCAATAACAATTATAACAGCTTCATTATTAATTGGATTAAAAAAAGAAAACTTAGTAGAAGAAGAAGAAGAAGAAGAAGAAGAAGAAGAAGAAGAAGAAGAAGAAGAAGAAGAAGAAGAAGAAGAAGAAGAAGAAGAAGAAGAAGAAGAAGAAGAAATAGTAGTTGTAGTAGTAATGGCATTATTTCATAACTTGATGAGGTGATTGAATGTTTACCTTTTCACATGGCACATGGTTTTTTCCCTTGCTGATGCATTTCAATAATTTTTTTCAAACACATGTATCAGACTTACTATTTGTTGTAGAAAATGAATTCTCAGCTTATTTTGAAGGGAAATATATGTATTTTCATAATGAGGATGTCATTAAATGAAAAGAAAAAAAAGGTAATAAGATGCAAAAACCCTGAGTCAAAGTTATCCTGGGATACCTATGCAGGGTCGGGTTTTCACCACAGTAACTAAAGTTTTCCTGAATATGTGATAGGGTGAAAAAGAGGTATTTTGAATTGTATTGCACTGATATTCAGAGATATTGATAAAGATTTAATTGATGTTTAATTGTATTTTGCATAGTAGATGTATGTAAACGAAACTGTTGTTGAGTAAGAGCACTTACAAAGCTGTAGGTTATTTACCTGTTTTTGTCTTTTTTTATGAACTGCAAACAGAAAGTGAATTATTAAAGGAAAGTTCATTTAAAGGGTAGTTAATTTTCTTGACAGTAATCTATTGTTGTATCTCCACAGGAAAAGTAAGAAGAGGGGCCAGGAATGGAGGTCCCAAGAAACCAGCAGGACCACCCTCAAAATCAGGGGCTCGTGCCAAAACAAAGAAACCTATACCACTGGTGAGTGCTTTGTGGTAAAACGAGAGATAAAGAAAAATGTTTTGTAAAAAGAATGGGGAATGAATTGAAGGGGAGATGTTGATTAAACTTATATGTGACTTCCGTACTATCGTATATCTTGAATTTCAGGATATTTTGGAAAATATACCTCTGCCTCCAATCGAGAACCGTAAGTGTCCTGTGGAAGGGTGCGACTCTACTGGTCACCTCGGTGGCCTTTATGAGAAGCATTTCTCGGTGGAAGCTTGCCCAGTCTTTCATAATATTACAAAAGAAGAATCAAAAGTGAGTATTTTTTTCCTCAAAGTGAAGTAAAATTTGTTTTGTGTTAAGAATACTGCAAACTTTGATGGAAACAGTGTGCATGTAGGAATGCAAATGTACTTATAGACGGTGATCTCTCTTTTATGAGGTAGTTTTCTAATTTTGTTTCTTATTTTCCGACAGATGAATCGACAGATAAGAGAAGCTGAGATGAAAGAGAGAGAAAAAGCAACTCAGGCTGTTGGTAATAAGTCTCCTAGAAATGGACCTAATTCTGAACAAAGAAATTACTGCAATAAAGTGAGTTTCTGATCATATCAGTGGTGCATGTGGAGTGTTAGGAATGCAGATTCTTAAAGACAGATATGAAGCACAATAATATGATTCTATGATGATGTCCTGATTTAGTCTTGTGTGATAAAGTGAAAGATGTGTGTTTCTTAGTCCATTTTATCAGAAGGGACCATATATGACTGCTAATACCATTGAGTTCAGCTAAAAAGGGTAAAATTGGGGATTCCTGTCATTTGGGGAATCCTCATGTTATCTTGTGGTATTTTATACGTTATTTCTGATTTTCATATATATTTTATTATGTTCTTAGACAATGTTATTGATAAAGATCAAGTTTCCTATTTTACCAATTTTGCATCTGTATACATCGAAGGAAGCAATAATCTTGATCTTTACTTTTCATAATTCATTTACATCAAGCTGCCAACTGGAGATTTTTTTTCTGAAAAGTTTTGAAGGGAGTATCTCAAATTTATGTTGGCTGATGTTATTGCTTGTAAAGAAAAGCCAAGAAGTTACTTTTGTTAAAAGGCTTACTTGAGATTGTTTGGTGTAAGCCTGCCCTGAGATGCACATTACATAACTTTGTAGAGTTCATGTGTTTAATAGATGGGGTCTAAGAAGGTACCTTACCTACAGCTTGATTTCTTTTTGATGTAATTTTTTGTGATTATATATTTCAGTTGTGTTAAAGTGATATGATTTCTCAAATAACATACTTTTGCAGCATTGTTAGCATTGTAGCTCTTTACAGAATCAGACAAGAATTTTTGCTCTGACTGTAAAACCGAATATTTACAGATAAGAGACTCTAGAGACAAACTGAGCGAACCCCGTCCAGGTGAGGATGAGATGGCGGACAGAGATCGCCAGCCATCCCTCCGAGGTTTCACCCCCGAGTGGGACCTTAAGCTTTTCTTAGAGGCTCAGTCTGCGGCTAGTGAAAAAATAGTAAGTAATATCAATATGTGCTTTTGACTTTGGCTGTTGTTATCTCATTTTGCAGAAAATATGATATTGTTTGGCTGCTTATGAAGTATTGTATTAATGCTACTAATTAATTATTGTATTTATGATAATAATGACTATAAACAAGGTGAGCTCATGTTGAATTATGCATCACCTTCACCTCCCCCTGTGTACTAGGAATAGTTATGGTCCTAATCACTCTTGGCTCCCAATCACTAGATCAGTGCTTGCCTGCCTTATACCATGAGTACTATTTGCTTGACTTATTTTTCCTTGGGTTAACTGTGAATGTAAAAGTAGATTCACAGGGATAAGAATATATGGGATGTATTTTGTAGTATTGTATATTCAAGGGGTGAAAAACTCATTTATTTTTTAAATAATTACCATTTGGTAAAAAGAAGTTTTAGTGTTGATAGAACCACATTGGTATAACATATAAAGGAGAATGAATATGCAGCCCCATAATGGAAAAGGTTTCTGCTTTGCCTGGATTTGCAGATGCACCATAAAAAGATTTAAAAGAAAAAAATGATTGTCATGTCAAACTTCATCCAAAATTCACAGAAATACAGTAACAGTTTTTACACCCACAAGGAAACCTATAGGACAGATGTGAAGACAAATACTTAATTTACAGGAGGATGATCTCAGAGGATTACCAGATACTAAAGGTATTCGGTATATAGAAATGGGTCGGTATGAGATGGAGGCTTGGTATCAGTCCCAGTATCCCGATGATTATAATCAGCAACCAAAAATATATATCTGTGAGTTCTGCCTCAAGTACATGAGATCGAAGACTATTCTCTCAAGACATGCGGCGAAGTGTGTGTGGAAGCATCCTCCGGGAGATGAAATATATAGGTAGGTTTAACTAAAAATTACTGTTGATATGATGTGTATAAGCAACTGTCTCTTACTTCAAGTAAATATAATAAGTAGATGTTTAAAGAAAAACATTTTGAAGAACTTAATATTTTATAAAATTTGTATTTCAATATTTTTTTTGCCATGCTAATGTGTGTCAAACTTTCTCAAAAGGGAAATATTTGTCAGAAATATAAATGTGTGTAATCCTATTATCATGAATATCTAAATATCTGGATATCTAAAATTCTCAGGAGAAATTTTTGATGGATGTGCTTTTTTTGAACTGATGATTAAGAAGTAAGCAAAACTATATATATGCTTTAGAGATATTGGTAAGACTTAAATTCATTCTATAGGAAGTACAGACTGCCATAATAATATCTTGCTACCTTTCTACAGAAAAGACAAGCTATCGGTGTGGGAGGTGGATGGCAAAAAGTACAAAATATACTGTCAGAATCTCTGTTTGCTTGCTATGCTTTTCCTCGACCACAAAACCCTATATTACGACGTGGAGCCATTCCTCTTCTACATAATGACACAGGCCGATGGTGAAGGCTGCCACATCATTGGGTATTTTAGTAAGGTAAGTGAGACGTTGTTTATTTTCTTCTTCTTTTATCGCATTGTATTGTAATTAGCTGTGTTACTGTGTGTTGTTGTTGCTCATCATCATTTTCTCCTTTCTTCTTCTTCTTCTTCTTCTTCTTCTTCTTCTTCTTCTTCTTCTTCTTCTTCTTCTTCTTCTTCTTCTTCTTCTTCTTCTTCTTCTTCTTCTTCTTCTTCTTCTTCTTCTTCTTCTTCTTCTTCTTCTTCTTCTTCTTCTTCTTCTTCTTCTTCTCTTCTTCTTCTTCTTCTTCTTCCTTCTTCTCCTTCTTCTTCTTTTTCTTCCTCTTCATCTTTTTCATCATCTTCTTCTTCTTCATCTTCTTCCTTTTCCTGTTGTTGTTGTTCTTTTCCTTTTCTTTGTCTTTTATTTCTTTGTCTTCTTCTTCTTCTTCTTCTTTTTTTCCTCCTCCTCCTCTTCTTCTTCTTCTTCTTCTTTTTCTTCCTCCTTCCTCCTTCCTCCTCCTCCTCCTCCTCCTCCTCCTCCTCTCCTCCTCCTCCTCCTCCTTCTCTCTTCTTCTTCTTCTTCTCCTCCTCCTCCTCTCCTCCTCTCTCTCCCTCCTCCTCCTCCTCCTCTCTCCTCCTCCTCCTCCTCCTCCTCCTTCCTCCTCCTCTCTCCTTCCCTCCTCCTCCTCCTTCTCCTCCTCTCCTCCTCCTCCTCCTCCTTTCCTCTTCCTCCTCCTTCCTCCTCCTCCTCCTCCTCCTCCTCCTCCTCCTTTTCCTTTATATTTTCTCCTTTCATTCTCCTCTTCCTCCTCCTCCTCTTCCTTCCTCCTCCCCTCCTCCTCCTCCTCCTCCTCCTCCTCCTCTCCTCCTCCTCCTCCTCCTCTCCTCTCCTCCTCCTCCTCCTTCTTCTTCTTCTTCTCTTCTTCTCTTCTCTCTTCTTCTTCTCCTCTCCTCCTCTCCTCCTCTCCTTCCTTCCTCCTCCTCCTCCTCCTTCCCTCCTCCTCTCCTCCTCCTGTCCTCCTCCTCCTCTCCTCCTCCTCCTCCTCCTCCTCTCTCCTTTTTTAATTTTCCTCCTTTCATTCTCCCTCTTCCTCCTCCTCCTCTCCTTCTCTCCTCCTCCTCCTCCACCTCTCTCCTCTCCTCTTCCACTCCTCCTCTTGTTCTCTTCATCCTCTCCTCCTTGTCCTCCTCCTCCTCATCTTCCTCTCCTCCTCCTCCCCTCCCCTCCTCTTCCTCCTCCTCTTCCTCCTCCTCCTCCTCCTCCTCATCTCATCCTCATCCTCATCCTCATCCTCATCCTCATCCTCCTCCTCCTCCTCCTCCTCCCTCCCCTCCCCTTCTCCACATCAATCTTCTTCTCTTCCTCAGTCCTCCCGCTCTTTTCCTCTTCACTCTCTTCACTTCTTCCTTCCCTCTTTGGCCTCATTAGTAACAGAATGGGAGGTATGTTTTGGGGGAAAGGGAGAAAGGGAATGGAAGGAGAGGAGAGGGCTAAGAGATGAGGGATAAGGGAAGGAGAGGGTGCGGGATAGGGAATAGGGGAGAGGGGATGGTGGATGGATGGGAGGGAGAGGCGTGTGGGAGAAGGGAAGGAGGGGGAGAGGGATGAGGGGAGGAGGGGAGTGGAGGAGGAGGGGAGAGGGGAGGAGGAGAGTGGGGATAAGGAGAGAAGGGAGAAGGACGGGAGAGGGGAAGGGATGATGAGAGGAGGGGAAAGGGGGAAGGGATGAGCGTTGTCATAGCAATATAAATGGCAATGGTGGGAGTTGGGTGGGGAGTACATTTTGGCTGTTGTGCTAGTCGTTGCTCTACGTTTTACTTTTTTTGTACTCTCCCTCTCATTCGTTTTCTCTCTTGGAAGTTATCTATCTATTTCTTAACCTCCCCTCAATCCTTTCTCTGTCTGTCTGTCTCTCTCTTTCTCTCTCTCTTCTCTCTTCTCTCTTCTCTCTTCTCTCTTCTTTCTTCTCTCTCTCTTCTTTCTTCTCCTCTTCTCTCTTCTCTCTTCTCTCTTCTCTCTCTCTCTTCTCTCTTCTCTCTCTCCTCTCTCTCTCTCTCTCTCTTCTCTCTCTCTCTTCTCTTTTCTCTCTTTCTCTCTCGCTCTCTCTCTCTCCTCTCCCTCTTCCCTCTCCCTCTCCCTCTCCCTCTCCCTCTCCCTCTCCCTCTCCTCTCCCTCTCCCTCTCCCTCTCCCTCTCCCTATCTCTCTCTCTCTCTCCTCCCTCTCCTCTCCTCTCCCTCTCCCTCTCCCTCTCCCTCTCCCTCTCCCTCTCCCTCTCCCTCTCCTCTCCCCCCTCTCCCTCTCCCTCTCCCTCTCCCTCTCCCTCTCCCTCTCCTCTCCTCTCTCTCTCTTTCCCTATCGCTCTCCTCTTTTCTTCTTTTTCTGCATCATCATTGTCTCTCTGTCTGTTTCTATCAATCAGTGTGTGTGTGTGTGTGTGTGTGTGTGTGTGTGTGTGGTGTGTGTGTGTGTGTGTGTGTGTGTGTGTGTGTGTGTGTGTGTGTGTGTGTGTGTGTGTGTGTGTGTGTGTGTGTGTGTGTGTGTGTGTGTGTGTGTGTGTGTGTGTGTGTGTGTGTGTGTGTGTGTGTGTGTGTGTGTGTGTGTGTGTGTGTGTGTGTGTGATAACGTAAAGTGGAAGAGGGGGCGGGAGAAGGGGTTGAAATGAGGGACTAAAAGGAGGGATTGAATTAAGGATGAAATGGGTTAGGGTGGGTGGGGAGGGACAGAGAGAGGGATATGAAAAAAATGAATTGGAAAGGAGGTAGAGGGAGGGAGGAGGGGAGAGGATGTGGATAACGGAGAGGGGGAGAGAGAGAGAGAGAGAGAGAGAGAGAGAGAGAGAGAGAGAGAGAGAGAGAAGAGAGAGGAGAGAGAGAGAAAGAGAAAGAGAAAGAGAAAGAGAAAGAGGAGAGAAAGAAGAAAAGAAAGAGAAAGAGAAAGAGAAAGAGAAGAGAGAGAAAGAGAAGAGAGAAGAGAAAGAAAGAAAGAAAGAGAGACAGAGAAAGAGAAAGAGAAAGAGAAAGAGAAAGAGAGAGCAAGAAAGAAAGAAAGAGAAAAGAGAAAGAGAGAGAGGAGGAGAGAGTATGAAAAGTATGGAAAGAGGATTGGAATGTGGGTAAGGGGAGGGGAGGGAGGGTAGGAAAGGAGGAAGGGAGGGAAGGGAGAGGCGACGGGTGAGTAGAGAGAAATGGACGAAGGAGGGGAAGCAAAGAGAAATCAAACACAAGAGAGGCGTATGGCGGGTAAAGTGGGGATGAGATTGAGGGAGAGAGAGAGAGGGAAGGGAGAAGGAAAGGAAGATTAAAAGAAGAAGAGGAGAGAGACGAGAAGAGAGAGAAGAGAGAGAGAGAGAGAGAGGGAGAGAGGAGAGGGAGAGCGAGAGAGAGAGGGAGAGGGAGAGGGAGAGAGAGGGAGAGGAGAGGGAGAGGGAGAGAGAGAGAGAGAGAGAGAGAGAGAGAGAGAGAGAGAGAGAGGAGAGAGAGAGAGAAGAGAGAGAGAGAGAGAGAGAGAGAGAGGAGAGAGAGAGATGAGAGAGAAGATATCAAACGGAGAAGAAAAGAGAAAAGAGAAGAGAGAAAGAGAGAAGAGCGAGAGGAAGAGGCGCAGGGTGATGAAGGGGAAGAAATGTGCGCGCGAGGGATATATTTAGAGTGGTCAGGGTGAACTATTTAGCGGCAGATTGCGCCCACACGGGGCGATCAGCAAAGTGCCAGAGGAAAGGGGGGCGCGCGGGTGTCCCATTGATCATTTGTGATTATCGGCGCGCTTATTTTGGATTTTTTTTTNCGTACAGTGCCATTACATGTTATTAGAATTCTGATAACATCTAATACTATATGCAGAGGATGATGTTTCTAAATGTGATATCTGCACACGCTATTGCTCTCTTTCGCTTTCTGTCGTATCTTTCTATCTATCTATCATCTTTTCTCTCTCTCTCTCTCTCTCTCTCTCTCTCTCTATCTATCTATCTATCTTATCTATCTATCCTATCTATCTCACTCTTCTCTCTCTCTCTCTCTCCTTCTCCTTCTCCTCTCTCTCTCTCTCTCTCTCTCTCTGTCTCCTCCTCTCTCTCTCTTCTCACTCTCTCTCTCTCCTCTCTCTCTTCTCTCTCTCTCTCTCTCTCTCTCTCTCTCTTCTCTCTCTCTTCTCGCTGTGTGTGTGTGTGTGTTGTTGTTGTGTGTGTTGTGTTGTGTTTCTTTCTTCTATTTATGATTATATCTTTCTATCTCTGTCTGTCTTGTCTGTCTGTCTCTCTCTCTCTCTCTCTCTCTCTCTCTCTCTCTCTCTCTCTCTCTCTCTCTCTCTCTCTCTCTCTCCCTCTCTCTCTCCTCTCTCTCTCTCCTTCCTCTCGTGCACATACACTCACTCTCCCTCTCTATTTCATTTTCTCTTTTCCCCTCTTATCTCTTTTCCTATCTTTCTCCCTTTTTCTCCTTAACCCCTCCTACGCTGCATATATTTTTCCCGTTCTTGAGAGAGGAAGAAAAATCAATATAAACGCAATAAATAAATAATTAAAGATTCAGCGTTTAAAACTTATGTATTACATCATAGTACACACTGTAGTACATTTATTCTCGTTTATCAAATTTAATTTCGTGTTTCAGTACATTTTTTATTTTCAGTTATACGTTGAAAATAACATGTTATCCGATTCGGTTTTATATTATACATAAAGTATATTATTACTTTGTTAATATTTTCGTTTATATGATAAATAAAAATCGATAGATAAAAATGAATATGATTATCGAACTCTCTGGACCGAACAAAAGGAAGGAGAAGGAATGGAATAGAGGAAGAGACGGTGAGATAAATGAGATGTGATAAATGAAAATAAAAAGGAAAATCTGAAGGAGGATAAGAATATGGATTAGAATAAGGATAAGAAGAACAGGACAAGGAGGAGGAATTAGCATACAAGGAGGAAAAGGAGGAGGAGAAGGAATGAGAAAAAAGCGAGGAAGAGAAGAGGAGGAAAGGAAAAATGAGTAGGAATAGGAGGAAGAGAAGAAGGAAGAGAAGAGGAAGAGAAGGAGAAGAAGTAGGGAGGAGAAGGAGAAGGGAGGAGGAAGGAAAAAGGAGAAGAGGAGAAGAAGGAGAGGAGGGGTGGAAGAGCGAAAAAAGAATGAAGAAAAGGAAAAGGGAGAGAAAAAGGAAGATGAAGAAGAAGGAACAACAACTAGAAGATAACTATAATGATGACGAACAACAGAAAAAGACAAAAGAACAAAGAATAAGAAAGAAAATAGGAAAAAAAAAAAGACGTAGATAAACACAACTCACAACGTAAACTTAGACGCCAAGAACACAAACAAACAAACAAAATCAACAAATAGAACCACACCTGCACCGTATAACAATAACACCTGTGATAAGGATTCATAGGCCTAACACACAGCTAGGCCTCCTGTTCTGCACATCTGTTTCTCTCTCTTCTCTCTCCTCATTTCTGTCTTTCTGATAATGCTAATTTGATTATTTTCATTATTATCATCTTTATCAGTATTGTCATTATCATCGTTGTCTCTCTGATGATGTTTTTGTTATCATTTCGTCTTTCTAATAATGCTTTTTATTATTTTCATTTTTCTCATCTTTATCAGTATTGCCCATTATCATTTTCGTCTCTCTATGATTTTTTTGTTATTGTTTTCATCATTGTCATCTTTATTCAGTATTTGTCATTATCATCGACGTCTCTCTGATAATGCTGTTATCATTTCTATATTTATTAAATTATTATTATTATCGTTCATCATTTATCGTTATCATCATTATTATTTTATCGTCATTATTATTCGTTATCATCATATTATTATGCTTTTATATCCATTGATCCTCACACACTGTTTCACAATTACTATGACTTATCATAAATTAATTACTGCCCTTATTATT
>NW_020868431.1:82500-90000 GCF_003789085.1 Penaeus vannamei | reverse complement strand
CTAGAGCCATCCCCACCCCACCTCCACCTCTACCCAGCCTCACCCACTCCCCATCCTAGAGCCATCCCCACCCCCACCCCCACCCCCACCCTCACCCCAATCCCACCCAATACCTAAATTACCTTCCAGTCCTACTTGTCAATTACCAGCGTTAACGACGTAATGACGTGGTTTCCGATGAGGGGGTTATGTGTGGGGTGGTGAGGGAGGGGGAGAGGGAGGGGAGAGGGAGAGGGAGAGGGAGAGGGAGAGGGAGAGGGAGAGGGAGAGGGAGAGGGAGAGGGAGAGGGAAGGGGAGGGGTTGAGAGGGAGAGGAGAAAGGGGAGGGGAACGGGGAGGAGAAGGGGAGGGGGAGAGGGAGATTGAGAGGGGAAGGGGCTTGAGAGAAAGGGGAGGGGAACGGGGAGGTTGAGAGGGAGAGGGAAGGGGAGGGGTTGAGAGGGAGGAGAACGGGGAGGAGAAGGGGGAGGGGGAGATTGAGAGGGGGAAGGGAGCTTGAGAGAAAGGGAAGGGGAACGGGGAGGTTGAGAGGGAGAAGGAAAGGGAGAGGGAAGGAGAGGGGATTGAGGGAGAGGAGAAAGGGGAGGGGGACGGGGAGGTTGAGAGGGAAGGGGAAGGGGAGGGGTTGAGAGGGAGAAAGGGAGGTTGACAATGAAGGTAAAGAGGTGGAGAGGAATGGAGAGGAAGAGGGGAAGGGGACGGGGGAGAGGGAAGGGAAAGAGGTGGAGGGGAGGGGAGAGGAAGGGTTGAAGGGAGGAAGAGGGGAAGGAGAAGGGGTAGGAAGAAGGGAAGCGATGGAGAGGATGGGAAAGAAGAGCGATAGGGGAAAAATGGAAGAGCAGAGGAAAGGGAATTTGAGAAGCAGGAAGAGAGGAAGGGAGAGGAAGAGGAAGAAGAGAAAGGAAGAGGCAGAACGGAGGAGAGTGAGGGTGGGGTGGTGGTGGGGTGGTGGGGGGGGGGGAGGATTCACGCACACCCTGGCACATATGGTTTGGTCAGGTGTTGCCCAGACTGACACCTGTGTTTCTGTTTGTACTTAAATATCGACTTATCACGAACTACATATATGAATTTATTACACACGAGATCTGAAAGACACAAGGAAGATATGCCTAAATACGTATATTCATATATTCATCTACCTAGTTATCTATCTATGTATGTATCTATCTACCAATCATTCAGTCTAACCATCTATCTATATCTACTTATTTATCCATCCATATCTATCAAAAGTGTCAACCATTTATTATAGATAAGCACTGTATGCGCGCGCGCGCGTGTGTGTGTGTGCAAACCCATTCCCACACCCAAACCCACCCACCCACACACACACACACACACACACACACAACATGCACACACGGATATATATATATATATATATATATATATATATATATATATATATATATATATATATATATATATATATTATATATACAAACATACACACACACACACACAAGCACAGCACACACACACATTCTTCTTACAACACACACACACACACACACACACACACACACACATATATATAGGGTATACTATATATATATATATATATATATATATATATATATATAATATATATATATATGTTTAATATATATTGTATACACACACACACACAGTCACATGGCAACAACACAACACGACAGACACACACACACACACACAGCACACACACACACATATCACACACACATACATATATATTAATATATATATATATATACCATATATTAATATATATATACATATATATATACAATAACACGCAGGCAGCAAGCACACAGCACCACATATAATTATATATATATATAAATATATATATATATATATATATATATATATATATATATATATATATATATATATATATATATATATATATATATATATATATATATTATATATATATATATATATATATTTGTGTGAGGTGTGTGTGTGTTGTGTGTGTTGTGTGTGTGGTGTGAGTGTGTGTATGTGTGTGTGTGTTGTGTGTGTGATAAATACATAATATACATATATTATATATATATATATATAATATATATATATATATATATATATATATTATATAATATATATATATATATATGCATGTGTGTGATAAACTCAAAATACACGTACATTCATAGTTATGTTTTCATAACCATCAAATACCAATTTACTTAAGAGACCCTGTTTTCCCATCGTCAATGACCATCACTCCCCTCTTCCTCTTCTCTCTCCCTCCCTCCTCCCCTCTCCCCTCCCTCTCCTCTCCCCTCCTCCTTCTCCTCTCTTCCCTCCCCCCCCTCCTCCTCCTCTCCCCCTCCCCCTTCCTTCCTCCTCTCCTCCCCTCCTCCTCTCTTCCCTCCTTCCTCCCTCCTCTTCCCTCCCTCCTCCCTTCCCCTCCCCCTTCTTCCCCCTCCCCCCCTCCTTCCTCTCTCCCCTCTCTCCCTCCTTCGCTCTCTCCCCTCCCCTCCCTCTTCTTCCCCCTTCCTCCCCCTCCCCCTCCCTCCTCTCCCCTCCTTTCCCCCTTCCTTCCTCCTCTTCCCCTCCCCCCTCCCTCCTCCCCCTCCTCCCTCCTTCCTCCTCTCCCCTCCCTCCCTCCTTCCTCCTCTCTTCTCCCTCCCTTCCTCCTTCCCTCCCCTCCTCCCCCTCTTCCCCTCCCTCCTTCCTCCTCTCCCCTCCCCTCCCCTCCTCTCCTCCTCCTCCCCCATCCCCCTCTCCCCTCCGCTCCTCCTTCCTCCTCTTCCCCTCCTTTCCTCCCTTCCCTCTTCCCTCCCCCTCCTCTTCCTCTTCCTCCCCTTCTCCTCCTCTTCCCCTCTCCCTCCTCCCTCCTCCCTCCCCTCCTCCCTCCTGCCTCCTCCCCCTCTTCCCCCCCTTCCTTCCTCTTCCCCTCCCCCTCCTCCTCCCTCTTCCCTCCCCTCCTTCCTCCTCTCCCCCCTCCCCCTTCTCCCTCTTCCTCCCCCCTCCTTCCTCCTCCCCCTCCTCCCTCCCTCCTCCTCTCCCCTTACCCCTCCTTCTCGTCTTCCCCTCCCCCCTCCTTCCTTCTCTTCCCCCCCTCTCTCCTCCTCTTCCCTGCCTCTTCCTCCTCTCCCCCCCTCCCTCCGCCTCCCCTCCCTCTCCCCCTCTCGCCCCCTCCCTCCTTCCTCCTCTTCCCTTCCCCCACTTCTTCCTCCTCTCCCCCCCTCCCTCCTCCTCCCTCCATTCCTCTCCCCCCTCCCCTCTCTCTCCCTCCTCCTCCTCCCCTTCCCCCTCCCCCTCCTCTTCCCCTCCCTCCTCTCCTCCTCCTCTCCCCTCCCCCATCCTTCCTCCTCCTTCCCCCTCCTTCTCTCTTCCCCTCCCCCCCCTCCTTCCTCCTCTCCCCCTACTTCCCCCTTCCCTTCCTCTCCTCCTGTCCCCCTCCTCCCTCCTTCCTCCTCTCCCCCTACTTCCCTCCTTCCTCCTCGTCTCCCCTACTTCCTCTCTTCCCCCTCCCTCCTTCCTTCCTCCTCTCCCCCTCCCCCTCCTCCTCTCCCCTAACTTCCCCTTCCTCCTTTCTCCTCTTCCCCTCCCCCTCCTTCCTCCATTTCCCCTCCCCCTCCCTTCCTCCTCTCCCCTTCCCCCCCCCCTTCTTGCCAGTATCCAAAATGTGCCACACTGAAAATCTTCCTTCGTTACGAGCATCAGGAAAACGTTTTGCAAACTGTCTTTCCTTTCTCGAGGGGAGACAATACCTTACGACTCGCGTTCCTTCTGCTCTGTCTCTCTCCCCTCTCTCTCCTCTCCCCTGCCTGCCCCTCCTCCTCCTCCTCCTCCTCCTCCCCTCTGTCTCTCCCTCGTTTGCCTAGGTTCCTCTCCTCCTTCCCCTCGTCCTACCCTCTTCCCCCTGTCCAACCCCCACCCCTCTCTCCTTTCCCCTCTCCCTGCCTGTTCTTGCCATTGATCACCCCCTACCCTCTCTTTCCCATCTTCCCCTCCCCTCTACCCCTTCCTCTCCCTTTCCCCACTTCTCTCCTCCCTTCTCTTCCCCTCTTTCCCTTTTCCCCATCTCCCCGTCCCCCTCGCCCCCTCCCTTTACCCTTCTCCTCTTTCCCCTCTTCCCCTCCCCTCCTTTTTCCCCTCTCCTCCCTTCCCATCTCCCCCTCCCCTCCTTTACCCCTTCCTCCCTTCTCCATTCCTCCTCCTCTCCTCCCCTCCTTTTCCCTCTTCCCCTCCCCTCCCCGTCCCCCTCGCCCCCTCCCCTACCCAAAGGGGTGGATTTCTTCTGAGAATGATGAATCAATAAGTTTCCATTAGAGTAATGCAGCCGTCTTGAGGATTCCGTTAAAAAAAAAGGTATAGATCTTGGTGGTTGGCGTATGTTCCTCTCTGTCTCTGCCTCTCTCTCTCTCTCTCTCTCTCTCTCTTTCCGTCTGTCTCTGTCTCTGTCTCCGTCTCTCTCTCTATCTCTCTCTTTCTCTTTCTGTCAGTCTCTCTCTCTCTGTCTCTGCCTATGTCTCAGTCTGTCTCTCTCTCTCTCTCTCTTGTTATCCCTTCTTCCTTTCTCTTTCTCTCCCTGTCCCTGTCCTCTCTCTCTCTCTCTCTCTCTTCTCTCTCTCTCTCTCTCTCTCTCTCTCTCTCTCTCTCTCTCTCTCTCTTCTCTCTCTCTCTCTCTCTCTCTCTCTCTCTTACTGCTCTCCTTTTCTTTCACCTACCCCCCTCTCTTTTCATATCTCTTTCTATCTATTTTTATCTATTCATCTGTCTTTCTATCCACCGAACGACTTATACATCTATCTATTTGTCTATCTATCTATTCATCAGTCTATCTCCTATCTATCTATCATTCTATCTATCTGCCTGGTTATGTACATATATATATATATATATATATATATATATATATAATATATATATATATATATATCTGTCTATCTATCTATATAATACTATATGTATTGAAAAACGATAATCTTGGAATCATAGTCTGTTTATTGTAGTTTTATAGTTTGAATAAATAGTTGAATAAGTTATGCACATGTACTAATCATACATTTTTAATCTATCTTTTATTTATCTTTTTTTATTATTTTTTTTTTTTGCGTCTTTTCGAAACATATCTCGCTATCGGCTGTTACTTTTGAAATATGTATTATTGAATGGATCCCTCCTTTGTCTGTGTGTCTCTCGCTTCGACTGTCTGTCTTCTCTCTCTCTCTCTGTCTGTCTGTCTTCTGTCTGTCTATCTATCTCTGTCTCTAGCTCTCTCTTTCTCTCTCTGTCTCTGTCTGTCTGTGTGTCTGTCTGTCTGTCTCTCTCTCTTTCTCTTCCTTCCCTCCTCTTACTTCTTTCTCTCTGTCTCCTATCTCTCTGGATCCCTACTCTCTGTCTCTCTCTTGTCCTCCTTCTCTTTTTCTCTCTCTCTTCCTTTCCTCTTTCTCTATTTTTCTATCTCCACCTCTCCCTCTGTCTCTCATCTCCCTTGCTACTTACCTCTATCATTACCTTTATCTCAATCGTTTCGCTGTATCCTTCTCCTCCTCTATCTCTCTCCTTGCCTCACCATCTCTCCCTTCTCCCTCTTTTATCCCCTTTCATTTACCTAGTCTCTCTTTTTCCCCTCCATTCTCCAATTCATCTCTTTCCCTATTCGTTATTTTTTTTTTTTTTTTTTTTTTTTTTTTTTTTTTATTAATCCCCTTTCATTTACCTAGTCTCTCTTTTTTCCCCAATGCCTCCAATTCATCTCTTTCCCCTATTCGTTTTTTTTTTTTTTTCTTTCATGTCAGCTGATGAGCGAAACAAGCGAAACTACCTCTTTAAGATCTTAACTATCGAACCATCTTGTCAGTCGAACAACCTATTCTTGTCCTGTGCTTTGAACATTACTCGCGAAAGAGAAAAGGAAATGGAAGAAGTGAAGAAGAAATAAAGAAGAGAGATGTAAGAAATTTGTTGAAGAAAGAAGGAAGAGAGAGAAAAGTAATGTTTTATGAGATTGTCATAATGGATATCTTATCGTTGCTTTATCTATAATTTTCAACCTTAATTGGTTTTATACATTTTATATTGATATGAATTAATTGATAATCAAGTAAGACAGGTTATTGAGTAATTTTTTTTTGCCGATGTTTATATATTCACGCACGCATAAATATACATTTATATACATATATAGATGTATACACACACACCACACACACACACACACACACACACACACACACACACACACACACACACACACCACACACACACACACACACACACACACACACACACACACACACACACACACAACACACACACACACACACAACACACACACACACACACACACACACACACACACACACACACACATAATATATATATATATATATATATATATATATATAATATATATATATACATACATACATGTACATATGTACATACATATATTTATCTATCCACATATATAAGCATAAACATACATCCTTACACAGCATGTGCCTAAACATACTTACATTCAGGTGATTGACAGTATCACTTCCCAACATTATCATATTCTAAACATTCACATCACAAGCCATAACCGAAATGTTTCTTTCCACAACCACATTTACATATCTAAGTATAACCATACAGTCGCGTATCACATCCATATTAATATGTTAAATATAGAATTAATTTTCTTGTTGTATGACCTTTTATGGTTTAATGGAGGATGTGCAGAGATAGGTGTAGATATATTAAGAAAGTTGGTCTGGATCTTAAAGTTTGTCATCGTTATTATCACTATTTTGGTATTTAAATATTCATTTCTTTTATCATTATCATTATTGTTACTGTTATTAGTGTTATGATTTCGATTGGTATTAATTTGTCATTCCTATTGTTTTTGTTATATTGATAATTCATTGCTTTTATCATTGTGTTGCGTCATTATCATTATCATCATTTTTATTATTATTATCATTATTATTATCATTATTGTTATTATTATTATTACTGTTGCCATTATTTTTATTATCATCATTATCTTTGTTGCGTCATTATCATCATCAATATCATCATAATTACTGTTCTTACTATCACCATTGTTATCATTATTGTCATTCTCATTATTATCATTGTTATCATTATCATTATCAAAGTCATCAATATCATTATCATCTTTGTCTTTATTTTTATGTAACATCATTATCATTCTAATCATTATCATTATTGCTATTATCATTTTCAGTTTTATCATCATTTTTACCACAGTTATCATCGTTATTCAAAATCATCATGATATTTGTTATCAACATAATCATTATGACCAGGATAGCCATTTCATTATCATTATCACGTTAATTTTTGTTTTATTATTATCATCATAATTGTTATCATTATAATCATGATCATAAAACAATAAATTGTCATTATCATTGCTATCATTATTGTTGTCTTTATTAACACTATCATCGTCATCATTATTGTCATCATTTTCATTATTATTATTATTACTATCATTATCTTCATTATTATTATTATCGTTATTATTATCATTATTAT
>NW_020868431.1:67500-70000 GCF_003789085.1 Penaeus vannamei | reverse complement strand
TCACACAGCCAGAGGTATTCATTTGTTTATTTGTTTGTTTGTGGACGACGCTCCCTCCCCCTTTTTTTTGTTTGTGTGTGTCAGTGTCTCTGTTTTGCTTGTTTGTGTGTTACTTTCCGTCTGTGTGTTTGTTTGTTTTCCTTTCCGTTTGTTTGTATGTATGTGTATCTGTTTGTGTGTCTGTTTCTTTGTTTTGTCTGTTTTTATGTCTTTCTGTCTGAATTTCTGTCTGTTTATCTCTCTCTTTATCCATCTTTCTGCCTCTCTTTCTCTCTATCTATCTATCTATCTATCTATCTATCAATATATCTATCTGCCTCTCTCTCTCTCTCTTTCTTTCTCTCTCTCTCTCTCTCTCTCTCTCTCCTCTCTCTCTCTCTCTCTCTCTCTCTCTCTCTCTCTCTCTCTCTCTCTCTCTCTCTCTTTCTATCTATCTCTCTCTCTCTCTCTCTCTCTCTCTCTCTCTCTCTCTCTCTCTCTCTCTCTCTCTCTTCTCCTCTCTCTCTCTCTCTCTCTCTCTCTCTCTCTCTCTCTCTCTCTCTCTCTCTCTCTCTCCTCTCTCTCTATCTCTCTCTCTCTCTCTCTCTCTCTCTCTCTCTCTCTTCTCTCTCTCTCTCTCTCTCTCTCTCTCTCTCTCTCTCTCTCTCTCTCTCTCTCTCTTTCTCTCCTTTCTCTCTTTCTCTTTCTCTCTCTCTCTCCCTTTCTCTCTTTCTCTTTCTCTCTCTCTCTCTCTCCGTTTCTCTCTCTTTCTTCTTCTCTCTTCTCTCTCTCTGTTTCTCTCTTTCTCTTTCTCTCATTTAACTTTTTAATTGTTCTTTGATTTCCTTGTTTACTCTTCTTTGATTTCCTTTCTAATTTCCCATCTTCCGTTTCTGTTTGTTTTTACCGTCATTTTCTCTTATTCTGCTTTATTTCCTTCATTATTCTCTATTTCTGTCTCATAATTTTTTTTTCTTTCTTTTGCTCTCTTTCGTCTTTTTTATCGCATTATCTAACCTAATTATCTTTCTTTTCTTTCTCCAGCCCTGTTATATATATATATTTTCCTTATTATTTCCTTTCTTTCTTATTCTTCTCGTTCTTTCTTCTTCATTTCCTCTCATCTCAAATTTCCCCTTTTTCCTTTTCTTCCATTTTACTTTCCGTTAACTAAATTTCTATATATTTCCCTTTCCTTCTCTATCTTTCTCTTCTCTTCTCCTATTTCCTCCTTCACTTCTTTCCATCCTCTGTTATCTTAAACTCTTATTTCACTTCTTTCGTTCTCGTTATCTTCTTGTCTTTCTCCGTATTTCTCCTATTCGCTATCTTTCAATTCCCTCCCTCTCTATCTAGTTTCTCATTCTGTCTTTTTCTGTCATCCCCTATCTTTCCCTCCTCACCCTTTCCCCTCTCCTTCTATCCTTCTCTATTTCGCTCTTCCTCCTTCCTTCCACTTTCATTTTCTTCTCTATTTCCCTCTTCCTCTCTCCCCTTTCTCTTCTCACTATCCTTCTTCCCTACCCTCTCTTTCCTTCTCCTTCTATTCACCTTCTATTCATGTCCTTTCACCTTATCTCTCTCTCTCTCCTTTTCATGTCCTTTCACCTTATCTCTCTCTCTCTCCTTCTATTCATGTCCTTTCACCTTATCTCTCTCTCTCTCCTTCTATTCATGTTCTTTCAATCTCTCTCTCTCTCCATTTCTCTCCCTATTTCCACTCTCTCCTTTCTTCCCTCTTCCCATTCCCATTCCCATTCCAATTTCTCAACAATTCCAACTTCGCTGTTGATGGGTGTCAAAACCGTGTCAGTCCCGAGTCACATTTCATCCAGGAGTATTACCTTATGCTCTCTGTGTCATGTTCCTTTTGAAGATGATTTCACATTAGCAAACATGGGGAGAGATGAGATAAGGAGGGGAAAGAGGGGGGGGGGGAAGGGGGAAGGGAAGTGGGAGGGGAGGGAGGGAGATGGGAGAGGGAGGGAGGGGAGGGGAGAGGGGAGAGGGGAGTGGGAGAGAGGGGAAGGGAAGGAGAGGGAGAGGGAGAGAGAGGAGGGAGAGCGGGAGAAGGGGAAGGGAGAGGGAGAGGGGAGAGGGAAGGGAGAATAGGGAGGGAGAAGGGGAAAGGGAAGGGGAGGGGGGAGGGAGAGGGAGAGGGGTGAGGGGAGAAAAGATAGAGAGAGGGGAGGGGGGAAGGTGAGAGGGAGAGGGAAGAGAGAGGAAGAGGGGAAGGAGGAAGGGAGAGGTGAAGAATGAACGGTAGGAGAGGGAGAGAGGCGGAAGGGAGAAGGAGAGGGGGGAGGAGAAGAGGTGAGGAGGAAGGGAAAAAGAGAGAGGTGAGGAGGAAGGTAAGAGGAATATGGGGAGGGATAGGAGGAGAGAGAATAGGAAGGGAAGGGGGGAAAGGGAAAATGGGAGGAAGAGAAAGGGAGGGAAAGAAAGGGGGAAGAGAGAAGGGAGAGAAAGAGAATGAAGGAAGGAGGGGGCAGGCATGTGGAGGAGAGGTGACCGAGAATTA
>NW_020868431.1:55000-57500 GCF_003789085.1 Penaeus vannamei | reverse complement strand
ATCATGAACATCGTCATCATCATTATCATCACCATTGCCACTCAAATTCTTCTTCACTTCCTATTGTAATTACTATTCCAATTTCCAGGAGAATTATAGACATTATCATTATCACAACTTCATATCTAATAGCTAAGATAGCATTTAAGGTCAGTATCTTTCCTTTTATTGATAATTTTATCATATTTTATTAAGCTACCTATCTAGTGTTCGATTAATATTTAACTTATCTATTTTCTTCATTTATATATTCTTATTTCGATTTATCTTTGTATTATCTTTCTTAATCATCAGATTTTCTATCAGCACTGTCATCTGTCAATTTCTGTTTCACTTCTCAAAAAATCTCTCTTTACGTATCTATCTCTTCTTTTCTTTATCAATTATCCAATTTCATCCTCCAGTTTTCATTCGCCAATTTACTCATTTTGTGTTTATCTGCATATTCATCCACTTATTTTACATCCATGACCGGCCATTGGCAGAAGGTATAATGAATACCGCAGAAGAGACAAGTTGAGCCTAAAACCCTGAGCATAGGCCTATTAGATTTTTTTTTCTCCAGAGCCTACGTCATGCCGGTACCTATGTTGCCACTTTTTTTTTTTTTTTTTTTTTTTTTTTTTTTTTTTTTTTTTTGCCAATGACGTCTGATTATTCTTTACTTGTCACGTGTGTCATTAATATTCATTATCTTTCCTTCGGTCCTGATGAGTAGACCATTATGATACTTACATATATGCTGATAAATAGATAGATAGATAGATAGTTAGATAAATAAATAGATAGATAGATAGATAGGTAGATAGATAGATAGATAGATAGATAGATAGATAGATAATAAATAAGATATAGATAGATAGATAGATAGATAGATAGATAGATAGATAGATAGATAGATAGATAGATAGATAGATAGATAGATAGATAGATAGATAGATAGATAGATAGATAGATAGATAGATAGATAGATAGATAAGTAGATAGATAGATAGATAGATAGATATAGACAGACAGATAGACAAAGGTAGATAGATGGATTGACATGCATACATACATACATACATACATACATACATACATACATACATACATACATACATAAAGACAAAGAGATGGATAGTTGAATAAATGATGGATGGATAGACAGACTGATGAATCGATGGATAAATAGATAGAAAGAGAGATAAATAGACAGGCAGATAGGTGGATAGATAGATAGATAGATAGATATACAGACAAACAGACATAGAGATAGATAAATAGACAGACTGATGAATCGATGGATAAATAGATAGAAAGAGAGATAAAAAGATAGCTATTCATATATAGATGGATATATGGATAGATGGGCAGATGGATAGGTAGGTAGATAAAGAGATATACACACACATACATGCATAGACATATATACATAGATGGATGGATAGATAGATATATAGATGGACATATGGATAGATAACCAACTCGATAGACAGACGAGTAATAAATTAGACAAATTGATTGATAGATAATTCCTAGACAAAAAGCAGACATTTAGATGAATAGATTTGTAAAGATAAAATGATAAGAAGAAAAAATAAATAAAGAAGATGGACACAAAGATAGAGAGAGACAGACTGACGGAGAAATAGATAAAATGGCCGTTAAATAGAGAGGGAGATAGAAGGGTTGACAAGCAGAAAAAATGACAAGGTGAATTGACTATAAATTGAATATAAATTGACTGACACTTAGACTGAAAGATGCATAGACTCACAGATAGATTGACAGATAGGTAGACTAACAATTAGATAGATAGATAGATAGACTAACAGATACACCGATAGATAGGCTAACATTTATAGAGGTATATAGATAGACAGTTAAGGAGATTTAGAGAGATACTAACAGTTAGATAGAAAGATAGATAGACTGATATTGATAGATATGAATAGATAGTCTAACAATCAGACAGATGAATAGGACGATAGACTAGCAGTTAGACAGAGAAATTGACCGTTAGACAGAAATGCAGATAGATAGATAAGTAGATAAATAGATAGATGTATTCCCCAATTTTCACTATCATGTTTTTCCTCTCTCTCTCTCTCTTTTTAGATCACTCTACTTAGCAGCAGATTTAAGCTCATAATTACAGGATTTTCTCCCCCTTCTCTGACCACCCCTCCTCCCCCCACCCCGACCCCCTTTCTAGCCCCAACCCCATGAAAAGGAGGAAAGTGTCACTTACACAACACCCTTGGTCTAGTGGTCTCTTTTGACTAAAAGGGGCTTCTGTTACACACACTTACACGCACATGGGCATTTACGTACACATGAATACGTGTACATATATACGCATACTTAGGATGGTCCACACGTGCACTAGCGTATACACGCACACATGTTCATTAGAATACGTACGCATGCATGCACATGCACATACGTACACATACACAAATACATGTACGCACACAGAGACACATGTTATGTGTACACTCAAATACATACACACACA
>NW_020868431.1:37500-40000 GCF_003789085.1 Penaeus vannamei | reverse complement strand
ATATATATATATATATATATATATATATATTATTATATATATATGCATCTATCTCGATCAATTTCTGTTTATCTATATTTTTATATCTATCTCTACCTGTAGCTATATCTATCATTATACATCTATCTATCTATCTACCTATCTATCTGTATATGCATTTATCTACCCTTGTATCTGTCCCTATATCTATTTCCTAATATGAATATAGATAGATAGACATACACCGATATAAATGTGTGTGATTAAGTATATATATCCATATATAATAACTATACAAAAAACTGCTGTCTACCCCCCCCCCCCCTCCTCTCTACCTGTATATCCTGTCTGCCACCCCCCCCCCCCACCCATTTGGACCCTCCCTCTCCCTCCCAGAGTCTCGGGTAAATCAGGTCATTTTTTTTTTCTTTTCTTTTCTTTTTTTCTTTTCTTTTTATATTTGTGGGTGAATCTATATTTATTTTTGCCTGTCTGTCAGTCTGTCTGTTTTTCTCATGCCCCGTATGTCAATATTTCTTTTCTCGCTCTCTTTCTCTCTCTCTCTGTCTTTATCTCTGTCTCTCTCTCTCTGTCTTTATCTCTGTCTCTCTCTTTCTCTCTCTCTCTCTCTCTCTCTTTCTCCACCTGTCTATCTTTCTATCTATCTATCTATCTTTCCATCTCTCTCTCTAATAACCACTAGAATAGAAAGATAATAATAATAACAACAATATCACTAACAACCAACAAACAAAACAAAAAACGAAAAACGATAATAAAACAAAAGCAGAAATAATAAAATCTAAAAAAAATATGATAAAATCGTCGATAAAAATAACATTGATACCAATGATCAGTTTAATAGCAGCGATGGTCTTAGCGATTGCAACAAGGATGAGAGAATAGGGAGGCCTTATCAGCCATCTCGCTCCCTTTATTACTCCCTTATATACACTCTCCCTTTACTCCCTACGTTCTTAGGCCCTATTCGGTCTTCCGTTTCCCCTCACCCTTCGTATTCTCTCTTAGTCTTCACCCTTCCCCTCATTCCTTGTGATTTCTCTGTCTGTCTGTCTGTCTCTCTCTCTATCTTTCTGTCCCTCTCCATCTTTCTGTCCCTCTCCTCTCTCTCTCTCTCTCTCTCTCTCTCTCTCTCTCTCTCTCTCTCTCTCTCTCTCTCTCTCTCTCTCTCTCTCTCTCTCTCTCTCTCTCTCTCTCTCTCTCTGCCCCCCCCTCTCTCTCTTTATTATCATTAATGTATATTATATTAATAACCACTAGAATAGAAAGATAATAATAATAACAACAATATCACTAACAACCAAAAACAAAACAAAACGAATAAAACGATAATGAAAACAAAAGTAGAAATAATAAAATCTAAAAAAAATATGATAAAATCGTCGATAAAAATAACATTGATACCAATGATCAGTTTAATAGCAGCGATGGTCTTAGTGATTGCAACAAGGATGAGAGAATAGAAAGGCCTTATCAGCCATCTCGCTCCCTTTATTACTCCCTTATATACACTCTCCCTTTATACCCTACGTTCTTAGGCCCTATTCGGTCTTCCGGTTCCCCTCACCCTTCGTATTCTCTCTTAGTCTTCACCCTTCCCCTCACTCCCTTGTGATTTCTCTGTCTGTCTGTCTGTCTGTCTGTCTGTCTGTCTGTCTGTCTGTCTGTCTGTCTCTCTCTCTCTCTCTCTCTCTCTCTCTCTCTCTCTCTCTCTCTCTCTCTCTCTCTCTCTCTCTCTCTCTCTCTCTCTCTCTCTCTCTCTCTCTCTCTCTCTCTCTCTCGTCGTCTCTCTCTCTCTCTCTTCTCTCTCTTTTTTCTTTTTTTTACTCTCGCTTCCTCTATCTTACAAGTCTGTTTTCTCCTCAATTGGGTTCTGTCTCCTTTCTTTTGTGAGTTTATTTCTCTCTTCCTCTCCCTTTACTCTCACTCTTACTGCCCTGACACTCTTACTTTAAAGTTATTTTCTTTCTCTTCTCACTCACAATCTCTCTTTCTCTCTTCTGTTTTTGGTTTTCTTTTCTTTTCTTTTCTTTTCTTTCTCATCTTTTCTCACCCTATTTCCCCTCTTCGTCTTTTCCCTTTTCTTCTTTCTCTCTTCACTCCTCTTCCTCCATTTTCGGCCTTTTTCCTTTTCCATCCTATCCTCCCTCACTTCACCCTCCTCCCACTCCCTCCCTCTCAAACCCCTCGTCCCCTTCCCCTCCTATCTACTGCTCTCCTACTTCTTCCCTCTTACCCTATCTCCCCTCTTTAAGATCTGTCTCTCATTTCCCTCGCTTCCCCACCCACCCCGTCCTTCTTCCCTCCTTTGTCCTTTACCCCTCTCTCCCCTCTCATACGCCTATCCCCTCTCTATTCCCTTCACTTCCTCTCTCCACTTTCCTCGTCTCAACCCCTCTCCCTCCCTCTCCCTATCCCCACACTTACTCGGCCTGGCCTATCCCCGTCAAGTGCCCCCCCTCCCTCCCCCAATACCTCTTCTTTACCCCCTTTCCCCTCC
>NW_020868431.1:25000-32500 GCF_003789085.1 Penaeus vannamei | reverse complement strand
GGTAATTAGATATGAATAGATAGGCAGACAGACATAAAAATAGAAAGAAAAAGAGATAGCAAGAGGCTCATTCATACAAATATACATAGATACATACAAAATGCATATATACACACATACTGTACCTTCTTACATATATACGTACATACTTATATACATACATGCATGCATACATACATGCCCACATACATACATGAATCACCATATGTATATATCCATTCAAATGCGTATGTCTGTATACATATATGTATGTACATGCCCACATAAATACATACTTACAAATCACCATATGTATATATCCATTCAAATGCGTATGTGCGTATGTCTGTGCATGTATGTATGTACATGCCCACATATATACATACATACATGAATCACCATATGTATATATCCATTCAAATGCGTATGTGCGTATGTCTGCATTCATGTATGTATGTATGTATGTATGTATGCGTGTGTGGAAAGATATGAGAGGTCGGGATCAGCTGTCTGGCAAACACTCAAACGCTGATGCATAGATTTTGTGGTCTGATTTATCTATAATTCATTCCTCTCCTTTAGTATGGTCTATCTTTCTTTCTTTTTTTTTCGTCTTTCTTCTGTTTTACCCTTGTTTTTCGTTATTCTTTCTTTTTTTTTATCTAATATTCTCTAGTTTTTTTCTGTCTCTCTATCCGTAATTCCTCTCTTCTCTCTCTCTCTCTCTATCTTCTCTCTCTCCTCTCTCTCTCTCTCTCTTCTCTCTCTCTCTCTCTCTCTCTCTCTCTCTCTCTCTCTCTCTCTCTCTCTCTCTCTCTCTCTCTCTCTCTCTCTCTCTCTCTCTCCCTCTCTCCCTTCCTCTCTCTTTTCCTCTCTCTTTTCCTCCTCTTCCCCCACCCATCTTCTCTCTCTCTCTCCCCTTCCATCTCTCTATCCTTTCCTTCCCCCTCCCAACTTCTTTCTCTCTCTCTCTCTCTCTTCCCTCTCTTCCTCCTTTCCTTCCTACTCAAACTCATCTTCTATCGAGCATTCAGGGTCATGAGTTTAATGAGAGAGACATGAGGTAGGTCAGAATAGGGACTGCGGATTTGCCTTTAATGAGGAGGGGGGTGAGGGGAGGGAGGGAGGGGGAGGGGTGAGGTGGAGGGAGGGAAGGGGGTGAGGGAGGGAGGGAAGGGGGGAGGGAGGGAGGGAAGGGAGAGGAGGGGGGGGAGGTGGGGAGGGGGGGAGGGGGTGAGGTGGAGGGAGGGAGGGAGAGGAGGGGGGGGAGGTGAAGGAGAAGGGAAGGAGGGGAAGGGGTGAGAGGGGGGGAGAGGGAGGGGAGTGGAATGAGGGAGGGGACGGAAGGAGTAGGGGAGGGGAGTGAGGGAGGGAAGATGGGGGGAGGATGCGTAGAGGGAAGGGGAGTGAGGGAAGGGAGGGAAGGTGAGAAGGAGGAAGGAGGGAGGGAAGGGGAGGAGGGAGTAGATGAAAGACGTGGGGAGGAGGGAAGAGGGAGATAGTGGAGGAAGAGGAGGCAAAAGATGGAGATGAAGAAGAGAAGAATAACGAGATGTTTAGAAGGAGAATATAGAAGAGAGAGAGGATAGTAAGGCGGGATGGAGGATGAGGAGGAAGGAGGATAGGAAGGAAAGGGGAGGAGAAGAAGGAAGGAAAGAGATGAGGAGAAGGAAATGAGGGAGAGAGACAAAGAAAGAAAAGGACGAATAGATAGATAAAAAAAGAAGAAAAGAGAAAATAAGTATGAAGCAGAAAGAGAATCATAAGGAAGAAGAAGAAGAAAGAAAAAAAAAAACAAGAAGGAAAAAACAAAAAAATGAGAAAAATAAAATATAGACAAACATTATCGGAACAAGAATAGAAAGAGAGAAAAAAATAATATAAATGACATGGAAAAAAGTAAATAAGAAACAAACAAGAAAGAAAAATAAACAGTAGTGAATAAAGGGGTATAAGGTGGGGGGGGGGAGAGGAGGGGATACAACAGGCTCTATCACACTAACATCATCCTTCTCACCAAACCGCGCGACACAGCATCCTCATCACAACCCGGAGATAAACCTGATAAATTATAAGCCATAATCCAACCCTCTGACTCTCTGTCTCTCTCTCTCTCTCTCTCTCTCTCTCTCTCTCTTCTCTCTGTCTGTCTCTCTTTCTCTCTCTTTCTCTCTCTCTTCTCTCTCTCTCTCTCTCTCTCTCTCTCTCTCTCTCTCTTCTCTCTCTCTCTCTTCTCTCTCTCTCTCTCTCTCTCTCTCTCTCCTCTCTCTCTCTCTCTCTCTCTCTCTCTCTCTCTCTCTCTCTCTCTCTCTCTCTCTCTCTCTCTCTCTCTCTCTTCTCTCGCTCTCTCTCTCTCTCTCTCTCTTCACTTGGTTAATTACTAGGTGGAGAAGGGGAGGTGGGAGGGAGGGGGAGGGGAAAGGGGGGAGGTGAGGGAGAAGGAGAGACAGGAAAAGGGGGAAGGGGGATAGGGGAAGGGGAGGGGAAGGTGGAGGGGAGGGGATAAGGGAGAAAGGGGGAAGGAAGGATGGGGGGAGGGAAGGTGGAGGGGAGGGGTAAGGGGAGAAGGGGAAGAAGGAAGGAAGGGTGGGAAGGGGAGGGGAAAGGGGGAGAAGGGGGAAGGGGGAAAGGTGAAGGGGGATGGATAATGTAAATGATGTGGTCTTGTGGGTTGGGGTGGGGGTGGGGATAAAAATTAAGTGGGGGTGGTTTGATGATGGGGGGAGAGATGTGGGGGAGTGGGGAAGAAAATGGTGGGGGAGGAAGTTAGAGAGAAGGTTTGGTGGGTGTGAGGAAGGAGGGAGGGAGGTAGGGGGGGGGGGTAAAGGAAGAGGGGAAGGGGGGAGCAAGGGAAAGGGGGTGGGGGTTTAAGATGATTTATCATTTAAGAAAAGAAAAAATATCCGAATCGACAACCTGTAGGGGTAGATTGGGGGGAGGGAGGGGAGAAGGGGGTAGATAGAGAGAGGGGAGGACGGGAAAGGGGGAAGGGGGGTGGGGTGTTGACCGCGGCTACCCTCCCCACCCACCCCCTCCCCTCCCCTCCTCCCCCCCCCCCTCCCCTCCTCCCCCCTCCCCCTCCCCTCCTCCCCCCTCCCGCCAAGATGACGCATCGGGTCTTGCGGTCGGCTATTTTTACAACCGCAAGATTCTGGGTGCGGTAAAGCGTGGTTCCCTGGGTCCATAAAGAGACATTTTTATCGTATTTTCCATAAAAGTCTCGGGGCTCGCACATAACATTTGAATACACGCCCCGCCGGCACACACGAGTCGGCGGGCGATAGGGGCGAGAATCGTGGTGCGAAGGCGCTGCTGCAGGCACTTAGTGACCGCGGGGGCTTGGCACTTCCTTCCTGCCGGAGGGCCAAGGCGATCATTTGTCACGAGGCGATCCATCCTCTCTACTTTCTTTTATTCGAGTTTTTATGACATTTCAAACTTTAAATGATGTGTGCTCTGCGCGCGGCGCCGCGATGATATTCATGCCGCCCGCCATTTAACGATTATGCATCGCCATGCATACATATTATAGCCATATATATATTTATATATTACTATATTCCTATATATACATATTATTATATATATATATATTATATATATCATATTATTGTATATTATAATTATTATATATTTTAATATATATATTATTATAATTTATATGATATATATTACATTTATAATTACTTAATGTATATATACTAGTAGTAATGATATTAGTTTGTATATGTTATTAGACCTTCCGTAGTCGGTGATGTGTGTATGTACTGTAGTATATATGATAGTTTTTTATACATTATATATATATCTATATCATATACTTCAATATATATCTTATATATAATTATTATGGGTGTGTGCTGGTATGGTTCTGTGTGTGTAGCTGTGTAAAGTTGGCTTTTTGTCTGTCGCTTGTGCTATATGTGTCCTTGTGTATCTATCATGTTAGTGTGAGGGTTTTCAAAATACTAATGTGGTGTGTCGTGTGAGGGGCGCGTAGTTTCGGGGGATCGTGAGGTAGGCTTGGGTGTGTGTATAGTGGATGATGTTTATAATGATTTATACTCAGCTATATATATATAATATATATTTAGTTCATTAATATATATATATATAATACTTAATACCTGCTATTAATTATATACTCGCATCTATTTTTAGGGTCTACTATCTAACTGTTTACTTATATAAGCATATACAGTGTACACCCTGCATACCTCTACTCCTTGCCCTAACCCACCCAGTCCCCCCCTGCCTCTCGCTCCCTCTCTCCGCCCCCCTCTTACTTCTCCCTACTCCAGCCCCGCTTGTAACCCCCACACAGTGTCTCTACCGGTTCCGTCTCCGCCCCCCCTGTCCCCCTCTCCCCCCATCTCTCCTGCCGGCATATCTTGGTCATTTCATCGAGTCGCCGCTTTTTCTGACGAAGCCCTTATCAAAAGATGGCTTCCAGGCGGTTTCACTGTTTCAACTCTTGCTCAACGGGTGGCTGGTAGTCCGCTCTGGTCTGGTTTCTCGTGTGGGTTGTTGGTTGATGGATTACTGGCTGGCTCTCGATTGTGTTTATGTGGTGTTTGTTTAAGTAAGTGCAGGTTACTTATCTTTTTTTATAATCTTTTGTATTTATAGATATTATTATATTTTTATTAATAAATACATAGATAATTATAACCTTTGTTTTTCTTTTTTAACTGACGTAGGTTGATTATTTTGCAATTTTTTTTTTTTTTTTAGTGTTAATTTTATTTTTTTTTACTTCTTTCGTGATCCTATTTTTAGGAATCAAATTTTATTTCGATATTTTTAATAAACCAAATTTATTTGAATAATAGATATATTATTATTTGGTTTATTTTTTTTTTTTTTATTTTTTTATTATAGTTTTTTTTTTTTTTTTTTTTTTTTTTCTCTTTTTTTTTTTTTTTTTTTTCTTTTGTTTTTAGATTTTTTTATAAGTATTTCCTTTTTTATATGTCTTTTTATTATTAAAAAATATTATTTTGTGGTTTTTTTTTTTTTTTGTTTTGTGTCTTTTTTATTTGTTTTTATCTGGTTTTCTTTGTTGATTTTTGTTTTGTTTGATTTTTTTTTCTTTTCAGTTAAGATTTTTTTCTTTTTTTATTTTTGTTTTTTTTTTTTTTTTTTATTATTTTTTTTGTTTTTTTTTTTTTTTTTTTTTTCTTCCTTTATTTTTTTTTTTTCATTTTTTATTTCTTTTTTTTTTTTAGTCTGTTTTTTTTTTTTATGATTATAATGGTGTCATTATAAATGATTCATTTATGTATTTATCGTTACATATTTGTCTTATTGAAATTCTTTTATTTTTGGTATTTTCAACTTATATTCGAAACTCTCTACTACTATCATATACTGTTTCCTATGAGGATCCCCAAGCAGTTTCCTTAAAGACGATGGATAGTTCCTCTTCTGTCGGCATCGATTTATGAAATACCCCATTAATCTATGACTTGATACTATTTGTAAGTGGTATAAATGTGTCTCATGTCTCTCTGGTGTGTTGTCGACTTAATAATAATAATGGATAGTAATTGTATAGCTCCTATAATATGTACTACATGGGATGAGATTAGTTGTTGAAATTGTCTAAATTTTTGACAATTGTATGCCATCTAATATTCGCATTGCATGATAATGATTAATATAATGATGATGATGATTGATTAGATTGATTGATGATAGTTATTTAGAAACAACCCCGGGTAATAATCATAATAATAATCAGAATAATGACATGGCAATGAAGATAATAACACTAATAATCAACAATAATATCAATAATGAAACCTTTTTTTCACAAAAAAAAAATCATATAAAGTCAAAGCTATTTCATCTATATATATATATATTTTTTATCTGTCTCACGCTCACCAAACAAAAACAACCTCTCTGTTCTCTCCCTACGTAAGGCTTTTTAATGGTGAGAGTTTCATCGATTCTGCCTCAATATTTTGATGATTCATCTCCTGACGCGGAACATGAGTTATAGCATCATCCCCTGTTGTTCCTCTCCCCCCTTTTCCCCCTTCCCCCTTTCCCCTCCCCCTTCCCTCCCCTCCCCCCCCTCCCCTTCCCTCCCTTCCCTCCCCTTCCCCTCCCTCCCCCCTTTCCTCTGCTTTTCCCTCCAATTCCCCTCTCCCCCTCCCCCTCCTCCCCCCTCCCCTCCCTCCCCCCCTCCCCCCCTTCCCCTCCCCTCCCCCTTTCTTCTGCTTCACCCCCTTCCCCCTCCCCTCCTCCCCTCCCTCCCCTTTCCCCTCCCCTCCCCCTTTTCTCTGCTTCCTTTCCTCTCCCCTTCCCTTGTTTTTTTTTCTTTTTTTTTCTCTTCCTTTTTCGTAATTTTTCGTTGGCGTTGTTTTTTTTTTCGCTTCGTTTTTTTTCCTTCTTTTTTTCTCTTCTTTCTCTCTCTCTTCTCTCTCTCTCTTCTCTCTTCTCTCTCTCTCTCTCTCTCTCTCTTCTCTCCTCCTCTCTCTCTCTCTCTCTCTTCTCTCTCACTCTCACTCTCACTCTCACTCTCACTCTCACTCTCACTCTCACTCTCACTCTCACTCTCTCTCTCTCTCTTCTCTCTCTCTCTCTCTCTCTCTCTCTCTCTCTCTCTCTCTTCTCTCTCTCTCTCTCTCTTCCTGTCTTCCTTCCACTCTCCTTCCCTATTATTTCTCCTTCTCTCCTCATCTTTCCATCTTCTACCTTCTTCTCTTTGCCTATATTATCTTAATTTCTTCGATGTATATACTTTTGTCTTCTTTCACGTATTTTTAAACATTGTTTTGATTTTTTTTTCTACGACTTTGCTGTTACATTTAAAATCCCTTTATAATTCTCTCTATATAGTGTGGTGTGTGTGTGTGTGTGTGTGTGTGTGTGTGTGTGTGTGTTTTGTGTGTGTGTGTGTGTGTGTGTGTGTGTGTGTGTTGTGTTGTTTGTGTTGTATGTGTGTGTGCAGCTGTATGCATTTCTATCCATGCATTTTCCTACATATATACATATTTCATCTACCTGTCTATATATCTATCTACCTCTTTTTATCTATCATCTTTTTATTTTCTGTTCATCTATCGATTCTATCTATCTATTTATTTATCTATCTATCTATTTATTTATCTCTATCTCTATCTATCTATCTATCTATCTATCTATCTATCTATCTATCTATCTATATCTATATATCTATCTATCTATCTATCTATCTATCTATCTATCTATCTATCTATCTATCTATCTATCTATCTATCTGTCTATCCGCAAAGCACTTCCTTGGCTTCACGACCCAAATACACCTCTTTTTCACTTCCACTTTCCTTCCTCCTAAAGCCCTATTAACTCCATTTCACATATCTCGTAATTCCTTTAAGTGACCTGAGGATTTCCCCTCTTAATACCCCTTTCTCCCCTCTTCCCCTCTCCCCTCTCTGGCTCTCTCTATCCTCTTTTGACTCTTCTACTCCTTCTTTTTCTCTTTCTCCTTCTCCTTCTTTCCCTCTTCTCTTTTTCTCTTTCTCCTCC
>NW_020868431.1:15000-17500 GCF_003789085.1 Penaeus vannamei | reverse complement strand
AGACGGGGGATTGGAGGGGGGAGAGGGGAGGGGAGGGAGTGGGGAAATACGGGGATTGGAGAGGGGAGGAGGAGGGTAGGGAGAGGGGGAATACGGGGATTGGAGAATTGGGGCATGGAGAGAGAGGGGAGATACGGGGATTGGAGGGGGAGAGGGGGAGGGAGAGGGAGAGGGGAAAGACGAAGGATTGGAGGGGGGGGAGAGCGGGGGGGAGGGAGAGGGGACATACGGGGGAGGGAGGAATTGGGCATGGAGGGAGAGGGGAAATACGGGGGATTGGAGGGAGGAGAGGGGGAGGGGGAGGGAGTGGGGAAAGACGGGGATTGGAGGGTGGAGGGAGAGAGGGAGAGGGAGAGGGGAAATTACGGGGGGAGGAATTGGGGATGGGAGAGAGGGGGAATACGGGGATTGGAGGAGGGAGGAGGGGGAGGGGAGGAGTGGGGAAAGACGGGGGATTGGAGTGGGGAGGAGGGCGAGGGGTAGGGAGAAGGGAAAGACGGGGATTGGAGGAATTGGGGGATGGGAGAGAGAGGGAAGGGACAAATAGAGAGGAGGGAATGGATGGTGGAAGGAGAAGGAAAGGGAAGATGGGGAGGGAGGAAAAGGGAGACGAAGGGAGAGAGGGAAGTGGAACGCGATGGGAGACGAGACTGGGGGGGAGGGATAGGAGAAGGAGACAAAGAAGGAGGAGAGAATAGGAGAGAAGGAGAATAGAAAGAGAAGAAGGAAAGAAAAAAGAAAAAAAAGGAGAATTAGCAAGGATATATAGATAAGGGAAAAATAAAAGGGTTTGAGGAAGAATTTAGAGAACCTGGGAGGGAAAAGAGAATAAGGAAGAGGAAGAGGAGGAGGAGGAGAGGAGGTGATGAAAGAGAGAGAGAGGATGACAGCAAAATGGATGGATGTAGCCGAAACTAGGGGGGTAGGGGAAAGGGGAAGGGGGAGGGGGAGGGGGAGGCGGGGTGAGAAGACAAAGGAAAAGAATCTTCTCTTCACCTTTAAACGGTGATGGTTGATGTGATGATGATGATGATGATGATGATGATGATGATGATGATGATGATGATGATGGATATGATGGTGATGGTGATGATGAATGATGGATTGAATATGATGATGTGATGAAAAGTTATGGTGATGGTGATGGATGATGAATGTGATGTGATGATGATGAATATGATGGTGATAATGAATATGAGATGATATGATGAATATGATGGTGATGATGATGAATGATGATGATATGATTGATGATGATGATGAAAATAATAATGACAATAATGAGGATAATGATAGGTGGATAATACCTGTAATTGGTAATAATAAGAAAAAATATATAACTTGACTACAAATTGCACTCTTCAATATTTTAGTCATTGACAGGTATTGATTTAGAAATTAATTAATCACTTTCGCTTTCAACAACTGCAACTTTTAATCTGCAACATTTCCCGGTGAAATTATATATCAATGCGCGGAGTATAATCGGTAATATATTAGACTCTGTTACGTATTTTTTTTTTTTTTATTATTATCTTTTTTATTATCGGTGTTATTGTTGCTCTTCGAAAGCTGTTAACGTGAAGTGTGTGTGAGATAATTGTTATTTCTGAGGACTGTCGAAGTATTTAGAGCATATGTGTGTAGGTGTATATGTATATATGTATATACATGCATACATACATACACATACATACATACATACACACACTCACACATACACACACACACACACACTCACACACACACACACACACACACACACACACACACACACACACACACACACACACACACACACACACACACACACACACACACACACACACACCACACACATATATATATATATATATATAATATAGATATAGATAGATAGATAGATATAGATATATAGATATATGCCTGCATGTGTGTTTTTGTATAGTACCAAATCATAAATGTTAACATATAACACCCACAAGTACATAAGTACACGTGGCACTGTATCAAACAGAAAGTCCCAGAGCTTCCACACGCCTTCACCCCCCCCCCCGCCCACCCCACCCCTTTCCCCCCTCCTTAAAAAAAAAGAAGAAGGCAGAAGCGTAAGAAATCTATAATGATAGCAGGCACCATCACTCTTAACAGCAGCGCCGTGTCGAGGATGGCGTTATAAAGTCATTTGTCCCGCGAAGCCGCTCAATATTACGCCATTCTCGGCTTCGCTTTTGTCGTCATTTATTCAGAACCATTTTTCTCAAGCCGTCGCCGACATGATTGTAATGGACCTAGCGAGCCTCTGCCGCGCTAACTTCTCTGTCATGCTACACACCCGACGGTTTTTTTTACGTTTTTTCCTTCTTTTTTTGGTTTAGGGGGGTTAGGGAAGGAAGGGGGGAGAGGAGGGGAGAGGGGTGGGGGGGGTGTGTTTATGTTTTGAAGCGTATTTTCTTTTTAGCTTTTTTCTTTTTTTTTTGTATTTTTGTTTCTTTTTGGAAGAATTTTTAAGCCCGTCGTA
>NW_020868431.1:0-5000 GCF_003789085.1 Penaeus vannamei | reverse complement strand
ATGTCATGATAGCCCTTTTGTGCGCCTTGTGAGGGGAAAAAGGAGATGCAGATTGAAAGCCTCTTGTTCCCCTCAGGTTGTTTCCGTTTCCTTCTGTGTCACGGCTTGGCCTTTCATATTTTTGCATGTCCTGCCTTTTTCTTATTCATTGGGCTTGTTTTGCTTTGAAGTTTAGGTAATATTGTTATTGTTATTCCTATTTTTGTTGGTATTATCATTGTTTTTGGTATTACTGTTATCATCGTTATCATTAATCATTATTATTATCATCATGTTATTGTTATTATCATATTATCATTATTATTATTATTATTTTATTATCATATTATTATTATTATTATCATATCATTATTATTTTTTATTATTATTAATTTATAATTATTTTATTATTATTATTACTATTAATTATTTATTATTATTATCATTATTATCATTATCATTTCTTATTATTATTATCATTATCATAATTATTATTAATTTATATTTATCATTATCAATGTTATTATATCATGAATAATTATCATATTATTATTTTCATTATCGTTATTATTATTATTACATTACTATTATTATTATTATATTATATTATTATATTATACTCATGGTGTTATATATAATTATTATTTGTAATATTATTATTTTATTATTTTATTATTATCATTATCATATTGATCATTATCCAATCATTATTAATATTATCAATATTATTATCATCATTATCATTATTATTATTATTGCATTATCCATATTATCCTTATTAATTATAATATCATTATCAATCATAAAATTATAATTATTATATATCTTCATTATTATGATATCATTATCATTATTAATATTATATTATATATATTATATATATATATATATATATATTATATATATATATATATAATATATATATATATATATATATATATAGTATATATATATATATATATATATATATATATATATTTATATATGTAATACTATATATATATATATATATATATATATATATAGTATATAATATATATATATATATATATATATTATATATATATAATATATATATATATATATAATATATATATATATATAATATATATATATATATATATATATATATATATATGTATATATATATATATATATATATATATATATATAATATATATATATATATATAATATATTATATATATATATATATATAAATATACATTTTTTCTCTTTTTTTGTGCAACACCTCGTCTGTAAGCTATCTCTCTCTCTGTCTCTCTCTCTCTCTCATCTCTCTGTCTATCTCTCACTCTGGAGCCTGCAACACCTGCAACTTAGGACCAAGATCTTGTTATCGGAAATTGTGCAACCAGCGGCCACCCTCTCACCCGTTTCTTTCTCTCTGATCCGTCATGGCTCCTTTTCAGCGGGGACTCAACTATATCCCACGCCCTCGCAGCAGGTAACCCAGGCTGGGTTTCTTGTGGGCGGCATTGCTGAGGTTTTGCATGGGAATGAGTGGGTTGGGGTTAATGGGGGTGGGTGGGGGGTAGGGGGTTTGGGGAGGTGGGGGGTTGATTTTGGATGTAAATGGGTGGGGGGGATTGTACGTGAGGTGTGCATATGTGTGGGTGTGTGTGGTGTGTGTTGGTGTGTGTCGTGTGTGTGTGTGTGTGTGTGTGTGTGTGTGTGTGTGTGTGTGTGTGTGTGTGGTGTGTGTGTGGTATTGTGTGTGTTGTGCGTGTGTGTGTTAGAATGTGTTTGTTGTGTGTGTGCAATGTCTGTGTGTGTGTTCCTGTGTATGTCAGATTGAGTGTGTTTGTATGAGTGAGTGTTAGAATGTGTTAGTTTGTGTATGTGTATGTGTCTGTCTCTCTGTGTGTGTATGAATTCGACCTTACGTGTACTTATAATAACATGATGACTAAAAATAGTGATGAGAGTAATAACATATGACGTTGATGCTGCAAAACAATGGTAACAGATGCGGTTCAAAGTGAAAAATGCCAATGTTGGGTTGGAATAGTAAAAAGAAAAAAAAAAAAGAAAAAAAAAAAAAAAGGGCTAACGATGTTATTCCGTTAACAATAATATTTATACCAAAGGCAATGGAGAATAAATTTATGATTTCAATTTTTTGGGGATAATTCTCGGTTGTTTTTTTACTTTGTTTTTGTTTTTTTTCTTCTTTCCGCATTCTTATCTTCAGTCTCTCCCTTTTAATTCTCTCTTCTCTCTCTCTCTCTCTCTCTCTCTTCTCTCTCTCTCTGTCTCTCTCTTTCTCTCACTCTCACTCTCTCACTCTCTCTCTCTCTCTCTCTCTCTCTCTCTCTCTCTCTCTCTCTCTCTCTCTCTCTCTCTCTCTCTCTCTCTCTCTCTCTCTCTCTCTCTCTCTCTTTCTCTCTCTCTCTCTATCGGATTCTTCTCTCTTTCATTCTCTCTCCCTCTCTTTCCCCTCCCTCCTCTCTTTCTCTTTCACTCTCCTTTCA
This sequence comes from Penaeus vannamei, assembly GCF_003789085.1. Lineage (NCBI taxonomy): Eukaryota > Metazoa > Arthropoda > Malacostraca > Decapoda > Penaeidae > Penaeus > Penaeus vannamei. Next base: position 2,527 of record NW_020868431.1, on the reverse strand, counting down.
TATTGTCTCTTCTTTCTCCACTTCCCCCATTTCTCTTTTATTCCCCTTAGCCTCCTCTCTTTATCTCTCCCATCCATCACTTTATCCTCTCTCTGTACTCTTCCTCTGTTTCACTTCTATTCCCCTTCCCTCTTTTTTCTCCCTTGGTGTCTCTGTTTCTCCCCTCCCTTTTTTCTCTTTCTCTTCTCCTTTTCCCGTCTTTCTTTTTACTCCTTTGGTCTCTTTCTTTTTTTTCTCCATACTCCTCTTCATGCTCTTTCTCTCTCTCTCTCTCTTGTCTCTTTCTCTCTAATCTATCTTATCTGCTATGTCTCTCTCTCTCTCTCTCCTCTCTTCTCTCTCTCTCTCTCTCTCTCTTTCTCTCTATCTATCTCTGTCTATGTTCTTCTCTCTCTCGATCTCTCTCTCTCTCTCTCTCTCTCTCTCTCTCTCTCTCTCTCTCTCTCTCTCTCTCTCTCTCTCTTCTCTTCTCTTCTCTCCCTCTCTCTCTCGCTCTCTCTTTCTCATTCCTTCGATCTTTCTCCCTCCCCCTTCTCATGTCTCCCCCTTCTTTCTCCACTCACGAGTTATTCCTCCCTTCCTTATCCCCACTTTCTCATCCCTCCCCAATTACCCACCCGCCACCTACCCACCCACCCATCCCCCCTACTCCAAGCCCACCACCCACCCACCCCTACCCCACCCACCCCTATTGCCCACCCACCCCCCTACTCCACACCCACCCAACCCGTCCCCACCCCCTACCACGCCTACCCCCCCCCACCCCCCCCTACCGCCACCAACCCACCCTACTCCCCAAACACCCACCCACCCACTCCCCGCCCACCCAAGGCACAGCAGGGTCTCCAGGCACCCCTCTTGAGTGATTAGTGACACCGCCCACCGCAACCCACCGCCGCCCACCCCACCTACTGGGCTTATTACGAAGCGAAGGAGGGCAGTGTGTAAAGAGGGGGGTGGGGGTGGGTGATTGGAGGAGGGGGTGAGGTAATGTGGGGGGGTGGATGAATGAATGAGTTTATGAATGGATGGGCGTGGATGCAGTGAAAGACAGGAATGAATGAGAATAGATGATAGATGAAATTGATAGACCGATAGATGTAACGATGGGTGACAGATAGATATAACAAGAAAAAAGGAAAAGAAAAGAAACATTAGCATATGAATGAATTAAAGAATAGAAAAGTAAGAATAAAAAGTAATAAAAACATGAATATCACAATCTTAAAGTTTTCTCAGTTCATTGTTATAATTATTACAATAATGACAACAGCCGTAACAATTCTAATAATGATAATGATAATAATGATATATGAATTAATAAATAATAATAGTAATAATAACAACAACAATAGCAATAATAATAACAATAAGAACAACAACAGCAATAATAATGATGATAATAATAATCCTAAAAATAATAATAATGATGATGATGATGAAGCATAGCCACGCAGCACTATATTGCTACCACTGCGAATCCCACAATGGTGAAAGGATCTCTCTCTCTCTCTCTCTCTCTCACCTGGTGTCCCTCTCTCCTCTCTCTCTCTCTTCTTTCTCTCTCTCTCTCTATCTGTCTCTTCTCTCTCTCTCTCTCTCTCTCTCTCTCTCTCTCTTCTCTCTCTTCTCTCTTCTCTCTCTCTCTCTCTCTCCTCTCTCTCCTCGTCTCGTCTCTCTCGTGTCTCTCTCTCTCTCTCTCTCTCTCTCTCTCTCTCTCTCTCTCTCTCTCTCTTCTCTCTCTCTCTCTCTTGCTCTCTCTCCTCTCATTCATAACGTCTGCTCTCTCTCTCTCTATCTAATGCTATCTATCTATCTAATCTGTCCTATCTCTTCTCTCTATCATATCTATTTCTATCTACTATCTATTATATATCATCTGTCCTTATCTCTCTCTCTCTCCTTTCTCTCTCTCTATCTCTCTCGGCTTATACATCAGGTCGCTTTTCGTCTCGGCCGTCTCTCTTTCCTCGTCTCTCTCTCGTCTCGATCTCCTCTCTTCTCCTCTCTCTCTCTCTCTCTTTATTCTATCGATCTACGTATCATATGGGTCTGTCTAATCTCTTTCTCTCTCTCTCAGTCTCCTCGCTCCCCTACCTCTCTCCCTCGTCTCACTCTGTCTTCTGTCTCCTCTTCTCTCCCTCGTCTCTCTTCTTCTCTACCCAGCTCCCCTCCTTTCTCCTCTCCTCTCCTCTCTCCCTCCCTCTTTTCTCTCTCTCGTCTCCTCCTCTCCTCTTCTTTCTCTCTCATCCTCTCTCTCTCCTCCTCTCTCTCTCGCTCATCGTTCGTCTCTCCTACTCCGTCTCTCTCATGTCTTCTCGAATTCTTCTTTCTCTTTTTCCTTCCTTTCTCCTCGCTTTCTTTCGCTTTCTCCCCCTTCCTCTCTTCTCGCGTCCTTCCGTTCTCTCTCATCATCCCTCGGTCTCTCGTCCCGATCTCTCTCGTCTCTCCTCGGGCTTTCTCCTCTCCGCTCTCCTCCTCTCTCCGGATCACCTCTCCCAAATTTCCCCGACCTCCTTCCGCTCGT
>NW_020868430.1:390611-392792 GCF_003789085.1 Penaeus vannamei | reverse complement strand
TCTCTCTCTCTCTCCTCCTTCCTACCTCTCCTCCTTCCCTCAGCCTCCCCTCCCCCCTTCCCTCCTCCCCCCTCGCTTCCTCCATCGAGCTCCGAGCGCGAGCCTCCACTCCTCGTCTTCCCTCCTTTCCCCCTCCTCCCTCCCTCCCTCCCTTCCCTCCCCTCCTCCTCCTCCCCTCCCCCCTCCCCTCCATCTTGAGCTCCGAGCGCAGCTCCAGCAGCCTCGAGTAGTTCCTGAGGCGCTCATCCTCTTCTCGTCTCCGCAAATTGACTGATGTTATTTTAAACCCTCGTATTTGCGAGAGATTCGGACGACTTTTGAGGGGTGTGGTGGGGGGGGGTGGAGGATGGGAGAGGGGGGGTGGAGGGTGGAGGGGGTGGGGTTGAGAGGTTGAGGGGGAGTAAGGGGTAGAGGGGTGGGCTGATCTGGTCTTCCTTCTATCTTTTTGGTCTCTTGATCATCGTCTTCCTCTCCTTGATGTTATTCTTGTTATTATTTTTTCTCTCTTTCTTTCGTCTCTGTCTTTTTCCTCTCATCACCATTTTTCTTCTCTCTTGCTATTTATCTCTTTTATTTCTCCTTCTTCTTTTCTTCCTTTCATCTTCTTCCTCCTCTTCCTCCCCGCCCCTTTTCCTCCTTCTCACTTCACTTTTTCCTTCGTTTTCCTCCGTCTATCTCCTCCTTTCGTTCTCGTCTCCCTTCTCCCTCAACCAAACAGACAGACAAAAATAGAAAAACGAGAAATAAGAATAAAGATATTCAAACAAAATAAATAGATTATGATAAATTGGTGAAATATTAATAAAAAACGCTAGATAAAATGAACAAATAAATACAGTATATAGATAAATCAAATAAAGAAATACAGTAGATATGTAAATTGAAAGATTGGATATATGATTGATGAAATTTATTGATATTTGGTTATGGACAAAGGAAATATTTGGATAAATGGAATAGATGAAAATTACTAGAAAATAAGGAAGTAAGATATGCATAGTAAAATATATACGTATACGAAATATGATAACAAATAAAATTTCAAAATATTCAATAACTGTGGGTGAAATAGATTGTGAATTAAATCAAATTAATCATGAAATTGGGAAATTAAGTGAATTGAATCAAATTGAATTATGTTAAATTCAAGAATTGTGGAGGAGGTCGAAAATACATGAAATAAAAAAATAATTAAGCGACTGTGAAAATAAAAATAACTGATAACGAAAAATAGAAATTATAAAATGATGTAGATGATGAATTACGTAGACATGTAATAAAATGACAAAATCAAAACTTCTCTACTTCACTCTCTCACTCTCCTCTCTCTCTCTCTCTCTCTCTCTCTTCTCTCTCTCTCTCTCTCTCTCTCTCTCTCTCTCTCTCTCTCTCTCTCTCTCTCTCTCTCTCTCTCCCTCCTTCTCTCTCTGTCTATGTATCTATCTATCTCCCTCTCCCTCCCTCCCTCCCTCCCCCTCTCCCCTCAAAGGGAAAAAATAAAGATAGTTAAAATCAAATAAAAGAGTTAAAAAAAAAATATCTTCCCAATTGCCAACAGTGTCTTCCTCTCTCTCTCTCCCCCACCCTACGCCCCCCACCCCCCACCCCCCACCCCCCTCCCCTTCCCAATTGCCACAGTGTCTTCCTCTCTCTCTCTCCCCCCCCCCCAACCCTCCCACCCCACCCCACCCCCCACACCCCCACGCCCCCTCCCATCCCAATTGCCACAGTGTCTTCCTCCTCTCTCTCTCCCCACCCCCACCCCACGCCCCACCCCCCGCCCCCCCAACCCCCTCCCATTCTACGCTCCCGCTCGCTTCCTCACCGACGGACGTAACTATCTGGAACCTCAAGAATTTCCTTTTCTTCCCCGACTTCCTCCAGGAGACGAGGTGCATCCTTAACCCCCCTCTCCCCCACCTCTCCTCCCCCCTCCCTCCATCCCCCTCCTCTCCTCCCCCTCCCTCTCTTTATACTCCCCTGACTTCGCTCTTATTCCATACTTCTTTTCTTTTTTTTCTTTTTTCTTATGTTTATTGGCTTATTTTTCCACTTTTCCTGCATACTTTCCTTCTTCTTTTTCTTTTCTTTCTTATGTTTATTTGGCTTATTTTTCCCACTTTTCCTGAATACTTTCCTTCTTTTTTATCTTTTCTTTCTTATGTTTATTGGCTTATTTTC
>NW_020868430.1:378111-380611 GCF_003789085.1 Penaeus vannamei | reverse complement strand
TCTCTCTCTCTCTCTCTCTCTCTCTCTCATGAGTGGTATCCCCGGCCATCCTTGCACACAGGGAGAGATTTGGGCAAAATAAAACAGACTATGTCACAGCAGAATATCTTAACAAATGGAATCAAAAACTAAATTCTTAATCTTATCTAAATCTCTCTCTCTCTTGTAGTCTATCTGTTATCTCCCTTTTTTCCGTTCCCGTCCCTCTCTTTTCTTTCTCTCTCCCCTTTCTATTCCCCTCCCTTCCTCTCCCTTCCCCTTTTCCGTTTTTCTTTCCTTTCCTTTCGTTTCCCCCTCTCCCTCCCCCTCTTTTCCTCTTCCTCTCCCTCCCCCTTCTAAGATCTTCCAAACGTCTTGTTGTCTCTCTCGATGTCCCGGATTCGGTCTCGGATTCGGTCCCCGATTCGGTCTCGAGCCTCAAGCGACGTGTCAAGCGCTCGCATCGGTCGGCCGGTCACGTGATCCCGCCACCTCCGCCGGCCATCCAGCTTCAACAATATGTCTGCTCGCCAATATCACCTGTTGGGCGGCCTCCCCGTGCCAGACCCCGCAGGCACTCGGCCTTGGCACCGCCGGAGAGAGCGTCGCCACGAAGCGCACCCTGCACTCGCGACGAACAGCGGCCCAAAAGCGGGTCGTATGAAAGGCCCGCAGATGGCTCTCGCCGCGAGAGAAATGGCGGTTTCCTGAGCATCGCGATGCGTGGCGCTCGGCTCTGATGGCCTTCCAACCGCCGTCTCGCCGAGGACACAATCCCCCTCCTGCGTTTGTTTGTTGGCTCGATATTTTTTGCGCCATGTTGCAAAGGAGTGCGGGTTGCAACGGCCGCTCTAACTCCTCTCCGATGCCACTGATAGGACAGGAGGCCGCAGCGGGGACCACGCGGCGGGAAGGGACGGTTTCCCAATCGCCAACGACAACATTCGGGTTTTATGCAACGTTGCGGCGTAAATCTGGCAAGAGGAACCGGCGTCGAAAGTAGGATAAAATAGTTACGGACGTGAATATTCGCCGAGCTTTGTCCGCCGGAGTTCGGAATCGCCGCCGTGGGTGAAGGACGACGTCTGTTCGAGAGGGACATCGCCGGGGGGGATCCTGGCTCTTGCGGCGAGGAGGAGGAGGTGGAGGATTTGGGTGTGTGTCATTCGGGGGAGTGTTGTTTGTGTGTGTGATATCTGTATGTGTGCGGCGTGTTGTGTTTGCCTGTGTCTGTGTCTGCGTGTGTGAATGGTGTGCGTGTGTCAAATGTGACGTGTGTCTGTGTCTGCGTGTACGAATGTGTGTGTGTATGTCCTCCCTTTCCCTCTCTCGTCCCTTTGCATCCCCCTCCCTCTCTCTGTCCCTCGACACCCCATCTCCCCCCCCCTTCCTCCTCATTCTAACGATTCCACCTTTTCTTCTACTATCACCTCCCTTCCCCCTCCCTCCCTTGAACTCTCGACGACCCAAGCACTTGACCGCTTCCATCCTCTCTTTCCATCTCCCCCTCTCTTCTCCTCTCTCTCTAGCTCCTCTCCTCCTCTCTCTCTCTCCTCTCTCTCTCTCTCTCTCCTCCCTCCTCTCCTCCTCTCTCTCTCTCTCTCTCTCCTCTCTCCTCTCTCCTCTCTCTCTTTCCACCTATCATACCCACTACATCCTATCCTTCACCTCCTTTCCCACAAGTCTCTTCTTCTAACATCCTCTTCCCTCACATCACCTCTCTCCTTTCCTCTATTGTTACCCCGGCACCACTTCTCCCTCATTCCCTTCTTCTATCCACTCCCCATTCATCCGCATCCTTCCCCCCACACCCCCTACCTCCTCTCCCTGCCTCCACAAACTGCCTTCTCCCCTCCCTCCTTCTCCTCACCCACCCTCATCCCTCCCTTTCCTCCATCCTCACCCCTTCCCCCTCCCACCTCCCCCTCTCCCTTCCCCTCCTTTCCACCCACCCAGCTCCCCCTCCCTTCCCCTCCTTCCCCCTCCCTTCCCACCCTCCCACCGCCCCTTTCCCATTCTACCTCCTTCCCCCTTCTCCATCCACCTCATCCCTCTCCCTTCCCTCCCTCCTTTCCTCCACCCACCCACCTCCCCTTCTCCCTTTCCCTCCTCCCTCCCTTCCTTCACCCTCTCCCTCCCCCACCCACCACTCCCGCCCCCTCCCACCTCCCCCTCTCCCTTCCCTCCCTCCCTCCCCCCTTCCCCCACCCACGTCCCCCTCTCCCTTTCCCTCTCCCACCCACCTCACCCCTCTCCCTTCCTTCCCTCCCCCTCCTCCTCCCCCTACCCCCAACCCCCCACCTCCCAAACCCACCTCAACCCCTCCCCCCCACCCCTCCCTACATTACCCCGTTGGCCGCAGCAGGAAGCGGAATAAGGTCCGGTTTAATTACAGAGAAATCTAATTCCTGGAAGCAAATTCCGTTGATGGAGGCCGCCGCCGCTTCGTCAAGGGCCGCTTCGATCGGCGGCGGTTTAACGGGGGTAGGGGGAGGGGGGGAAGGGGAGGAGGGAGGGGAGA
>NW_020868430.1:369292-372010 GCF_003789085.1 Penaeus vannamei | reverse complement strand
ATCATTTTATTACGTGGTCGGGTTTCATTGTCACGAATCCTCCGAGATGAAGACCTTTCTGGTTCGGTCTTAAGGAGGATTCGAAAACCCACTTGCTTCATTTCTTGTTTGTTTGTTTGTTTGTTTTTTTGTTTGTTTTTCCCTTGCATCTCGGCGGCTTGTCAACATTTAATTATTCCATCTTTTTTTTGTGTTGTTTGTTTGTTTGTTTTTCTTGCTATCTCGGCGGCTTGTCAACATTTAATTTATTTCAATCTTTTTTTTGTTTGTTTTTGTTTGTTTGTTTTTCTTGCATCTCGGCGGCTTGTCAACATTAATTTATTCATAATTTTTTTTTGTTTGTTTTGTTGTTTTTCTTGCATCTCGGCGGCTTGTCAACATTTAATTTATTCATCTTTTTGTTTTGTTTTGTTTGTTTTGTTTTTTCTTGCATCTCGGGGCTTGTCAACATTTAATTTATTCATCTTATTTTTTTGGTTTGTTTGGTTTTTTTGTTTTCTTTGCATCTCGCGGCCTTGTCAAACATTTAATCTAATTCATCTTTTGTTGTTTGTTTGTTTGGTTTTTCTTGCATCTCGCGGCTTGTCACATTTAATTTTATTCATCTTTTGTTTGTTTGTTTTGTTTTGTTTTTCTTGCATCTCGCGGCTTGTAACATTTAAATTTATTCATCTTTTTTGTTTGTTTGTTTGTTTTTTCTTTGCATCTCGGGCGGCTTGTCAACTTTAATTTATTCATCTTTTGTTGTTTTGTTTGTTTGTTTGTTTGTTTTTCTTTGGATCTGCGGCGGTTTGTCCCAACATTTAATTTATTTCATCTTTTGTTTTGTTTGTTTGTTTTGTTTTGTTTGTTTTTCTTGCATCTCGGCGGCTTGTCAACATTTTAAATTATTCAATCTTTTCTTTTGTTTGTTTGTTTGTTTGTTTGTTTTTCTTTGCTCTCGACGGCTTGGTCAACATTTGATTTATTCATCTTTTTTGTTTTGTTTGTTTGTTTTTCTTGCATTCTCGGCGCTTGTCAACATTTAATTTATTCTTTTTTTTGTTTGTTTTGTTTTTTTTCTTGCATCTCGTGCGGTTGTCAACATTTAATTTATTCATATTTTTGTTTTTGTTTGTTTGTTTGTTTTGTTTTTTCTTGAATCTCGGCGGCTTGTCAACATTTAATTATTTCAATGCTTTATTTTGTTGTTTGTTTGGTTTGGTTTTTTCTTTGCATCTCGGCGGCTTGTCAACATTTAATTTATTCATCTTTTTTTGTTTGTTTGTTTTTTTCTTGCATCTCGTTGAGCGGCTTGTCAACATTTATTTTATTCATCTTTTTTTTTGTTTTTTGTTTGTTTGTTTGTTTGAATTTCTTGCATCTCGGCGGGTTGTCAACATTTAAATTTATTTCATATTTATTGTTTTTTTTGTTTGTTTGTTTGTTTGTTTTTCTTGAATCTTTTTTTTAATTTATTCCGTTTGTTTTTGTTTGTTTTTTTTTCTTGCATCTTCGGCGCTTTTCAACATTTTAATTTATTCATCTTTTTTGTTGTTGTTTGTTTTGTTTGTTTTTTCTTGCATCTCGGCTGTCAACATTTAATTTTATCATCTTTTTTTGTTTGTTTGTTTGTTTTTTTTTCTTGATCTCGCGGCTTCAACATTTAATTTATCATCTTTGTTTCGTTTGTTGTTTGTTTTTTTGATTTCGGCGCTTGTCAACATTTAATTTATTCATTTTTTTTGTTTGTTTGTTTGTTTGTTTTTCTTGCATCTCGGCGGCTTGTCAACATTTAATTTATTCATTTTTTTGTTTGTTTGTTTGTTTGTTTTTCTTGCATCTCGGCGGCTTGTCAACATTTAATTTATTCATCTTTTGTTTGTTGTGTTTGTTTGTTTGTTTTCTTGCATCTCGGCGCTTGTCAACATTTAATTTATTCATCTTTTTTTGTTTGTTTGTTTGTTTTTCTTGCATCTCGGCGGGTTGTCAACATTTAATTTATTCATCTTTTGTTTGTTTTGTTTGTTTGTTTTTCTTGCATCTCGGCGGCTTGTCAACATTTAATTTATTCATCTTTTTTTTTGTTTGTTTGTTTGTTTTTCTTGCATCTCGGCGGCTTGTCAACATTTAATTTATTCATCTTTTTTTTGTTTGTTTGTTTGTTTTCTTGCGGCGGGCTTGTCAACATTTTTATTCATTTTTTGTTTGTTTGTTTGTTGTTTGTTTTCTTGCATCTCGGCGGCTTGTCAACATTTTAATTTATTCATCTTTTTTGTTTGTTTGTTTGTTTGGTTTTTTCTTGCATCTCGGCGGCTTGTCAACATTTAATTTATTCATCTTTTTTTGTTTGTTTGTTTGGTTTTGTTTTTTTTTTTGCATCTCGGCGGCTTGTCAACATTTATTTATTCATCTTTTTTTTGTTTGTTTGTTTGTTTGTTTTTCTTGCATCTCGGCGGCTTGTCAACATTTAATTTATTATTCATCTTTTTTTGTTTGTGTTTGTTTGTTTTCTTGCATCTCGGCGGCTTGTCAACATTTAAATTTATTCATCTTTTTGTTTGTTTGTTTGTTTGTTTTTTTTGTCTTCAATTTTTCTTGTCATCTCGGCGGCTTGTCAACATTTAATTTTTATTCATCTTTTTTTGTTTGTGTTGTTTGTTTTCTTCTTGCATCTCGGCGGCTTGTCAACATTTAATTTATCCATTTTTTTTTTATGTCTTGTTTGTTTTGTTTGTT
>NW_020868430.1:351792-356792 GCF_003789085.1 Penaeus vannamei | reverse complement strand
TATATATATATAATATATATATATATATATATATATATATATATATATATATATATATATATATATATATATATATATATATACTAGTATATACATATATACACACACACACACACAACACACACACACACACACACACACACACACACACACACACACACACACACACACACACACACACACACACACACACACACACACACACACACACACACACACACCACACACACACACACACACACACACACACACACACACACACACACACACACAATATAATATATATATATATATATATATATATATATATATATATATATATATATATATATATATATATATATATCGCAACGGGCTGAGTGCTTATATACAGTACTGTATTCTGCAGCGGCCATTACGGGGAATAAAACAAAGGAATTTCCAAATAAAAGTCAGCAAAAGCGGCGGCAGTTTTGGCCTCGCTCAATCCCCCCCCGTTGATCTTACGCAATATCGCAGTTGCAGGAATTAAAAGAGAAAGAAAGAAAGAAAGAAAGGATAATTGAATCAATAAATAGATAAATATAAAAAGTTGAATTAATAGAAAAATGGAAAAAAATAAATAAAGAAATAAAGATAAGAAATAATTTAGTAAATAAAGAGATAACTAAAAAATAATAATTAATAGAAGAATAAAAAAAACGAAGATGCAAATAAAAACAAAAGACAAGATCAAAATGCAGTATCGTGATATATTTAATTCTTAAAAAAACAAAAAAGATAAAGAAAAGGAGGAAGAAAAGAGAGAAAAATAATCAAAATGTAATGTCGCAATATGAGTAATTAAAAATAACAGAAAACATGAATATTAATATAATATTAAACAATTAAACAAAAGCAAAACAAAATGCAATTTTACAAAATCAATTACTGGGAAAGCCATGGGTGGAAATATATATTATGTGTGTGCGTACGCGAGCGCGCGTGTGTGTGTGTGTATGTATGTATGTTTGTATGCGTGCATGTATGCATTTGTATGTATATGTACGTATTATTATTATTATTTGTATTATTTGTACGAATGTATGTATGTATACATGCATGTATTCATATATATACTGCGTGCGAAGATATACATAACTATATATATAAACTGCAAATGTTTGAAGGGAAGTTTAATTCATGGCTGTCTGCAAAAGCCCTCGGCACGTCTTACGCCCAAGGATTACCTCAGAATAATCACGCTTGCCCCATCCCTTCATAATGAAGAAGTCTTAATTTACATCCCGCGATAGAAAATAATTGACGCCACGCAAAAAAAAAGACCGTCTCAAAAACGCCATTACCCAAAAGCCCCAACACTCTCTTAAAGGCGCGGGGGGGTGGTGGTGGGTGGGGGGGGAGTGTTTAGTGGTCGCTCCGTCCCAAAAGCCATTTTGTGCCGAGACGAATGGCTTGCAAAAGGGGGTTGCTGAGCGGATACGTGCAAGATTCATTAGCATTCCTCTTTAATTGCAAGAAAAGGGGTCCCCCGCGCAGGATGGCAGAGGAAAGCGGTTGCGCCATCAACTTTTGCAATAAGGGAAGGTCGTTCGTCTATCACCGGCAAGTGATTATTGGCAACACTTTATTATGCGACAAGACAAGCCTCGACGGAAACCTTGGGGAAGGAGAGAGGGACGAGAGGCACGCAGGGGGGCCGTTTGGGACCTTATGGCGAGGGAGGATAAGGTCGGGTTTCGTGTGCGGGTCTGGTGGAAGGCGTCCGTGGGGTGGTTGACGAGGTGAAGAGGAGGAGGGAAGGGAAGGAAGGGAAAGAGGAGGAGAGAGGGGGCGAAGAGGAGGAGGAGGAGGAGGAGGAGGGGCGGCAGTGAAGAGGAGGAGGGAAGGGAGGAGAGAAAGAGGAGGAGAGAGGGGGTGGGCGAAGAGGAGGAGGAGGAGGAGGGGGGCAGTGAAGAGGAGGAGGGAAGGGGAGGAAGAGAAAGAGGAGGAGAGAGGGGGTGGGCGAAGAGGAGGAGGAGGAGGGAGGAGGGGCGGCAGGTGAAGAGGAGGAGGGAAGGGGGGAAGAGAAAGAGGAGGAGAGAGTGGGTGGCGAAGGAGGAGGAGAGAGGAAGAGAAGAGAGGAGGAGAGAGGGGGTGGGCGAAGCGGCAGGTGAAGAGGAGGAGGGAAGGGGAGAGAGAAAGAGGAGGAGAGAGTGGTGGGCGAGAGGAGGAAGGAGGAGGAGGGGCGGCAGGTGAAGAGGAGGAGGGAAGGGGAGGAAGAGAAAGAGGAGGAGCGAGGAAGGAGGAGGCGGCAGGTGGGGATCCTCGTGGCACGTCTTGCTTCCCCTGATGAAGGAGGCGTCAAGCGAGGAAGAAAAGTACCTGAGAGGGAGAGAGAGAGAAGGAGAGAATGATGTGATGGGAAGAGCAGACCGCGCGCGAGAGGAAAAAGAGGAGACACGAAAGTTGATGGGAGAGGGGAGCCGAGGGGGAGGGGGGAGGAGGGGGGGAAGGGGGTGGCAGGAGGCGATTAAAGTGGAATACGCGGGGCGCAAGACATGCAGGCTGTGTGCAGTGTGTGGTGTTGTGCGTGTGTGTGTTTGTTGCGTGCGTGTGTGTGTGTGTTGTGTGTGTGTGTGGTGCATGCATATCTGTGGTGTGTGTGTGTGTATTGTCGTGTTGTGTATTTTCTGTTTGCGTGTGTTTGTATGTGTATGTATATGTAGATCTATATCTATCTATATCTATCTATCCCCCTATCTAAATACATATACATGAGATTGATACTGATTCGACATTTAAAATGTGCAGTATTTACAACGCATTGCACAAAGCATTGCCAAACCCCACCAAAATGTTTCCTTACATATTTTTACCTTAAATGCATATCAATATAGCATAAGCAACAGAATGGATTATCATAATTATCTATAAATGGTTAGTTTGTTTAGCTAAAAATGCAACGGAGGGAAGGAGTAAAGGTGCTGTCACACTAGCACTTTTTCCGTCAATATTTTGAGATTTTTTTTTTTTTTTTTTTTTTTTTTTTTTTTTTTTTTTTGATTGTCGTCGATTTTCCAGTCAGACGATAATGATCATTTCCGTCTGAAAACCTTTCCCTCAACTTTTTCAGCCAAGCAAAGTCAAACCAAGAGCTATATTCGAGAATGTTTGTATCTATGTTAAATAAAATTGTCAACGAAAATTGACGGAAAAGTGCTAGTGTGACAGCGGCTTAAGCTGGGATATCGCCGTCGTCTTCGTCAGACACGTCCTTGCTCGCCTCCCACACGTAGCTATGGTAAGTACCGGTGTTAATCATCTTGGTTTACCGGAAATTAAAGGTTATAGTAATTAATAAGGGAATTAAAATGATCGTTGAATCCATAGGAATTGATTTGTGAGCCCTAAGATGGCGTCCTTGATCTCCTTCCTCCTGCAGAGGAAAGGGAGAAGGAGAGGAGGCGATGCCAAAACACGCACAGTGTTTGTTAGCTAGCCGTTGTTGGGACATGATTATATATTATATATATATAATATATATATATGTATATATATATATATATATATAAGGTATAATATATTATTATATATATTACATATATGCATAATATACATATAACATAAATATATATATATTGATAAATATTAATATATATATATATATTATATATTATTATTATTATAATATGCTATTATATATATATATATAATGAAATTAATACATATATATACTATACTATCATAATACGAACAATACATATAACACACACACACAACAGCACACACACACACAACACACACACACACAAACACACGCACACACACACACACACACACACCCACACACACACACACACACACACAACACACACCACACAGACCACACAACACAACACCACACACATCACACACACACACACACAAACACCACACACACACACACACCGCACACAACATCCACAGCACCACACACAACACACACACACAATCACACACAACGCACACAACACAACACAGCACACACAACACACACCACAAAGTGGACACACAACAGCACACACACACAGACACACACACACATTCCTTACACACACCCACACCATATATATTACCTTTATATATATATATTATTGATTACCTATTATATATATATATATTATACCTATATATTATAATTATATATTCGTGTGGTGATGTGTTATGCATGTAGAAATGTTATATTCGGTATGTATATATAAGCAGGGAAGAAAGAACACACATCACACACGTGCGTTTTAATTCGCGATGAATACATATTTCCTACAAACAAGGCGAGAAGGCGAGAAGTAGAAAAGGGAATGATGGATGCTTAAGTAACTTATATAATAGATTCATCAGCGACCTAGGAATCGCGGAGAAGAGCCATCCTTTCGCACAAATCCTGAATTAACGATCTGGAAGAAGAAAGAGAGAAAGGGGAGCAGGTTAAGAAGGTATGGAGGAGGGAGAGGAGGCAGGAGACGCAGGAGAGGACGAGGGAAGGCGAAGAGAGGGAATGAACTCGAGGGGCCGGCGGGAATCCGATAAACAAGATGAAATAAAAGGGAAAAGAAATTTAAAAAAGGAAACTTCTCGCCAACTCGACCCGGATATAAAGCGAAAAACAAAATCAGGATCTTATTTTGCGTCTCGATTTATGGAGGACTGTGACGAATGCTGTTCTCTCGCTCTCTTTCTCCTCTCTCTCTCCTTTCCTCTCTCTCTCTCTCTCTCTCTCTCTCTCTCTCTCTCTCTCTCTCTCTCATCTTCTCTTCTCTCTCTTAACTCTCTCTTCTCTCTCTCTCTCTCTCTGCTCTCTCTCCTAATTCCTATACGTCTCCTTCTCTCTCTCTCTCTCTCTTCTCTCTCTTTCTCTCTTCATCTCTTCGCTCTCTCTTCCTCTCTCGTTCTTCTCTCTCTCTCTCTCTTTCTCTTTCTCTCTCACTCTCTTCTCTCTCTCCTTCCACTCTCTCTCTTCCTTCTTATTTCTTTCTCTCTCTTTGGTCTCTCTCTCTCTC
>NW_020868430.1:346917-351350 GCF_003789085.1 Penaeus vannamei | reverse complement strand
TTTTTAAAAAAAGGGTGTTGAAGCCAGACTGAGAGCCGAAGGATACTTACAAACTGTATTATAATCTCCTCCCGTCTCCTTCTATCTACCCGCTGTGTCCCTGTGAGAAAGGAATAGGCCGTGAATCTTGTCTATCTATCCTATGATATGTATATATATATATATACCATATAGTATATATATATATATATATATACTATATATATATAATTATATATACATATATAATATGTATATCTATATATAATATAATTATATACTATACGTATAGATATATATATATAATATATAATATACATTTTTTGTCCATTTCGTTTTCTCTCCTCTCATTATGTACCATTTTCTTCTTCTTTCTCTCTCTCTCTCCTCTTCTCTCTCTCTCTCTTCTCTCTCTCTCTTCGACTCTCCTCTCGTCTCTCTCTCTCGTCTCTCTCTCTCTCTTTCTCTCTCTCTCTCTTTCTCTCTCCTCTCTCTCTCTCTCCTCTCTCCCTCTCCCTCTCCTCCTCTCACCTCTCATCTTCTCCCTCCTCCCCCCCTTCCCCCCCCTCTCTCTCTCTCTTCTTTCTCTCTTTCCCACTTACATCTCTCCCTTTCTTCCCCCTCCTCTCCGCCTTCCCCGTCCATTCTCGCCAATCCCCCGTTCTGCCTCCCACCCTGGTTTGTCCCACCAACAAAGGGTCGAACATTTATCTGGCTTTATAATCTCCACTCCAAAGATCTGCAGATTCCAGCAACAAAACCCGCCTTTGTAGTGTCGAGTCGCCGTTCCACTTACTCCTCTCTCTCGTCTCCTCTCTCTCTCTCTCTCTTCTCTCTCTCTCTCTCTGTCTCGCGGTGGAGTTCAGCCTTGCAACGATTTCGCCGGAATATGCAACAGGTGAGAAAGAGGGTTGTGGGTATGGGGGGGTGGGGGTGTAAGGGGTGGTGGGGTGGGAGGGGATGGATGGGGGAGGTTGTGAGGGAAGGTGGGAGGAGGGAGGGAAGGGGGAGGGTAAGAGGGGGGGGTGGAATGGGGGAGGGGGATAGGGAAGAGAGAGAGGGAGGGGGAAGGGAAAGAGAAGAGGAGAAGGAGGGAGGGGAGGGAGGGAGGGAGGGAGGAGGGTAGGAGAGAGAGAGAGAGAGAGAGAGAGAGAGAGAGAGAGAGAGAGAGAGAGAGAGAGAGAGGAGAGAGAGAGAGAGAGAGAGAGAGAGAGAGAGAAGAGGGAGAGAGAGAGAGAGAGAGAGAGAGAGAGAGAAGAGAGAATAAAGAAATAGAGATACGAAATATAGATTGTTGGGAGAGGGGAGGGGAATGGGGGAAGGGGGAAAGAGAGAGAAAGAAAGAAAGAGATAGATAGATAGCGACAGGTGCTCAATAATATTTTTTCTCGGTACAAGCAAATCCAAATTATATAAAGGGTTATTGACAAGCTCCCTTATTTATAGCGTAGAGATAGGAACTACAATAGAAAACTTCATAATGCTGATCATCTAAAAAAAAAAAAAAAAAAAAAATGAAAAAGAATAACAAGACCAGACATGCTCCTAACAACAAACGGAATAAAAATAGGAAATATTTAAATCACAAGTTGTCGCTTATGACGTCACACACACAAAACAGAAAAGGATGGCACCTTCATAACGAGGGACAATTGGCACTGACAACAATAGTGTGTGATATTCCTTCATTAACAACGACACCTGCGAACACCTGGGCTAAAGATCGACTGAAGGAGAACCTGTTGACGACGTGTTTTGTGGAAGGAGCTGAGCACCATTTTGTTGTTGTTGTTGTTGTTGTTGTTGTAGGCTTTGTTGTTGTTGTTGTCTTTGTTGTTGTTGCTGTAGGCGTTGTTGTTGTTGTTGTTGTCTTTGGTTGTTGTTGTGTTGTTGTTGTTGTTGTTGTTGTTGTTGCTGTAGGCGTTGTTGTTGTCTTTGTTGTTGTTGTTATTGTTGTATTAATTGTGTTGTTATTTTTGCCGTTGTTGTTACTGTTGTTGTTTTGTTGTCTTTGTTGTTGCTTCTACTGCTATAGTTATTTTCTGTTATTGTTGTTGTCTTTTTTGTTGTTAGTGCTGCTGTTGTTGGTATTGTTGTTGTTGGTTTATTATGTTATAAGACTAGGAGACAGTTTGGTATCATTCGTTTTTGTTTGCTTGTGTATTTGTTTCTTCGTTTGTTTGCTTTCTTGTTTGTTTATATATTTGCCTGCTTGTTTGTTTGCTTGTTTGCTTGTTCGTTTATTTTGTTGTTTGTATATTCGTGTGTTTGTTGTTTGTTTCTTGTTTGTTTGTCTATTCGTTTGTTTGGTTTTGTTTGTTTGTGGTTTGTTTGTTTGTCTATCCGTTTGTTTGTTGTTTGTTTGTTTGTCTATTCATTTGTTGTTTGTTTGTTTGTTTGTTGTTTGTGTATTTGTTTTTCCCCTCAGGATTTGCAGTGATAATGATACAGATGGAATTACACAAGTAAATGTTGCAGAGAAGATACAAGAACACGGAAGAAAGGAAATAGACCAAAGAAGCAACAAGAAAGAGAGAGAAAAATAGAAATAAAAGATTCCCAACACTCACAAAAAAAAAAAAAATCTACATCATATCATAGGAAAAAGAGAAGGCGGTAAATCAGGGATACAGATAGAGAGAAAAAAGAGATATGAAAGACGAGAGAAAAATAAGATGGAAGGAAAAAGGAAAAGAGAAAATAAGAAAACGATAACAAATCTATTATCGTAAATAAGCATTTATTTAGCGGGAAGATTCAAATAAATATAAGGAAAGTGAAGTGCTTTATAGAGAACGTCCTCGGTATGTATTGGTGCAAACATATGTTGCTGAATACCCCATACCCTACATAGCACCATGTGGGTATGAGGCTCAACCTTGACCTTTTGCAACCCTTTCGCATGACCTTTAACTATCCCTTCCTCCCCCCTCCCCTTCATCTGCACCCCCCATCCAAACACTTACCCCTCCCCTTGCCATCCCAGCCCCCCACGATCCTATCTCTTACCCTTCCTTCCATCCCCTCCTTCCCTTCCCCTTACTACCATCCCCTCCTCCCCCCTCCATTTTCCCTTGCAACCATCATTTCTATCCCCTCCCCCCAATCCCCTCCCAACTGTCTCCTTACCCCCTCATTCCCTTCCCTTCTCCCCTCCGCCCTTCTCCCACCCATCCTCTCCCACCACCCATCCCCATTCTCTCCCACCCTCCCTTCCCTTCACCCCCCCTCCTCTCTGTCCCTCTCCTACCCATCCTCTCCACCACCACCCCTTCCCCCTCTTCCCCTCCCCCCTTCCCCCTCCCCCCCTCCCCCAATCCCCCATCCCCCCCCTTCCCCCTATCTCCCCCCCCCACCACCCCATCCATCCCCCCCCCCTTTCCACCCCCCCTTCCCACCTCCCTCCCTCCACTCCACCACCCCCCCACCCCCTCCACCACCCACCCCCCCCCCTCCTCACCCACCACCCCATCCCCCCCCCCCTCCTCCTTGCAGCATGACCTCCTCCAAGTGTAATGAAGGGGTCCTATGCCTCCTCAGACCCCATCGTCGCGTCCATCTCCATTACATCAATATGCGAGTTCCCTTTAACCGGATAAGGGGCGATTAAGCGGATCCGGCGGCCACCCCCTTGGAAGCGGCATAATCGAGTTGATACACACCGGCGGGTGGGAATATATTAGAACTTTGGGGGTGAGGGGGGGGGGGTGGTGTGGAGGGTGGTGGAGGGGGGAGGGAGGGTTGGGTTGGTAGGGGTGAGGGGAATGGTTTTTTTTTTGCATTTTTTTTTATGTGGTTTTGCGTTTGTTTTTTTTTTGGGGGGGGCGGTTTTTTTTTCTTATTTTTTTCTGTCTGGCTCTTTCTTTATGTTTGTTTGTTGGTTTGTTTTTCTCTTTTTATCTCTCTCTTCTCTTTCTTTCTCTGTCTCTATCTTTCTCTCTCTCTTCTTCCCTCTCACCTTCCATTTCCCTCTCAATCCCACCCACCCTCCCTCCTTCCCCTCCACCAATCCTCCACCCACCACCCACCAACCCTCCATCTCCCTCCTCCCCCTCCCAACCCTCCCTCCTTCCCCACCCTCCCTCCTTCCCCCACCCTCCTTCCCTCCCCACCCTCCCTCCCACCCTCCCCCTTCCCCTTCCTTCCCCACCCCCCCCACCACCCACCCTCCATCTCCCTCCTCCCCCTCCCAACCCTCCCTCCTCCCCCCCTCCCTCCTTCCCCCACCCTCCCTTCCCTCCCCACCCTCCCTCCCACCCTCCCACCCTCCCTCCCTCCACTCCCACCCCCCACCCTCCTTCCTTCCCCACCCTCCCACCCTTCCTTCCCCTCCCACCCTCCCCTTCCTTCTCCCCCTCCCTCCTTCCCTCCCATCTCCCTCCTTCTCCCCCTATTTATTCGTTCCGACCCATCCCTCTCTACCGAAGCTCGACCGATGCGCATTCTCGCCCCAA
>NW_020868430.1:326917-331917 GCF_003789085.1 Penaeus vannamei | reverse complement strand
AGAGAGAGAGAGAGAGAGAAGAGAGAGAGAGAGAAGAAGACAGACAGACCAGACAGACAGACAGACAGACAGACAGACTGACTGACAGAGAGACAGACTGAGAGACAAGAGAGAGAAGAGAGAGAGGGGAGGGGAGAGACAAAGAGGACGACACAAGACAACTACTCGGAATGAAATTAAGTTTGGGAAAAGAGGAGGAGGGACAGTGAGAGTATATAACAGTGTTTGCCAGAATGGTGAGCAGCATACTCTTGTTGTCTGAGGTGAAATGTACTATACGCAAGTGTTTGGGGGAAAATTGGAAAAAATTATATGTGTATATCTATCTATCTATCTATTATTTACACACGGACACTCAAACACACACATATATTTATATATGTTGTGTGTTTGTGCGTGTGTCTGTGTGTGTGAGTATTTGATATTTTGTATATGTGTATGTATATATATATATATTATATATATATATATATATATTATATATATGATATATATATATATATATTTATATATATATATATATATATATATATATATATTATTGTGTGTGGTGTGTGTGTGTGTGTGTGTGTTGTGTGTGTGTGTGTGTGTGTGTGTGTGTGTGTGTGTTGGTTGTGTGTGTGTGTATATATATACATATTTATATATCTATATTATATCTATCTGTCTACCAATCTATCTATCTATCAATCTATTATCTATTCTATCTATATATGTGTGTGTTTGTGTGGTGTGTGGTGTACAGGTTATGTAAATAAATGAGAGAGAGAGAGAAGAAAGAGAGAGAGGGAGAGACAGAGAGAGTGAGAGAGAGAGAGAGAGAGAGAGAGAGAGAGAAGAGAGAGAGAGAGAGAGAGAGAGGACGGAGAGAGAGAGAAGAGAGAGAGAGAATCTAAAATGAAGTTTAAAAGTGCAAAGTGAAAGACAAGACAAACACAAAAGAATTTCACAAAAAAAGACAAATCAAACTTACAATAAATTAATCATTTCTCTTGGAAGAAAAAACTTTAATTCAACATCGGGATCGAAAGTTTGTAAACAGAACGAAATTAAACTTTTAAAACCGGGGGGCAGAAGAAGAGAGAAAGAAAACGAGATAAATAAATATAATAAAAACAAGAGAGAGAGAGAGGAGAGCAGAGAGAGAGAGGAAGAGAGATGAGAGAGAGAGAGAGAGAGAGAGAGAGAGAGAGAGAGAGAGAGAGAGAGAGAGAGAGAGAGAGAGAAGAGAAGAAAAGAGAGAGAAAGAGATAAGAGAGGAGGAGGAGAGGAGAAGAGAGAGAGGGAGAGAGAGAGAGAGAGAGAGAGAGAGAGAGAGAGAGAGAGAGAGAGAGAGAGAGAGAGACAGAGAGACAGAGAGAGACAGAGACAGAGAGATACAAAAACCAGACCCAGAAGAGAGGAGAGTAGAGAGGAGGAGAGAGAGAGGAGAAAAGAAGATTAGATCCGACGAAGACTTCTTCGGTGTCCTTGAAAGCAAGATCTCTCCCGAGCGTGAATAAGTTCGAATCAAAAAAAAAAAGAAAAGAAAAAAGAAAAAGGAAAAAAAAAAAAAAAAAAAAAAAAAATCGCGAAAGCGAGATTTGCGCGCTTAAGGCCCAAACTTTTTACTATTCATTATTGGAATTAATTCCTGTGGTAAAGATGGGTATCAACAACACACCTTTNAAAAAAAAATCGAGAAAGCAGACCTTTCTCGAGATTGCGCAGCTTAAGGCAAACTTTACTATTCATATTGAAATTAATCCTGTGTGGTAAAGATGGGGTATCAACAACACCTTTTCTTCCTTCTTTCCTTCCTTCTTTCCATCGTTTGTTCGTAAGTTCCTTCTTTTCTTCCTTCCTTCTTCTCAACCTCCCATCACGCTCCTTCCTTCCCTTTTCCTCGTTTGTTCGTTCCTTCTTCGTTCCTTATTTCCTATCCTTCCCTTCTCCCTTCCTTCCCATCCTAAATTCCTATCCTTCTTTTCTTCCTGCTCCTATTCGCTCCTTCTGTCCATTCAAACGCCTCACCATAAACGTCCTTTCCTTTCCCTTCCCTCTTACCAATTCTTCCTTTCATATCATTTATCCCTTTGCACCGTTTACCCTATCTCCTATCCCTCTTCTTATCTCCCCCAGACCTCCTTAAGCGGCCAACTTCCCCTACCTCTTCCTCCCTTACCCTACTTCGCGTCACCTTCCCTCATTCCCTAACACATCCTAGTTCAGGTTCCGTATTATTCCTCTCCCTCCCTTAAATGTATTCTAACCATACCTGCTATCTCTTACCCCAAACCTCCCTTAAATGAACTATAATCCTTCCCCTCCCTTCCCTTCCCCGCAAACGACCCCTTTTTCTTATTATGGTAAGCTCTTCTATAACTTATATCTCCTTCTACTCGCTTCCTTCCCTGAGCTCCTTCCTCGTCCCTTATCTCCCTCTCTTCCCACTCCTAAGCCCCTCTCCCTCACATGGCCAAACCCTCTTCCCCCATCTCTCCCAAACGTGCCCCAACCGACTCCCCCTATTCCCCCCGCTCCCTCTACCCTCTCGCCCTCGCCTATCCAAAACCCTTCTCTCTCTTACCTTTCCCCCTTCTTCCTAACCCTATTGTTCCCCTCCACCCAACAACCAAAATCCCTTCCCCCTACCCCCCACCCCCTTCCTACCCATGCCGTCCTCGACCCGTCCCTATCGCCGCCAGGAAGCAATTAGTGTCAAAGTCCTTCTTTATCGCACTCATCTGCAAGTCAGCGGCAGCGAGGGCGCCACTTGCTCCCCTCGCCCGGCGTCGCAACCCGAGCCCTTGGCATCCTGCTTCGTCCGAGCGTCGCAACCGAACGTCCGGCCCAGTTCGCAACCCGAGCCTTTTGGCTGTCCTCCTTCGTCCGGAATCACCGCCGTCGCAACCGAGCCCTTTGGCTTCCTGCTTTCGTCCGGCGTCGCAACCTTAGGCCCTTTGGCTTTCCTCCTTCCGCCCGGCGTCGCCAAACCGAGGCCCTTTGCGCTACCTCCTCGTCCGGCGTCGCAAACCCGAGCCCTTTATGGCTTCCTCCTCTCGCCCGCGTCGGCCCAAACGAGGCCCCTTTGGCTTCCCTCCTTCGCTCCGGCCACGTTCGCCAACCCGAGAGCCCTTTGCTTCCTCCTTCTCGTACGAGCTACGTCGCAACGCTGCAGGCCCTTTGAGCTTCTCCTTTCGTCCGGCGTCGCAACCCGAGGCCCTTTGGCTTCCTCCTTCGTCCGGCGTCGCAACCCGAGGCCCTTTGGCTTCCTCCTTCGTCCGGCGTCGCAACCCGAGGCCCTTTGCGTTACCTCCTTCGTCCGCGTCGCAACCCGCAGAGCCCTTTGGCTTCCTCTTCGTCCGCGCCTCGCAACGGCCGAGGCCACTTTAGGCTTCTCCTTCGTCCGGCCGTGTCGGCA
The DNA here is from genome assembly GCF_003789085.1 of Penaeus vannamei. Classification (NCBI taxonomy): domain Eukaryota; kingdom Metazoa; phylum Arthropoda; class Malacostraca; order Decapoda; family Penaeidae; genus Penaeus; species Penaeus vannamei. The sequence goes on along the minus strand of NW_020868430.1, from coordinate 328,514 downwards.
AACCGAGGCCCTTTGGCTGCCTTCCTTCGCCCGGCGTTCGCAACCGAGCCCCTTGAGCTATCCTCCTTTCGTCCGGCGTCGCAACCGAGGCCCCTTTGCCGCTTTGCCTCCTTCCCGCCCGGCGTCGCCAACCCAGACGGCACCTTTGCTTCCTGCTCTTCGTCCGGGATCTCACCGTCGCAACCCGAGAGCCCTTTCCTTACCTCCCGCTTTGCCCGCGCAGCTCGCAAACGAGCGCCCCTTGGCTTCCTCCTCTTCGCCCGCCCTCGCAACCAAAACGCAGGCCCCTTTTGGCTTCCTAGCATCGTCCGGCGTTCGCAAACCCGAGCCTTTGGCTTACCTCCTTACGCCCCGGCGTCCGCAACCGAGGCCCCTCTTAGGCTTCCTGCTTGCGTCCGGCGCGTCGCCCCCAACCGAGCCCTTTTTAGCTTCCTCCTTCGACACCCGGTCGTCGCAAACGAGCCCTATTGGTTCTCCTTCATCCGGCCATCGTTCCGCAACCCGAAGCCCATATGTTACCTTTCCTTCGTCCGGCCATCCGTCAAGCAACACGAGGCCCCTTTTGCGCTTCACCTCCTTCGCTCCGCGCGTTCGCAACCCGAGGCCCTTTGGCTTCCTGCTTCGTCCGGCGTCGCAACCCGAGGCCCTTTGGCTTCTTTCATCCGGCCCTTTGGAATTCCCTCCCGAGCACTGCACCTTTAGGCCCTTTCTCCTTTCGCCGGCGTCGCAAACCGCAGCCCCTTTGGCTTCCTCCTTCGCGCCCGGCGTCGCCAACCTGAAGCCCTTTGCAGCTTACCTCCTTCGTCCGCGCATCGTTTTTCGCAACCCGAGCGCCTTAGCCACGCTTCCTCCATCGCCCCGCCCGTTCGCAAAACCCTGAGTCCCCTTTAAGCGCTTCACTACCTTCGCCGGCGTTCGCAACCCGAGGCCTTGGCTCCTCTTGTGTCGTCCGGCGTCGCAACCCGAGGCCACTTAGCTTCCTAAACCTTACGCCCGCGTCGCAAACGAGGCCCTTTAAGCGTCCTCCTTCGCCCGGCGTCGCAAACCGAGCCCCCCTTGGCCTTTCTATTCATCCGACCCTCCTTTGGAATTCCCTACCGGCGCGTCGTCAAATTTCGGGAGGCGGCGAGCGAGAATGTCCAGCTCCTCTACATCTGTGTATCTTCGGGAGACACAGCGCGGTCGGTGGCAGCGGTTCTGTAGGCTAGATTAGTGGTTCTCAGATGGGGGTTCATGGGGATGCCCCCTTTTAAGTAGTTCTAGGGTCTAGGTGAGTGGTTCTTCACTAGTGGTTCAAGTGGATGTTTCCTGAAGTGGTTCTATAGTCTAGATTAGTGGTTCTATGCTGGTGGTTCATGTGGATGTTTCCCTAAATGGTTCTGGGGTTTAGGTGAGTTGTTCTTCACTGGAGGTTCATGGGACTCTTTCCTTAAATGGTTCTAGGGTCTAGGTTAGTGGTTCTATGCTGATGGTTCACGGGGATGTTTCGTTAAGGGGTTCTAAGGTGTAGGTGATTTTATTCTAGGATGGTCACTATATTAGTTTATTAAATTGAAAACTAATGTATCATTTTCTAGGGTTAATTAAAGATGCTGCT
>NW_020868430.1:316917-319417 GCF_003789085.1 Penaeus vannamei | reverse complement strand
CCCCTCCTCCCCCTCCTCAACCTCTTCCATATCCTCTCTTTCTCCACCACCCTCACCACCAGCACCACCCCTTCCTCCTTCTCCTCCTCCTCTTCCTACTTTGTTTATTGTTTCTCCTTGTCCCCCATTCGTTGCCCGAATCTCAATTGCAGAAAGTACTCCGGAAATGACAACTCGGTAAGTACTGTCATTTAGGGAGAGGTCTTGCTTTTTATTGTTTATTGTCATTATCATTATTATCATTATTTTCATTTTTCTTGTTTTTATTATGATTACTTTTAGCGTTTTGATTATGGCTATGATTATGATTGTTACTAATTTTGTTATTTTTCATTTTTGTTACTGTTCTTATTATTGTATGTTATATTATATTATTATATTATTATAATCATTATTATTTTTTATTATTATTATTATTATCATTATTATATTATTATTATTATTATTAATTATTATTATTATTATTATTATTATTATTATTATTATTATTATTATTATTATTATTGTTATCATTGTTATTATTACTATTATTATTATTGCTATCATTATTAAAATTACTATCATTACTATTATTAAAATCTTTATTACCATTATTATCATTATTATTACAATCCTTGCTGTTATTAATATCATTATCATTATCATCATTATTATTATTATCTTCATCATTGTCATTATTATTATTATTACTATTATCATTATTTTCATCATTATTGCCATTATTATTATAGTTTATTATTATTATTATCATCATCATTATTATTATCATTATTATTACTATCATTATCATTACTATTATCAATATTATCATTATTATCATTATTGTTTTTACTATTATTGTTATCATTATTATTATTATTTCTATTATTATTGTTACAATTATTATTATCATTATTATTATTATTATTACTATTGTCATTTTTATCATTATCATCATTATTATTATCATTATTGTCATCATTATTATCATTATCATTATTATTACTATTGTCATTATCATCATTATTTTATATTATCATCATTATTATCATTATTTATTATTATCATCATCCTCATTATCCTTTTTACTATTATCAGTAATATGGTTATTGGTATTACTATTATCATTATCATTATTACTGATATTGTTATCATTGTTACTATCAATGTTATTATCATCATTATAATAATAATGATAAAAATAGTAATAATAATAACAATTATTATTACCATTAATGATAATAGTAATAATAATGTTAATAATAGTGATGATAATAATAATAACAACAACAACATAATGATAAATGATAAAACAATACAAAAAATAATAATAACAAGAGTAATAATGATGATGATGACAAAGATAGCGACAAAAATCATGACGAGAATTGCGATGATTGTGATCATAATGATAATAATGAAAATGATAATGATGATAAGGAATAAAGAGGAGAAAAAGAAAAGTGATATTGCTAATCTCATTATCAACATAAGGAGATGAATACGTCGAATAACAAGCTGAATCTCTTTCAACTTTTTTTTTCTTTTTTTTTTTTGCAACTGCAGACAAGGAATTTATTGCAGAAAATCACAACATATATATTCATGCAATATCTCATTTCACCCCCAAGTTTTTTCTTTTATTTTTCTCTCTCTCTCTCTTTCTGTCTCTCTCTCTCTGACTTTCTCTGTCCGTCTGTCTGCCTCTCTCTCTCTCTCTCTCTCTCTCTCTCTCTCTCTCTCTCTCTCTCTCTCTCTCTCTCTCTCTCTCTCTCTCTCTCTCTCTCTCTCTCTCTCTTTTTTTTTTTCTCTCTCTATCTAACTTTCTCTCTGTCCTCGGTCTCCCCTCTCTCTCTCTCTCTTTCTCTCTTCTCTCTCTCTCTCTCTCTCTCTCTCTCTCTCTCTCTCTTCTCTCTCTCTCTGACTTTTTTTTGTCCGTCTGTCTCCCTCTCTCTCTCTCTCTGTTTCCTTTCTCTCTTCTCTCTCTCTCTGTTTTTCTCTCTCTATTCTGACTTTCTCCTCTGCCTGTTCGGTCTGCCCCCTCTCTCTCTCTCTCTCTCTCTCTCTCTCTCTCTCTCTCTCTCTCTCTCTCTCTCTCTCTCTCTCTCTCTCTCTTCTCTCTCTCTCTCTCTCTCTCTCTCTCTCTCTCTCTCTCTCTCTCTCTCATATTCATTCCAACTTTTTCCTTCTCAATTTCCATTTCTTTGTATACAACTGCAACTGAATTCTTCTCCTAAATCTTCTGCAATTTCGGCAAAATGGTCGTTGTTGTATAATTAGTTAACTCCTGAGATCTGATCTGGGATCCGACTCCATCTAACTTTTATAACAGTTGATGCTCTCATGTGCTTGGGGCAATTTTACATATGGGAGTGAATGATAAAGATGATTTTTTTCTTTTTTACTGGCTTATTTTTTTCTCTTTCTTTTCGTTTCTCTTGATAAGATTTTTGCTTTTATATTTTCTTTATCTTTTCTCTTAACAATTCTCTATTTTTTAAATTTTTTTCTCTTGACAATT
>NW_020868430.1:309417-311917 GCF_003789085.1 Penaeus vannamei | reverse complement strand
TATGGATGCTAGTTTGGGCTAGTTGGAGAGATATGGACGGTAGTTTGGGCTAGTTGGAGGGATATGGACGCTAGTTGAAGAGATATGGATGCTAGTTTGCGGCGCTACTTGGAAAGAAATATGGGACGCTAGTTGAAGGGATATGGATGCTTATGTTTGGCGCCTAGTTGGAATGGATATGGACGCTATTTTGGGGCTAGGTGGGAAGGGAATGGACGCTAGTTTGGCTAGTTGGAAAAAAAAAGATGGACCGCTAGTTGAAAGGGGATATTGGATGGCTAGTTTGGGGCTAGTTCGGAAGGATATGGGACCGCTTAGATTTTGGCTAGGTTGGAAGGGTAATGGACCGCTAGTTTTGAGGGTAGTTGGAGGGATAAGGACGCTAGTTTGGGCTATTCTGGAGGGATATTTACGCTAGAATATGGCTAAACGAGCTGTCAATTGAATGAATGTGATGCAGATTATGATCGTTCATATTTTTTTTTCTATGTGCTTTATATATATATATATTTTTTTTTTGGAGGCTTTAGAAGATATGATCCTTTTTCAGTATGAGAAATTTATCAGATATATAGATGAATAGTCACTGAATTCTATCAAAGCAGGATATGGATTGATTTATAGAAATAATCAAATAAAACTAATTTTGAATAAGCAAAGTACGAATGTATTCATTCCTTTGAATGTGCTTGATGAAAAAAAAAAATATATATATCCCTATGAAATTATATTAAATCTATCTTATTAACGGGGCTTATAATAATTTTTTTTGAAATGGTTTTTTCTCTTTAATTTAGAAAAAAAGGTGATTTGCTCACACATTTTACTCAGACACCAGGGACTGTGACGTTCCAGAGAGTAAGCGAAAATGACGTTAAGGAGAGGGGAGAGGGGAAGGTGGAAGGGGGGGGTGAGGGAAGGGTGGAAATCATCCAAAAGGTTTAAAGGACCAACGTGCTCCCCTCTCCTCTCCTCTCTTCTCTCTCTCTTCTCTCTGTCTTTCTTTCTCTCTGCCTCTCCCCTCTCTGCATCTCCCCCTCTCCGTCTCTCTCTCCTCTCCTCTCTCCCTTTCCCTCTCCCGTCTCTCTCTCTCTCTCTCCCTCTGCCCTATTTCCCCCTCTCCTCCTTCTCCCTCTCCCGCTCTCTCTCTTCCCTCTCTCCTCCCCTCCTCCCTCTCCTCTTCCGTCTTTCCTCTCTCCCTCTCTCCTCCCTCTCTCTCCCTCTCCTCTCCTCTCTCCGTCTTCCTTCTCTTCCTCTCTCCTCTCTCTTTCTGCCCTCTCCCCTCCCCCTCTCCCCTCCAAGTATTAAGGATTCTCCGGAGAGTGAAAGAGGTGGTAGGAATGGGAGAGGGAGGGAGGGTGAGGGGATAGGAGGCAAGCGGGATAGGAGGAAAGGTAGGAAAATACGATAAACGGGGGAGAGAGGAAGTGTGGGTAAGAAAGGAAGGGAGGAGAGTAGGTAAGAGAGGTTAAAAGGGGAGGAGATTTGAAGGAGAGAAAGAGAGGGTGGAGAGGAAAGGGTAGTAAAAGAGGAAAGGGAGGTGGAAGAGGAAGGAGATGAGGTGTAAGAAGAGACGGGAGGAGAGGTGAAACAGGAGAAACAGGGAAGGTAGGTGGAAGAGGAGAGAGGAGAAAGAAACGTAATAGAAAGAAGGAGAGATAACGCGAAAAGAGAATAAAAACGAGAGAGGTGTAAGAGCGAATGAGGAAAGAGAGTACATGAGAGGAGAGAGGGGTGAGGGGTGTCAGAGGGGAGGAAGGGGGAGGGGGGGGATGCCGGTCGTGAGAAGCCAACACTCGCGCCATCAAAGGTACAAGGCATAATGAATCTATAATGGGAAAATACACGTGCGAGAGGGGAGGTCTTGGTGTCAGCAATATACAGGAGGGAAGGAGGGAAGAGGAGGCGGCGAGGCGGACTGGAGGGAAGAGGAGGCGGCGAGGCGGACTGGAGGGAAGGAGGGAGGCGGCGAAGCGGACTGGAGGAAGCGGGACCGGAGGAACACGTAAATCCGTATATTCATACTCGATATTTGTTTCTGCAGTTCAGGTTAAAATTATTTATTGCATTCAAACTGCTTTGGTGATTCAGAGCTCCACACTGTTGAATATCCATACAATACGATTATCTAATAACAATATTATATGTAATATATATATATATATATAATATAATATAATATATATATATATATATATATATATATATAATATATATAATATATATATGTATATATATCTATTATATATATAATATAATTATAATAATACCTATAGCTATATCATAATATTCTATATATATATATATAACTATCATATCAACTATAAGGGTGCGTTCAGAGTATTTAGACCGGACTCAGAACGGGACTCGCGATAGATCCGGAGAGTTATTCCACGAGCTACAATAACAAGAAGTGTGTATATACATAAATTTATATACATACTACATATTATATATATATTTTATATATATATATATATATATATATAATATATATATA
>NW_020868430.1:297209-298518 GCF_003789085.1 Penaeus vannamei | reverse complement strand
TGCTGTCCCATAGTTCTGGTTTCTTTCTCTCTTCAACCTCCATCATCCCTTTTTCCCTTCTTTCCCTCTAGTTCTCTTGTTTTTTTTTTCTCCTTCCTCGCGTCTTCCCCTCTCGCCTTCCCCTCTTTTTCTCTTATTTTTCCCTCTCTTCTCCCAAGTTTCTTGGTTTTCTTTCTCCTTCTCACCCCTCCTCCTCTTTTTCCCTCTTCTTCCCCTAGTTTCTTGTTTTTTTTTCTTCCTTCCTTCGCTCCCCCTCTCCCCCTTTTCTCTTATTTTCCCCTCTTCTTTCCCCAGTTTCTTGGTTTTCTTTCTTCCTTCTTTCAACCTCCATCCCCTCTTTTTCCCTCTTCTTCCCCCAGTTTCTTGGTTTTCTTTCTTCCTTCCTTCACTCCCCTTTTCCCCTCTTTTTCTTTTTTTTGTTTTTTTTCTTCCTTCTTCACTCCCCTCTCCCCTTTTCCCCCCCAAATCTCCCCTCAGGATTACCCAGTTTCTTAGTTTTCTTTCTTCCTTTCTTCACTCCCCCTCCCCTTTCCCTCTTAATCTCCCCTCATCTTTCCCCTGTTTCTTAGTTTTCTTTCTTCCTCACCCCTCTTCCCCTTCCCCCTCCCCCCCCTAGTCCGATACTTGACATTCTTGACGGGGCAGCCAAAAGTACTTCCGGATATGAGAAAGCGGGGAGAGTGGGGGGGGGGGTTGAGGGGAAAGGAGAGAAGGGAGGGGGGGAGGAGGGTAAGAGTGAGAGGGAAGAGGGGAAAGGGGAAGGGGAGGGGAGGGGAATTAGAGAGGGTGAGAGCGAGGGGGAGGGTAGGGGGTAGGGGGTAAAAGAGAGGGAGAAAGGGGAGTGGTTGAGGAGAGGGGAAGCAAAGTGGTAGAGAGTAGAAGAGAGGGAAGGAATAGAAGAGGGAAGAGGATTGAGGGGAGAGGGGAGTGGAGAGAGAAAGGGAGCGATGAGGGGAGGGAGAGAAGAAGAAAGAAGGAAGGAGGAAGGAAAGAAGAGAGTGAGTGGAAGCGGAGGATTGAGGACGAGAGGAGAGAGAGAGAGAAGAGGGGAAGAGACTAAGAAGTAAGAGGAGGTGTATGACGGAGAGGTGCCAATGGATTCTTTCCCCTCATCATAAACTCTGGCGGCCTGCATTTCTCCCCTCTCTCTCTATTAATCTTTGCCAATGATTATGGATATAAATTCTTTCAGTATGACATTACAAATTTTTTTACTCTGTCTTTCTTTTCCTGTTTTTTTTTTTCTTCTCTCTCTCTCTCTTTTTAAACACTTTTTAGAAAAAAATAAATTATCCAAGATAATTCCAAA
>NW_020868430.1:279709-282209 GCF_003789085.1 Penaeus vannamei | reverse complement strand
CCCCTCTCCCTCCTCCCTCTCCCTCTCCTCCTCTCTCTCTCTCTCTCTCTCCACCCTAATCCCCTGGTCCGCCGCCGTGCCTTTCCCCTCCCGGCCCTGTCCATCACAGTCGCCTCCTCATGGAATAGTACAACCACAGTATAATCCCGTTGTATTTATTAAAGATGGGACAGTCTCTCATCCATCAAAGTGATTGCTGTGGGTGTGTGTGTGAGAGAGAGAGTTCTGGCTGGTTTTGCTGTGGCCAATGTAATCTCTCGTAATGTTTTTTGTCCTGTTGAGAGAAACGGGTTCTTTGTTCTCTGTGTTCTCTTAGTGGTTGGTTTCTTATTTTTCTCTTTTTTTTTTNTTCCACCCGTCACCTTCAATTTCCTCTTCTCCCTTCCTTCCCCCCTCCTCCCCCTTTCCTCCCTTTCCTCCCTCCTCCCTCTCCTCCCTTCTTCGCCTCCTTTCCTCTACTTTCCTTCTTCCCTCCTTCCCTTCCCTCCTCCTCCCGTCCCTTTCCCTCCTCTCCCCTCCCCTTTCCAACACCTCCTTTCCTCTCCCTCCTTCCTCCCTCCTCCCTCCCCTCTCCTCCCCTTTTTCCTTCCCTCCTCCCCTCTCCTCCCTTCCTCCCTCCTCACCCTCCCTTCCTCCCTTCTTCCCCTCTTTCCTCTCTCCTCCCTCTTCCCTCTCTTTCCCTTTCTCCTCCTTCCCCTCGTCCCTTCCCCTTCTCCTTCCCTTCCACCCTCCTTTCCTCTCCTCCTTCCTCCTCCCCTTACCCTTTCTTCCTCTCTTCCTCCCTCTTCTCTCCACCCTCCTTTCCTCTCCCTCCCTTTTTCCTCCCTTCCTTCCTCTCATCCTCCCTTCCCCCTCTCATCTCTCTTCCTCCCTCTTTCCTTCTCCCTCCTTATTTTCCCTCCTCTCCCGTTCCTCCTCTCCTCCCGCTTCCTTCCCTTCCTCCCTCCTCCCCTCTCTCTTCCCTTCCTCCCCCTTCCCTCTCCTCCGTCCCTTCCTCCCCCCCTCTTCCTTCCCTCCCCCTCCTCCTCTCTTTCCCTCCCTGTCACGTCCTAGTTATAAAGAAGGATTTAAGATAACTTGTTCACTTTATATCCGACAGAAACGAGTACCTTTTCTCCCGTTCGCGCCTCTCCCTTCCTTTATCATCAGTTGCTTATCCCCCTTTTCTCTCGTCTGTTCTTTTGTCCGTGTTTTGGTGTGCGTGTGCGTATGGTTATGTCTTTTTGCATGACTGTTTCTGTCTGTCTGTCTGTTAGTTTGTCGGTCTGTCTCTTTCCCTCTGTCTTTTAATCTCCCTTCCTCTCTCTCTTTCTTTATCTATCTATCTTTATATTCCTCTATCTCCCTTTCTTTCTCTTTTTTTCTCACCACATCCGTTTTTCACGTGATTCTCTGTGATGGTTCCTATCTTTTAACATGTTTTTTTTTTCGCTTTCGGTCGTTCACTATTTAGTCTTGACGTAAAGGTTCTTTTCCCTTGTCACGCTTCAAGGCTTTTGGTCGTCAATCTTAATCTTCGTCAATTTTTCTCTTTTTTTTTCTCTCTCTCTCCCTCTCTCTTCTTTTTTGACGTAAAACTTTCAGAATCTTCCTTTTCAGAAGACCATCAACTTATCTCAGTCTCTGCTCTTCCACACCGATAAATCTTTTGCTCCTCTCTTCGCCTTCTCTTTCTTCTTTTTTTCTTCTTACTGTTTTTCGTATTTTTCTTTTTTTTTCTGCTTCTTCTTATTATTATTCCTTTTCTCCTTCTCTGTCTCTCTTTCTCTCTCCTTCTCTGTCTCTCTTTCTCTCTCCTTCACTTTCTCTCTTTCTCTCTCCTTCTCATTTCTCCTCCCTTTCTCTGTCTCTCTCCTGCTCTTTCTCTTTATATTTTGTCTCTCCTCCCTTCTCTTTATCTCTCTCTCTTTCCCTCTTCATCTCTTTCACCCTCTCTCACTCATTCTCTGCATGCTCTCTTCTCTCTCTCTCTCTCTCTCTCTCTCTCTCTCTCTTCTCTCTCTCTCTCTCTCTCTCTCTCTCTCTCTCTCTCTCTCTCCTTCTCTCTCTCTCTCTCTCTCTCTCTCTCTCTCCCTCCCTCCCTCCCTCCCTCCCTCCTCCCTCCCTCCCTCCCTCCCTCCTCCTCCCTCTCTTCCTCTCTCCTATCTCTCTCCTCCCTCTCTCCCTCTCTCCTTCTCTCCCTCTCTCCCTCCTCCGCCTTCCTCCCCCCGCTCTCTCTCTCCTCCCCCTCCCCCTCTCTTTCTCTTTTTCTTCTCCTTCTTTTTCCCCTTTCTCATCTTCTCGTCTCCGGTTACTGTTGCCAAAGATCTGTTCGGATGAAAACATTGCGGCAGCGGACAAGGAGTAAAGGAGGATATTCATCACTTTGTCCGAGAGGAAAGAGAGAAAGAAGAGAGGGGGGGGGAGAGAGGGAGAGAGGAAAGGAGAGAGAGGAGAGGGGGGAGGAGGGAGAGAGGAGGGAGGGTGGGAGGAGAGGAGGGAGAGAGAGAGAGGGGGAAAG
>NW_020868430.1:269709-274709 GCF_003789085.1 Penaeus vannamei | reverse complement strand
AGAGAGAAGAAAGAAAAGAAACAGACAAATAAACAGACAGACAGACTGAGAGAAACAGCCAGACAGCGAGTAGAAGGCGCCCCCCCCCACCCCCTTCCCAGCCCCAACACACATCCAGACAAAACAAAACAAAAAAAGAGAAAAAAAAAGAAAGAAAGAAAAAAAAAAGAATTTTCCGAAGGAGGTAATTAAGGTTGTCCCTCGAATCGAAAGAAAGCGAGGAGCTAAAAGAAGGGCAAAGGACGTCAGTGATAAAGAGAGGGGGCAAGAAGGACTCCGAAAGGATAAGGAGACGAAGGATAAGGAAGGGAGAGTAGGATACTGGACATAGGATGCAGCAACTTGGATTCCTAATAGCGTGAATGTTTTTTTTTTTTTTTTTTTTTCTTTTAATGGATTCTTACCAGCGTAGATGCTGTGTGTTTTTCTTTCTTTCTCTTTCCTTTTTTCTTTTTCTTCTTCTTCATTTTCTTCTTTCCCTTTTCTTTTTCTTTTCTTTTTTCTTCTTTTCCATTTTTTCTTTCACTCTTCCTTTTCTTTTTCTTCTTTATTTCTCCTCTTTCCTTTTCTTTATCTCTCTCTTTCTTTTTTCTTTTCTTCTTTTCCTTTTCTTTCTCTCTTCCTTTTCTTTCTTTTTCTTCTTCTTCTTTCCTATTTGCTTTCTCTCTTCCTTTTCTTTTTCTTCTTCCTCTTCTCTTTCTTCTCCCCCATCCTTTTCTTTTTCTTCCCTTTCTTCTTCCTTTTCTTCTCCTTTTTTATCCGTACGGAACACTTAGCAGGGATAGGCTTGTACCCAGGAATGGCTTGAGGGAGGAAATAGTTTGTGGACTCATAGGGGAATATTCATGAATAATCTTATCTATAGGATAATGAATAGATAGATTAGTGAGTAAAACACACACATCGATAGATTCACAGGGAGAGAGAGAGAGAGAGAGTGAAGAGGAGACAGAGAAAGAGAGAGGGAGAGAGAGGGAGAGAGAGGGACGAGAGAGAGGAGAGAGAGAAGAGGAGAGAGAGAGAGAGAGAAGAGAGAGAGAGAGAGAGAGAGAGAGAGAGAGAGAGAAGAGAGAGAGAAGAGAGAGAGAGAGAGAGAGAGAGAGAGAGAGAGAGAGAGAGAGAGGGAGAGAGAGAGAGAGAGAGAGAGAGAGAAGAGAGAGAGAGAGAGGAGAGGAGGCGAGAGAGAGAGAGAGAGAAGAGAAGAGAGGAGAGAGGGGGGGGGGCGACAGACATAGAAAAGAGAGACAAGCGAGAGAGAGAGAGACAGAGACAGACAGACAAACAGAAAGAAACAGAAACAGAGAGAGAGAAGAGAGGAAAAACGAGAGAACGCAGAGTGATTAAAGAGCGAAGAGTGGAAGCTGCAGGAGATGGACGCAACTCATCAGCCTTTTTGGGGCGCTAACGATAGGGTAACTTTATTAAAAGAGAAGAGAAAGACCAAAAAGAAAAGAAAAAAGAAAAAAGGGAAACGAAAAGAGGAAATGTTTAAGATTTTTTCTTTTTCTTCTTTATTAATTTATGTGGGAAAATGTTTATGATGTTTTTCTTTATTTTTTCTTTATTGAATTATGCGGATTTGTAAATAAATGGATAAATTGTGAATAAATGAATCTTTAGAACAAATGAATAATCGCATAAATTGGTTAATAAGTAAAAACAAACATTTAAATATATAATTAATTGATGAATTGATGAATCTTATCCTCTTTGGTCCTCGAATGCCCCCATTCCCATCCCCCTCCTCCCATTCCAGTTGCCCCCACCCCCCATTCCAAACTTCCCTCCCCCCCACCCCATTTCTCCATTAAATCCTCCTCCTTATTCTGGCTTCACATTCCCTCCATAATTTCGAGTGATACAATCCCCTCGACCAATCACGGAGGCACACTCATCGAGGGATTGGTCGTCCTGTCCCTGCCCCTCACTTCCATCTCTATTTTTATGTTTTCCGAACAGGGGATAGACATATTGTCTTCCATGCTTGTAGGGTTTGATTCCCCCTTGCTCCCTTAACCCGCCCTAGACAGTCCATTTGATGTATGTGATGGACAGGGTGATGGTTCGGAATTAAGGGTCGTGGTGTTGTGAATGGGGGTTGTTGTCATTGTTGCTTTTTGTGGTCTAGTAAGGCTAGTTCTGCTGTTGTTAGTTCTGGTGTTATTTTCTGGTTCTGTGTCTACTTTCGGGCAATACTCCCGGTACTAGGTTTGTTGTTAGTGTTATTTTTGTGTCCAGGACGACCATTTCTACTGCTACGGCCTTTGTTATAGCCACTGCTTCTATATCTATAACGACCACTTCTACCCCTACTATCTCTGTTATCACTGCTACTTCTATATCGTTTACGACCTCTTCTGCTGCTATTACATTTGTTATCACTGCTACCTTGGTATCAGCTGCGACCATTTCTACTGCTACTAATTTTGTTATCACTATTATTTCCATTCCTTTCATTTAAAAATCTATTTCTACTACTTCTCTTATCACTGCTGCTTCCAGTGATGCTTCTACTTCTGATATTTCCTTTACTGCAGGTGATTTTATGTCTAGTACTACCACTTTCATCACTACCCTTACTTCTGCTTCCATTATTACTGTCACTATTACTCTCATACTTATTACTAGTGCTCCAAACATCGTTGTTGATACCTCTACTACTATACTACATTAAGTCTTTCTATTGCTTTTGCTACTACTGTTAATAACCTTACTGCTATTTACAACTTCTATGATTACTTCTGTTGGCGTTTTTCTTCTTCCTTCTTTATTCACTATTCCGTTTTCCTTCCTCCTCCTCCTCCTCCTACTACTACTACTACTACTATAATACTTACTTAACTACTACGTTGATAAACTACTACTACTACGTTTGATTATACTACTACTACTATAACTACTACTACTACTACTACGTTTGATAAACATTCTCTACTACTACTACTATACTACTACTATAACTACAACTACTACTACTACTACGCTTAATAAACATTTAACAACCAACCAACAGAAACGGCTCCCACTGCCACAGCAATATAAATGGCCTTAAATCCCACCCTTTTAACCGGCCGAAACCCCCATCTATTACTGTCCGGATCACGCCATGGGTATGTAGGATTTAGCCAAGCTTTAATGTTAAGCTCCGAGATTCGATGGTTCGCGCGTTCGTCTGTTAGGAGTCTTTCGTGATATGGATCTCTGAAGACCGTAAGAGTGATGCAGTGATCCGGTGAAGATTCGTACGTGTATATGATATATATATATATATATATATATATTATATATATATATATATATATATATATATATATATATATATATATATATATATGTATGTATATATATGTATATATATATATATATATATATTATATATATATATATATATATATATATATATATATGGGGGGGGGGGAGGGGTGTGCATGTGTGTGTGTGTGTGTGTTTATACAAAAGGCTTTCTCCCTCTCTCAATTTCTCTTCTCTTACTTTTTTCTTTTTGTAATAATTGTCACATCGACCATCCCTTAAGAAATTTCCAACGAAAGAGCTTACTTGGCAGAGAGTATGGTAACTATCCATAAGGAAAAATATACTGCTATATAACATCGTAACTGTCTCTGCGTGTGTGAATGTGTGTGTGTGTGTGTGTGTGTGTGTCCTGTTGTGTGTGTGTGTGTGTTGTGTGTGTGTGTGTGTGTGTGTGTGTGTGTGTGGCGTTGTTGTGCTGTGCTGTGTCTGTTTATGTGTGTGTGTGTATGTCTGTTCATGTGTGTATGTGTGTTCCTCCGAAACCTCCCCCACCATCTTCAATCCCTCAACCCCCTCAACGCGTAGGGATCCCGTGCCCCTCATAAGCCCAGCAGTCATCAGCACCTTCCTCATCTCGCCTCATCTTCGCCCTCACGCCCTCATTTCCCCTAAATGACCCGACAGCTGCGACGTGTGTTTATGTCTCGCCTCCTTCCCCATTGATAGCTAGGGCGTGGGTGGGTTTCGTGTCACTGAAGGGTATGTTATGTGTAGTTCCTTGTTGGATATTTTATAACGTGCGAGGAGTGTAGTTTTTGTACGTGTGTTATGAGGAGGAATCATGAGGTGTGTAAAGTAAAGAGGAGGAATTATGAGGTGTTTTGTTATCGTGATTTGTAAATAATATTTGTTTTCTGGAGTTATAATTGATGAGAACGTATAATGACGCATTATTTATCAATTGATGACAGTATATAATGATGCATTATCTATTATTACATAAATGTGTTCTGGGAAATTTCCAGTGATTCAGGCAAAGATTTTTTGTTATATACTACATTTAGGGAATCATACTGTGCATTATTTTACCGATAAATGGAGGAGGAGGAGAAGAAGAAGAAGAAGAAGAAGAAGAAGAAGAAGAAGAAGAAGAAGAAGAAGAAGAAGAAGAAGAAGAAGAAGAAGAAGAAGAAGAGAAGAAGAAGAAGAAGAAAGAAGAAGAAGAAGAAAAAGAAGAATAAGAAGAATAAGAAGAAGAATCAAAAGAAGAAGAAGAAGAGAAAAATCGAGGAGGAAAGAGAGATTGAAATAAAAAATCTTCCATAGAACGGATATATTTATCGTTCTTTTTTATAGTTTAAGAATCCTGGTATACGTATGTGTGCGTGCGCGCGCGTGTGTGTTCGTACATGCATTCGTATCTGCCTATGTGCCTGTA
This sequence comes from Penaeus vannamei, assembly GCF_003789085.1. Classification (NCBI taxonomy): domain Eukaryota; kingdom Metazoa; phylum Arthropoda; class Malacostraca; order Decapoda; family Penaeidae; genus Penaeus; species Penaeus vannamei. The sequence continues at coordinate 270,016 of NW_020868430.1, read as the reverse complement.
CGCGTGAGTTTAGATATACAAGCCTTTATAGGCATACCCCCCCACATAGAATCTTCAAGGACCCCCTCCCCCTCATATCCTTCCAGAACACCTATCCTTTATCCCATCCACCCTAGGACTCTCCCCCTCTCTCTCTCTCTCTCTCTCTCTCTCTCTCTCTCTCTTCTCTCTCTCTCTCTCTCTCTCCTCTCTCTCTCTCTCTCTCTCTCTCTCTCTTCTCTCTCTCCCTCTCCTCTCTCTCTCTCCCTCTCTCTCTCCTCTCTCTCTCTCTCTCTCTCCTCTCTCTCTCTCTCTCTCTCTCTCTCTC
>NW_020868430.1:262209-264709 GCF_003789085.1 Penaeus vannamei | reverse complement strand
TTATTATTACTTTCTAGGTAAAATTTTCTCGTTTTCTCATTTCATCTCTCTCTCTCTCTCTCTTTCTTTCTTTCTTTCTCTCTCTTTCTCTCTTCTCTCTCTCTCATCTCTCTCTCTCTCTCTCTCACTCTCTCTCCTCTCTCTTCCTCTCTCTTCTCTCTCTCTCTCTCTCTCTCTCTCTCTCTCTCTCTCTTCTCTCTCTCTCTCTCTCTCTTCTCTCTCCTCGCCCTCTCTCTCCCTCCTCCCTCTGTTTTCTGTGTCTGCCTGTATGTTTATTAAATAGGTATTGATAGAAAAAAGTTATGAATGAGATTAAATATTTTCACGGATACCGATTTGACCTTCTTCGGTCGTATCTCCGTCAGCAATACACTTATTTCTAAAATAGCCATAATCGAAATACGTCATATATTAATATTGTTTTACGAAGAAATGCATTTTTATTCATATATTTTTTTTCCACATTTAAAGCAATGGTGAATGATTCCGTTTGTTATCACATGGGGCATAAATTAATGTCTATGCTGCCATGGATCAGGAAAAAGAAAAATACAAAACCGAAAAAGAAAGAAAAGAAAAAAAACACATGGGGCATNCTTGAGATGCTGAGTCCTGGCTGCTCGCTCATTCTCTCTATGCCGTTTTGTTTTGTTTTTTTTTAATGTCTGCTTATTTTTTACTCATTTATTTATTTTTGCTTTGATATGTAGTCTAAATGGTCTAAGTTTGGTTTGTTCATGTCTGTGTAATGTTCTTGTAGTCTACCGTTCATGTCGTCTGTTTTTCATTTCTCTGTCTGTCTCTGTCTTTGTTTTGACTGGTCTGTTTCCGACTGTCTCTCTGTCTCTATCTGGTGTGTGTGTGTGTGTGTGGTGTGTATGTGTGTTTGTGTCTGTCCTATTTGTCTGTCTGTCTGTCTGTCTTTCTTTCCTCTCTCTCTCTCTCTCTGTTTGAATAACTAAATGCAGTAACCCCTCCCTTACCTCCACCCCAACCTCTTTCAATCCGATCCCCCCCAACTGCAAACACCCCTCCCTTCCCTCCCCCTTCCCTCCCTCCCTCCCTCCCTCCCTCCTCCCTCCCTCCCTCCCTCCCTCCCTCCCTCCCTCCCTCCCTCCCTCCCTCCCTCCCTCCCGCCCTCCCTCCCTCCCACAACCAATTTGCCAAATGAATAGGCCGCATTAAATCATTTGCAGGCGCGTTGACTCACTTTTGAAAAAAATCGCGTCCTTGAATTCCTCTCTTTTTCCCTCGCTATCGGATAGGGTAAAGAAAAGAAGAAGAAAAAAAAGGAAAAAAAAAATAGAAAAATAAATAAAAAGGAAAATAAAAAACAAAATGAAAAAAAAAGGAAAATAAAAAATAAAATGAAAAAGGAAAATAAAAAATAAAATGAAAAAGGAAAATAAAAATGGAAATAAAAAAGAAAATAAAAAAGGAAATAAAAATAAAAATAAAATAGGAAATAAAAGGAAAATAATAAAATCCATAATTACCCCCCCCCCCTATCCCCCTTTCCTTAAAGAGTAATGGAATGTAAATTAAGGTCAGGAATGTGTGTTTCACCCCCCCCCCCAAAAAAAAAAAAAAAAAAAAGAATAAAGAGAAATAATCCTTTCGACTTCACACAAAAAAATTTAAATCGTCGTAAAAGGGTGAGGAAGAGGGGAGGAGGAGGAGGAAGTGAGTGGTGTGGAGAGGAAGTGGAGGAGGTGGTGGTGGTGGAGGTGTGGGTGGAGGTGGAGGTGGAGGTGGAGGTGGAGTGGAGGGGAGGTGGAGGAGGTGGAGGTGGAGGTGGAGGGGAGGTGAGGTGGAGGAGGAGGAGGAGGAGGAGGAGGAGGAGGAGGAGGAGAGGAGGAGGAGGAGGAGGAGGAGAGAGAGGAGGAAGAGAGGAGGAGAGGGAGGGGAGGGGGAGTGGAGGGGAGGGGGAGGTGGGAGAAGGAGAAGGAGAAGGAGGAGGAGGAAGGAGGAGAAGGAGAAGGAGAAGGAGAAGGAGTAGAAGAAGAGATGAAAGAAGAAGAAGAAGAAGAAGAGAAGAAGAAAGAAGAAGAAGAAGGAAGAAGAAGAAGAAGAAGAAGAAGAAGAAGAAGAAGAAGAGAAGAGAAGAGAAGGAGAAGAGAAGAAGGAGGAGGAGAGAACGATAATAATATCAATAATAATTAATAATAATAATGACAATGATAATAATATAAGAAGAAGACGGAGAGGAATACTACTACTAATAACAATATAGAGGGAGAAAGAGGAGGAGGAAGATGAGTGATCAAAGCGTACTCCTGAGCAATGAATTTTATTTCTGCCGCGTGTGCTTCCTTGCATTCGACGCCGTGTGTTGCACTGTATTGCGTTCTCGTCTCAATTTCCATCGGTCAAAGTGGGTAGCATTCGTGCGTTCAATAAGACGTTAAAAAAACAGCAGAGTGAATATGCATTTTGTTTCGTGAGTTCAATGGATTCGTAAAATCATCAGTATGAACAAGTCTTCTGTTTTCGTGCGTTC
>NW_020868430.1:257209-259709 GCF_003789085.1 Penaeus vannamei | reverse complement strand
AAACAAGCACATTCATAAACAAAGCCACACAAACAAATACACACACAAGTACGTTTTTCTCTATATACGTACATACCAAGAAAAGCAATAGACATAAGATGCATAATATTCCTAAAAGAAAAAAAGAAAGAAAAACAATACACATCAAAGACGAAAATTATATAAAGAATTAAAAAAAACAAAAAACAAACATTTCTTCTTTATTTCAGTTAACTGATCTCGAAAGAGTATCTACAAAGGAATAAAAAAGAAAACCCGATTGAAAAGAAAACTGAAATAAAAAGAAACAAAAGACAAAAGAGATCAAGAAAAAAAGGAAAGAAAAAAAGTGATAAGAAAACAAAACCAAATTGCAAAATCTCTGAGGATTCCCCTTCCCTCCACCCCCACCCCCCTCCCCACTCTCACCAACCTACCCCCCCCCAACCGCCCCTTCCTCCCTTTGAAAATTCCAAAGGAACGATACAGGAGAGAGGAAAGACCCCCCCCCCCTGCCCGTGCCCCTCCCCCCTCTCCTTTCACCTGCTCTTCATCTCCTTACTACCTCCTCCCCCCCTCTACCACCTGTCTTCCCTCGCCCCCACTACCTGTCTTAACACCTCCTCCCCCTCTCTCCCCCTTCCTCCAACTATCTCCTCTGCTCCCGCTTCCTCTCTCTTCCTCTCTCCTTTTCCCCATCCAACCCCCTTCCCTCCCCCCCCTCCCTCTTCACCTCGCACCCTCCCCTCTCCCTCCCCTTACAGGCTTCAGTTTGGCGGCGGAGATCAAAAGTCTGAGGAGGGAGAGAGGGAGGAGGGAGGGAGGGAGGGAGGGAGGAGGAGGGAGGGGAGGGAGGGAGGGAGGAGGGAGGGAGGGAGGAGAGGGAGAGAGAGAGAGAGAGAGAGAGAGAGAGAGAGAGAGAGAGAGAGAGAGAGAGAGAGAGAGAGAGAGAGAGAGAGAGAGAGAGAGGGAGGGAGAAAGAGAGAGAGAGAGAGAAATAGAGACAGAGAGAGACCTTAAAATACGGACAGAAATCCCCTTCCGCTCTTCTATCCTCTCCCCACCCTCCCCCCCCCCCACCCCCTATTCCTCAGAGTACCTGAAGATTACCTCGACCCCCCCTGGCTCCCCCCCCATTCCCCATCCCTATCTCCCACGATAGAAAAACGAGAGAAAAAAAGAAAAAAAATCATTGATGGAGAACACAGCTTCCCTTTATCAACCGAGTTCTGATGGTGCTCGGCTGGCGTTTCTGTCTGTCTGTCTTCTGTCTCTCTGTCTTCTCTGTGTCTGTCTGTGTCTCTCTGTCCTCTCTGTCTGTCTCTGTCTGTCTCTCTCTCTCTGTGAGTGTGTGTGTGTGTGTGTGTGTGTGTGTTGTGTGTGTGTGTGTGTGTGTGTGTGTGTCTTTCTCTCTGTTTGTGTATCTGTCGATCTCTCTGTCTCTCAACTTTTAGTCTCTCCCCTCTCTCTTTTTGTTTCTTTCTCTCTCCCTCTCTTAATGTCTATGTGTATTTGTCTCTATATCTCTGTCTCTCTGAAAGAGGAGAGGATAAACCAGAGAGAGGGGGATAGTGTATGTGTGTGCGTGTGCGTGTGCGTGCTTGCGTGCGTGCGTTCGAGTACGTGTCCGTGCGCGTGTATGAGCTTGTGTTGGGTCCAGTACGAAAAGAATTAAATGTTCTCGCCGTCATTAGCAGCATTTCTCCAGCCTCAAGTGCGACCCTGTTCCTCCCACACGCCAGGACCTGGCTCTTCACAATTACGTAATTTCCTCACTTCCTTTCCCTTTCCACGTCGCTTTGTGCATGTGCAGTATAAAGCAAGAACGTGTGACTTTTTATTGTTGCATTTCATATTGAATGTGTATATTCGATGTTAAAAAAGGCGGTTGAAATCAACGATATAGCTATACGAAAAATGTTACACACACACACACACACACACACACACACACACCACACACACACACACACACAACACACACACACACACACACACACACACACACCACACACACACACACACACACACACACACACACACACACACATATTATATATATATATATATATATATATATATATATATATATATATATATATATATATATATATACACAGCACACACACACACACACACACACACACACACACACACCACACACACACACACACACACACACACACACACACACACACACACACACATATATATATATTATATTATTAAATTTCTTTCAAGATATTTTTTTTCTAATTCTTTCGTTCATAAATAATCTTTTGAGGGAGGACATGCTTCATCTTATGTCCAACACATGCAGGTAAATACGAATGAAAAAAGAGAGAAACAAAGCACGAATGAAAAAGAAAGTTTCAGACTCAAGTTTCAAACTCATTTTTTTTTTTTTTTAAATAAGAAGACGAAGAAGAAAAAAAAAAAAAAAAAAAAAAGGGGGAAATCTGGACCCATGTTTTTGCTGCGTGTTTAGCCAAGACAATTTACTTTACAAAATTGTTGTTGT
>NW_020868430.1:233931-236431 GCF_003789085.1 Penaeus vannamei | reverse complement strand
AGATAGATAGATATATATACACACATACGCACATGTACATATATACATATATAGGTTACATAGAGCGTATATATATGTATGTATGTATGTATATATATATATATATATATATATATATATATATATATATATATATATATATATATATATATATATGATAGTTAGATAAATCAATAAATATATACATATCACACATACACACACATATGTCATATCAGAACGGATTTTTCTTTCATATACAAGCTAATTAAACTATATTCTACTATATCAACTGTTCTGTTATGTCGAGAATTTCAGTTTACTTATATACAATCCTTTGAAAGTTTCTATCCCATGACACGGCCTTGAAACTTAAGGGGTACGTCTGGTTTTCAAAAAAAAAAAAAAACAGACGGTCCCTTAATGGACTTCATCAGATCTTGTGTGGAAAGGTATGAATGAGAACGAATATCTTCACAATACAAGAGATGTATTTAATAACCGGTTTCGATTATATCTTCGTCTGAAATACATGTATTTCTGACGAAGATATAATCGAAACCGGTTAAAATACATCTCTTGTATTGTGAAGATATTCGTTCTCATTCATACCTTTCCACATTTGTCAACATGAATACGGTTCTTCATCACATCTCCAGTAGTGCTGCCACCACTCGGGGTTTTGGATTTGAGGGAAATCCCGAGAAAGCACAATTTGATTTAACTAATTCTTATGTGGGTAGCATGACAGTGGTCTTCAGGCTCGTATAGTGGATCGAATTCCTTCCTCTGCTGAGTGTGTGACAAAGATACAATGGTCATAAAAATATATTTTTTAACCAATTCCTATTTATTCTATAAACAAATAATAATAATGGATGGCATATCACAGTGTAAATCTTAACAATTAACTTGAGTTGAAAAAAATGGAATATTCCTTCTACTAATTTACTTCAGGGGTGAGATTAACTTTGAATTACACCCTCCCTTTATCTACTTACTAAAAATCATATGACCATTATGATGAACGTAATAAAAGCAAATATGAGAACACACACACATATAGATTCATATATACGTATGTGTGTAAATATGAATAGACATATAGTCACACACACACACACACACAGAAACACACACACACACACACATATATATGTATGTATATAATGTATATTTCATATAATATATATATATATATATATATATATATATATATATATATATATATAATATATATATATATATATATAATCCTAACAGCAAGGCAGGTATCATGGTGTGTTGCTTCTTCTCCTTTTCAAACTTTCCTTCTCTCTGTGAGCAGGGCGAGGGCAGGACACCATCTTAATTATCACAGTTCAGTACACAAGGATTCCATAATTATGTTAATTCACCTTTCAGACATTTCAGCTTTAGATTTCCGGGTAAAACGTGATGTTTAATACAACGCTTACATCTGTGTGCGGGGAGAGCAGGACACGTCTGACATGACTGTAACCGTAATCTTGCTTGTCACTTTCCTCCCAAGAAATTGTTAGCATTTAAACAACAAACCACTTCTTGATAATTGTTATAATCTACTCTAGTTAATCATAACTCTAAATTTTGCTATATTGATATGCCTTTAATGAACAAAAATATGTAAACAAACCTTTTCACGACTTTATGATTAACAGTGAAAAATGTCGAAATTTGATGTGTTTGTTTATCTAATATATATATATATATATATATATATATATATATATAATATATATATATATATATATATATATATATATATATATATATATATATATATATATATATATATATATATATATATATATATATATATATATGTGTGTGTGTGTGTGTGTGTGTGTGTGTGTGTGTGTGTGTGTGTGTGTGTGTGTGTGTGTGTGTGTGTGTAAACACACACACACACACACACACACATATATAATTTTTATAGATAGATCTATAGGTAGACATATTAATTATCCAGCTAGATAGACAATTAGATAGAGAAAGATGGATATACAAATAGATATATAGATAGACTAGATATTTATGCATGGAAAGCAGACAGACCTAGATATATAGAATAATAAATGACCTGGATATATAAAAATAAAAATATCATAGAATTAGAAATACATAGACAGATAGAGAGATAAGAAGATAGATAGATAGACAAACAGGCAGTGAAAGGCCGCCGACGCAGCAAGACTTGATAACAAAATATCGGGAACAATAAGATAAGAATCAGATGGGTCTTTGGCACCCCCCCCCCCCCCCACCCGAAAGTGCCGGCCAAAGAAGAGAGGTTGCGGGGAATTAAGAGGATGTGGAAAGAAGAGGAGAGGAGAGTAAAGGTAGAGAGAGGAAAAGAGAGAGAGAAAAAAAATAACAGAATGAATAACTAGCTGAATAAATTAATAAATATATAAGTAGATAATATACATAAAGAGGAGAAAAAGGATAAGGAAGAGGAGAATAAAGGTAAGGAGAAACACAGAGAGAAAAAAATAATAGA
>NW_020868430.1:226431-228931 GCF_003789085.1 Penaeus vannamei | reverse complement strand
ATATATAATACCATGTATGTACACTACCACACACAATCATACATATAGTATACACATGGTATGCACACACACAACATATATAAAGCACATTATGTATACACACAACACCCATTATATGTGTGTATGAGACGTATCTGTGAACATATGCAAACACGCTTTTGACAAGGCATGGAAATGACTTGGCTCCGCCCTGCTCAGCCCACCGTTGAAGCCGCACCCTCCGCCAGCCCACCTGAGCCGCCCCTCCGCCCCAGACCAGAAACACGCAGCCGGGCGGCGTCCCTCCTCTGCCACGAAGGCGCGTCCGGCCATTTAATGGAAATGAAAAGCGCCGGATTAGCCTCCGCCTTCTCCCTCTAAGCATCCCGACGTGTATTGAAATCTCCAGCGCTTCCTCATGCTTGATCTCCATTATGGGAATTCGATGAGGGAGGACGTCGAAGGCCGGTTATCAAAAGCCGCGTTGCAGGTCCTTTCCGCTCGCCCGGCCCGACGTCTCCGCGAGGACTTTTTCGGGGGATCCTGGCGCTGGAGTCCTTCGGTAGTGGAGGGGGCCTGGGGAGGACGCGCAACATGTGGGCAGGAAATATATAGACAGACACAGACACACACACACACACACACCACACAGCATACACACACACACACACACACACACACACACACACACACACACACACACACACAACATATATATATATAATATATATATATATATATATATATATATATATATATATATAATATATGAAATATATTACAATATGTATATGTATATAAAAGTACGTGTATTGTGCGTGTGTGTTTTGTGTATGTGTATATATTATTTATATATGTATAGACACAACACACACACATACACCACACACACACACACACACACCACACACACACACACACACACACACAACACACACACCACAACACAATATATAGTATATATATATATATATATATATATATATATATATAAATATATGTACATATGTATATGTATATATAATGTACGTGTATGTGCGTGTGTGGTTTGTGTATGTGTATATATTTATTTATATATGTATAGACTAACACACACAGACAACACACACATCATCACACCACACATCGACAGCACACGACACACACAGCACACATACACACACACGCACACACACACACACACACACACACAACACACACACACCACACACCACACACACACACACACACACACAACACACACACACACACATATATATATTATATATATATATATATATAATATATATATATATATATATATATATGTATGTATGTACACCACACACATACCACACACACGTCCACCCTCGTGGTACAGGTGGACGTCTGTGTATTTAGTTATGCAAATATGCACGACCGTTTTTATTTATGTTATCAACAGCATAATGTCCGCCCATTAGAAGTTAATCAATCATTCATTAGGCGTTAGTGTGTGTGTTTTTGGGGGGGGGATGGGGTAGGTGGGGGGGGAGGCGGTTATAAAGAGAATAGGATGACAAGGGAAAGTATTGGCATTTTACCCATAACACGTTCATAAGAATTACTGATACATGGGCATGGGTTGTATAGCTGATTGTAACACGTACAGCTCAGAATGCAAAGCGGAATAAGAACTGAAGGAAAACTGATAAAGAAGTGCAGAATACCAGAAAAAGATAAGAACTGAAGGAAAACTGATAAAGAAATGCAGAAATACACAGAAAAAGATAAGAACTGAAGGAAAACTGATAAAGAAATGCAGAAATACACAGAAAAAGATAAGAACTGAAGGAAAACTGATAAAGAAATGCAGAATACACCAGAAAAAGATAAGAACTGAAGGAAAACTGATAAAGAAAATGCAGAAATACACAGAAAAAGATAAGAATGAAGGAAAACTGATAAGAAATGCAGAAAAAACAGAAAAAGATACAGAACTGAAGGAAAACTGATAAAGAAATGCAGAAATACACAGAAAAAGATAAGAACTGAAGGAAAACTGATAAAGAAATGCAGAAATACACAGAAAAAGATAAGAACTGAAGGAAAACTGATAAAGAAATGGCAGAAATACACAGAAAAAGATAAGAACTGAAGAAAACTGATAAAGAATGCAGAAATACACAGAAAAAGATAAGAACTGAAGGAACTGATAAAGAAATGCCACAGAAAAAGATAAGAAAGGAAAACTGATAAAGAAATGCAGAATACACAAAAAAGATAAGAACTGAAGGAAAACTGATAAAGAAATGCAGAAATACACAGAAAAAGATAAGAACTGAAGGAAAACTGATAAAGAAATGCAGAAATACACAGAAAAAGATAAGGAAGAAAAATAAACTCCAGAAAAAGAAAATAAAGTAAATAAGTAAATTAGAAAAAAAAGATCTTTCGTAAACGCAAAAATTCACACAAACAAGAAAACAAACAGACAAAAGAAAAGAAAAGAAAAAAAGGAAAATACGAAGACAACTCACAGAATTTTTTTAAATTTAAAACC
>NW_020868430.1:210823-213323 GCF_003789085.1 Penaeus vannamei | reverse complement strand
AATAAAAAAAAAAGAAAATAAGAAATAACAAAGGAGGAGGAAGGAAAGAAAATGAAAAAGAAAAAAAAAAGATAAGAAAACAAACAAAAAACAAAAAAAACAGACCTTATTAAAAGAACGAGGGAAAGAGCTATTCTCTTACACACACATGAACTCACTTTCCCTTTGGTCTCTCCAGCTTCCTGTCACATTGTTTGCCATTCTCTGTCACTGTCCTTCTTATTCTCATTTTACCGACTTCTCTTTGCACCCCACCCTCTGCGTTAAAACATCCTCATGCCAATTCATTTATTTCTTTGTACCTTCCCTTCTTTTCCTTCCGCGGTCTCCCCCTTACTTCTATTTCTTATAAGTTGTCTTCCCTAATTCTTTTAATCTCTAATTCTCTTCCATTTTCCTTTCCTTCCACATCGACAATCATCCACCGAATTCACTTTTATTCCTACATTTTTTTTACCTCTTCCTAATCAATAATAAATAATTAATTAATAATAATAATAATAATAATAATTAATAACAATTAATAATAATTAATATAATTAATAATACATAATTAATAAAAATAATAATAATTAATTGAACTACATTAATTTAATAATATATACCTCTTAAATTATTTCACTATTTCCGCCATTCCTTTACCTTCTTTATCATCCCCTATACCCCTCCCCTCGCTTATTCTTCGTCTCTCTTCTTACTTCTTCTTCATTACTTCTTTCTTCTCCTTTCTCCTTCTTTTTCTTCCTCTCTCTTCTTCTTTTTCTCCTTCTCCTTCTTCCTTCTCCTTCTTCCTTTCCTTCTCCTTCTCCTCCTACCTCCTCCTTATCTCCTCTTCTTCTTTTTCTCCTCCTTTTTTCTTCTCATTTTATCTCTTTCTCTTTTCTTCTTTCCTTTTTTCTTTTTCTCCTCCTACCTCTATCCCTCCCACTTCCTCCCACCTTTTCTCCTGTTGTTTTCTCCTTCTCTGTCTTCCTTTCTCCTCCTCCTTTCTCCTTTCTCCTTTCTCTTCTCCTGTCTCTCCTTCCTCCTCCTCCATTCTCCTCCTCTCTCCATTCTCCTACTCCACCCTACCGATCTCTTACAACCTCCCCGCATCCGTTCCTAAACTCCTCCTATCACTCCTCCTCTCCTCCAATTCTCCTCCTCCTCCCCACCCTTCCTCCTTCTTCCTCCTCCCTATCCTCCCTTCCCCCTCCTCCCCTTCCTCCTCTCTCCTCCCCCCCGTTACAAAGCCGCATAACAAGCCCCCTCAACAGGCGCCGCGCAGGTGGAGGGGGGAGGAGAGGGCGTCGGGAGAAGGACCTGGCTAAAAGGAGGGATTAAACACGGCATCGTCTGATGAGAGTCTTCAAGTCCTCCTCTGTCTCTCTTCTTTCTCCTTGTCTCTTCTTTTCTCTATCTCTCTTATTTCCGTCGTCTTCTCGCCTCCTCTTTTCTCTTCTCTTCTTATTTTCCTGTTCGTACTCTCGCTATTCTATATACACTCTTTCTTCTCTTGATTTCCCCATGTCGTTCTCTCGCTAATTCTTTTTCTCTTATCTCCTTATTTTCTGTCGGCTACTCTCGGCCTCTCTTCTTCTTCTCTCCTCTCTCTTAATCTTCTCTCGACTACTCGCCTCTCTTTTCTCTTGTCTCTTCGTCTCGCTATCTCCTCATTCTTATACCCTTTCTCTCTTCTCTCTGCTTGATTGCTCGACACGGGGAGAGTAATGGAAGTAAAGTTATGCATACGCGCGGTGTGTGTTTATGTACCAGGTGGGCAAACATACATGATATACAGTGAATGCATAAATCATGCAAAGATATATACATACAAGAAAGTAGATATATTCTTTTTCACATCACTCACTCTTCTTCACACACACACACAATGATGAGAGTGGCCATGAATAGGAATTAAAAAGATTATATTCGTTTCACTCACTCCACTCTTCTCCACACACGACACACAAATGAGAGAGGGACCGAGTGTATGAAAAACTGAATTAGGAATAAATTAGCATATATTCGTTTCACTCACTCACTCTCCTCACACACACCACACAATAGAGAGAGAAGTGTGTATGCATGAATAGGAATAAATAATATATTCGTTCCACTCACTCACTCTTCGTCACACACACACACAATGAGAGAGTGGTCTGAATAGGAATAAAATAGATATATTCGTTCACCTCACTCACTCTCTCACACACACACAAACAATGAGAGAGTGGATGAATAGCGAATAAAATAGATATATCGTTTCACTCACTCACTCTTTCACACACACACACAATGAGAGAGTGGATGAATAGAAATAAAATAGAATATAAATTCGTTCATCCTCACTCACTCTCTCACACACACACACAATGAGAGAGTGGAATGAATAGGAAATATTAAATAGATATATTCGTTTCACTCACTCACTCTGCTCACACACACACACAATGAGAGAGTGGTATGAATGAGGAAATAAAATAGATATATTCGTTCACTCACTCACGATCTTCCTCAC
>NW_020868430.1:200823-208323 GCF_003789085.1 Penaeus vannamei | reverse complement strand
CCCTCTCCCTTCTTCTCCCCTCTCCCTCTCCCTCTCCTCTCCCTCTCTCTCTCTCCCACACCAACCGCACCAACCTGAAACACCAAAACTCTTTTTACATGGTGAAAAAAAAAAACTTCAATAAAACTTCAATCAATCATAAACTAATTCAACCAAAGCTTTAAATAACTCATCATATTTCACCATTTTTTTTCCCCCCAGTCGTCTCAGAGAATAATTATCGCGGTCTTTGTTCTCGATCTGTCTGTGGACTTATTAATGCCCTCGTGAAATGCACTGAGTCTATATATGATCTCCATTATTCAGCTGCGAATCGACAAAAAAGAAGAAGAAATAAATGATAATAAAAAAGGGATTTCCCTTTGTTGTCATTATTGTTGTGGGTGATGGGAGGGGGGGAGGGGAGGGGCGATGGCGAGAGGAGAAGGGAAAAGGGAAGGGGTAGTTGAAGCAAGAAAGAGGAAGAGGCGGAGCGAGAGGAGAGGGAGAGGGGATGGGAAGGGTAGGGGAGAGGGAGAAGAAGAGGAGGCAGGGAGGAGAGAAGAGAGAGAGGGGACAACCGGAATGGCAAGGGGAGAGGGAGAACCGGAAGGTGAGGAGGCGAAAGAGAAAGGGAAGGGAAGGAGAAAACGGAAAAAAGAATGAGAGAGGGAAGAGAGATAAAGAGTGAAGGAAGAAAGGAAAGGGTGGGGGGTAGAGAGAGCGAAGAGATATATACATGTTTCATGTAGATACATAAATATATAAACATAACTATAAATACTATCCCATCTACGTTAACGATCTGTGAATGTACACACCACACACACAAAACACAACACACACACACACACACACACACACACACACACACACACACACACACACACACACACACACACATAAAGAAAGAAAAGAGAGAGAGCGGTAATGTTGTGTGTGTGTATGTGTGGAGAGGGGGGAGTTCCTACCAAGACATCACGAACTTACCCCGAACTGTGAAGCACTAAACAAGAAAACAAGTGACGTCAGAGCGTTATTTAAGTCCCCTCAAAAAAAATAACAGCAATTGAAGAACACAATAGGAGATGCCCAAAAACAGCAATGATGATATTTATCTCAAGAGAAAAAAAAAAAACACTTAATTCTCATTCTCTTTCATAAAAAAGCGTGCGTTAGCGTGAGTGTTTTAGAGAGAAAGATAGAGATAGATAGATAAGACGGATAGATAAATAGACAAATAAAGGGAGAAGGAGAGACAGAAAAAAAATATCAGGACATAGACATAGAGATAGAGACAGAGATAGAGTCAGGATAGATAGATATATAGAGAGAGCGAGAGACGGGAGGAGTGAGAGAAAGACACACATATAGACGGACAGAATGAGAGATAGACATATAGATAGACACCTAGACAGATAGACAGAGAGATAGATAGATAGATAGAGACAGAGATAGAAATAGAGATATAGATAGAGACAGCTTACAAGACAGACAGATAGATAGAATAGATAGATAGATAGATAGATAGAGAGAGAGGAGAGAGAGAGAGAGAGAGAGAGAGAGAGAGAGAGGAGAAGAGAGAGACAGAGAGAGAGAGAGAGAGAGAGCAATAGGAGGAACTACATGCCATACAATACAGACAGAGACGAAATAGTAGACAGGGGGAGAGGGGGGGAGGGACGTATGTCGGTGCGTGCGCGTGCGTTTGTAGTGGCCTCCGTAATGGGCGTTATTCATGTCCGGTAATGATGAAAAGAGAGGCCATTACAAGGGCATAATGACCGTGAACGACCCGCGATGCCACGTGGGTCGTCGGCGTTGTAACAGGTGGAGGCGATGTTCACGCCGAGGGGGGGTGGGGGTGGGTGCGTAGGGGAGGGGGGAGGTGCTAGGTTAGGGTAGGTTAGGTTAGCGTTAGGTTAGGTTAGGGCGAGTGGAGGTTAGGTAGGTTAGATTTGGGTTAGGTTAGCATTTAGGTTAGGTTAGGTTTAAGATTTAGGTTTGGGTTAGATTTAGGTTTGGGTAGGTAGGTTAGGTTTGGGTTAGTTTAGTTTAGGTTCTTAGGTTTGGGTTAGGTTAGGTTAGGTTTGGGTGAGTTTAGCGTGTTTAGGTTAGGTTAGTTTTAGGCTAGGTTGAAGCTTAGGCGTAGGTTGAGGTGCAGTGGAGGTGACGCTTAGAGTTAGATTTAGGTTAGGTTAGGTTTTAGGCTAGGTTTTAGGTTTAGGTTTAGGTTATGATTTAGTGGCGGGACAGGTGAGGTTAGGCTTAAGAATTGGTTAGGGTTTTATGGGTTTAGGTTAGTTAGTTAGTTAGGTTTAGGTTTGGTCCTAGGTCAGCATGTAGGTGTAGGTTAGCCGTTAGGGTTAGTTTGGTTCAGCGCTTTAGGTTAGGTGTAGTTAGGTTAGCGTTAGGTTTAGGTTAGGTAAAAGGGGGAGTGGAGGTGGGTGTGGGAGTAGGGTGTGTGGAGTGGGAATCGCTTAGCGAAAGGGGAGGCGGGAGTGGCGGGGTGGAGGTTGAGGTGCCTTAAGCAAATGATAAGATGGGGGAAGCGGTATGGGTGTATGGGGGGGGATGGGGAGGGGAGAAAGGATGTGCGTGTAGTAAAGGGTGTTGAAAAGGAATGACGGGGAGAAAGAGGTAACTGCGAAAATGAAGAGGGAGGAGGGGAAAAGAGGGGGTAAAGAGGACAGAATGTGGAGAGGGAGAGAAAGGGGGAAAATAGGTGGATGAGGGGGAGGGTAGAGGACGGGGTGGGGGGGGGTAGGTGTGTTGGAGAAAGAGAAGGCCTGGGGAGTGTTGGGGAAGCATAGAAAACTTGGTCGAGGGATTGAACGGGGAAAAAAAAGAAATAGGTGATAGAGGGAGAGAAATGAGGGTGATAAGGAGAGACGAGGAGGGATAAAAAGGGGAGAAGGGTGCTATGGGGGAGAGGAGAAGGGAGAAAAAGACAATGAAGAAAGGAATGATGAAACAATTTAATTATATAGAACGAAGAATTACCAACGCAAACAACTGCATACAATGAAAAGAAAAAAAGAAAGTGAATGAGAGAGAGAGAGACGAGAGAGAGAGAGAGAGAGAGAGAGAGAGAGACGAGAGAGAGAGAGAGAGAGAGAGAGAGAGAGAGAGAGAGAGAGAGAGAGTGAAAAGGAGAGAGAGAGAGAACAGCAGAACTATAAAGGAAGAATGAGAAAATTGTGAGATATGAAACAAGGCTCTCCCCCCCCCCTACAATCTGATAACCTTAATCTACCCGCCTGGCCCTCTCCCCTCTTTCGCCTCCTGCTCCTCCCCCTCTTCCCCTCCTAATCTCAATTCCTTCACCCGTGCCTCCCTCTCCTAACTCCTCACTCCTTCAAACCGTGCCCCTCCATGGCCAACCCCCTCTTCTCATACCCCCTTCCACCCACCCCCCTTCCCTCTCCTCATACCGCTCCCCATCCCACCCCTCCCCCAAACCCTCCTGCTCATCCTGCCATTTCAACCTTTCTCCCCCCTCTACCCTCCCTCCTCCCATCCCAAACCCTCGCCTTCCACCCCTCCCCTCAAAATCCTTTCGCCCGTGCTTTCAACCCTCCCACTTCCCTCCACTCCCCTCCCGCCCCCTCCTCGCCCCCATGCTCTGTTTCGTGTCGTGTCGGTTGTCGCTGTACGTATGAGGCCACAAGCACGGTAATATGCGGCGCCATTAACTCCAAATATTGCGTTTGATTCGGTTCCCTCGTGGGTGAACCGGGGGCGGGGGGGGGGGAAGGGATGGGGGATGGGGGAGAGAGGGGAAAAGGAGAGGAGGAAGGGAAATGAGAGAGGAGAGAGGGTGAGAACGGGGGGGGGGCGGAGAGGGGGAAAAAGGCGCGCGAAGAGGGGAAATGGCGGGAGAGAGGAGAGGAGAAGAAGGAAATAAGAGAGGAGAGAGGGAAAGGAAAGGGAAAAATGAGAGAGAGGAGAGGGTGAGAAAAGGCGAGAAGAAACAGTAAAGGAAAGAAGAGAAGCGAGAAAAAGAGCGAGGAGACGATGAAGAAGAGAGAGAGAGAGAGAGAGAGAGAGAGAGAGAGAGAGAGAGAGAGAGAGAGAGAGAGAGAGATGGAGAAGAGAGAGAGCAGAGAGAGAGAGAGAGAGAGAGAGAGAGAAGAGAGAGAGAAGAGAGAGACGAGAGAGAGAGAGAGAGAGAGAGAGAGAGAGAGAGAGAAGAAGGAGAGAGAAGAGAGAGAGGAAATAGAAAGGAGAGGGCAGGGAGAATGAAAATTGAAAAAATCATAAGAAAAAGAGAGAAAACATAAGGTAACCGAAGCGGACAGTGGATAGAAAGATATGAGAGGGAAGAGGGAAAAGAAGTGAAGAAGGAACCGAAGTGAAGAGAACAAATGAATAAAGAGAATGGAAGATAGACGAGAGATTACAAACGGGAAAAGGAAGAGAGCGAATTAGAAGAGAAAAAGCAGAGGAAGGGAGAGAGGAGAGAGGACAGAGTAGGGAGAGGAGAGAGTAGGGAGTGAGTGGAAAAGTGAGAGGAGAGAGAGAGAGGACAAAGTGTGACGAGGGAAGAGTGGGCAGCCGTATGCGAGAGGGGAGAGGAGAGAGAGAGGACACGTGTGTGACGAGGGAGAACGGGCAGGTGTGGAGAAAAGGGGAGAGAGGAAAGAGAGGGCAGAGTGTGACGAGAGAAAGAGAGGAAAGTGTGTGACGAGGGGAGAAAAGAGAGAGAGGAAAGAGTGTGACGAGGGGAGAGTGGGCAGCGTGTGGCAGAAGAGGGAAGAGAGGGGAGAGAGGACAAGTGTGACGAGGAGAGAGAGGAGAGTGTGTGACGCGGGCAGCGTGTGGAGAGAGGGAAGAGGGGGGATAGAGAGGAGAGTTAAGGAGAGAGGGAAGAGAGGGGATAGAGAGGAGAGAGAAGGGAGAGAGGGAAGAGAGAAGAGAAAAGGAGAGAGGGAAGAGAGGGTTGATAGAGAGGAGCACGAGAAGGAGAGAAGGGAGCAAGAGGAGAATAGAGAGTGAGCAGTTAAGGAGAGAGGAAAGAGAGCGGATAGGAGGGATGAGAGAAGGAGGCAGGAAGAGAGGAGAGAAAAGGGAGAGAGGAAGAGAGGGATAAGAGAGGAGAGAGAAAGGCGAGAGAGAGGAAAGGCGGGCGATAAGAGCAGGACGAGTTAATGGAGAGAGGAAGAGAGGAGATAGAGAGCGATGAGAGAAGGCGAGAGAGGAAGAGAGGAGAGAAAAGGGAGAGAAGGGCAAGAGAGGGGATAGAGCAGGAGAGTTAAGGAAGAAGAGAAGAGAGGGAAGAGGTAGAAAGAGATAGGAGAGAGGGAAAGAGAGAGAGAAAGGGTTAGAGAGAGAAGATAGGGATAGAGAGGAGAGAGAAAGGGAGACGACGCGGAGAGGGCGGATAGAGAGGAGCAGAGAAGGAGAGGGAGAGAGGGATAGAGCAGTAGGAGAGGAGAAAGGTGAGAGAGGAAGAGATGGATAGAGCAGGAGAGAGAAGGCAGAGAGGGAAGAGAGGGTAAGAGAGGAGAGAGGGAAGAGAGGCGATAGAGAGGAGAGAGAAACGGAGAGAGGGAAGACGGGGGGATAGGAGAGGAGAGAGAAGGAGAAGAGAAGAGATGGGGAATAGAGAGGAGAGATGAGAAGAGAAGGAGAGAAGCGGAGTAGAGGGGATACGAGAGGAGAGAGGAAGGGAGAGAGGGAAGAGATGGGGACAGAGAGACAGAGAAGAGAGAGGGATAGAGAGGACCAGCAGAAGGAGAGAGGGAGAGAGGGGGTTTAGAAGAGGAGAGAGAAGGAGAGAGAGAAGAGAGGGGAAGAGAGAAGCGGAGAGGGGCGAAAGAAGGCAAAGGAGAGCAGGTAATCACAGCAGGACGACCCCGACGCATGGCGAGGGGTCATAAGTCACGCTGTCATTAGAGGTTGTGTAATGAGGGACAAAATCGCCGCCCAGATCCCCACCGGCGTCGAGAGGGGCCACCAGTGCCCCCCCCCCCCCTCTGCTCCTGCTCAGTCGATCGCCCTTCCTGCTTGTTGCTGCTGAGTCGTGTGACCTGTTGCTGGGTGAGTCAGAGGGCTTCTCGGCGCTGCTGAATCATCGTGACTTCTCTCGCTGTTTGAGTCATGTGAGTCAATTCTCTCTCACTCTCTCTTCTCTCTCTCTCTCTCTGTCTCTCTCTTCTCTCCTCTCTGACTGACTTCACTGTGGCTTGCTGTTGGCTGACCTGTCATAGGGCGAGTCAAGGGTTGCTGACTGAGTCGCTTCAACGTTGCTGCAGACTCCTCGTGATTTTTATCAGGTAGAGTCACGAAGTTTTCTGGCTCGTGACCTGCTTCGTGGCAGTGACACAGGATACTGTCAAGGACTGTCACACCGAATTCTTCCTAATGAAAAACACACACACACCACACGTACGCACACAAACATCACACCCCCTACACACACACAACACACACACGCACGCACACATACACACGCAACCACACACCCACACACACACACACCACACACACGCACACCACAACCACCAGGCACACCCACACCCACACCACGACAAAACACACGCACCCACAAACACATATGCGGACACACACACACAAACGAGAAATACAAGGCACACACCCACAAACATACAACATACCCACCACATAACACTGCAGAATCTAACAGCGTTAACTCAATTTTCTCACTCGATTTCGAATGGAGTCAGTTATTTCCAGACATATTAATCACACACACACACACACACCTCTCCCGTCCTCTCTTTAGCCCCTTCTCCCTTTACCTAACTTCCTCTCTCCTCCCTCTCTCCTTTCTCCCATCCCTCCTCCCTCTCTCTCCCCTCCCATCCCTCCCTCCCTCTCCCTCCTTCCCCAACCCCACACTCCCTGCGTCCCTCCTCCCCCTTCCCCACAAACCTCGCCCTCTCCCTCCCTCTCTCCTTCCCCAAACTCTGCCGTCCCTCTCCTCTCCCTCCCTCCCTCCACCAACCTCCCTTCTGTACCCTCTTTCGTTGTCATAAATTTGCAGGAAATAGATATATGAATTCACACTCTACACACTCTCCCTCCCTCGCATCCCTTCCCCCCCACGACAATTTTTGATTAAAGGTTTCTCGGCAAGATTTTCGTTCTGAGTGTGCGGTGTCATCTTTTTCTTCTTCTCACCTCTCGTCTTTTCTCTCTCTTCCCGTCGCTTTTTTTTCATTCTCTTCTTTCTTTATCGTTCCTTTCTCTCTCTAGCTCTCCTCACTCTCTCTCCACCTTTCCCTCCCTCCCTCTCTTCAATCTTAATGCTCCCCTATGCTCAGCCTCTTTCTCCTCCTTTTCTCCCTTTCTCTCCCCTCTTTCCCTTCCACATTTTCAAATATTCTAATCAACCAAATATATTTCGACTCCTGTGAACGGCACTGAACCGTTTGATCCTTTAGATGGATTTGGAGTTACTTACTTCAATGCGTGACTGTGTGCGTGCCATGTGTGTATGTATGTATGTGTTGTATGTGTTGTGTGTGCACTCCCTCCTCGTGTGTGTCAACCCCA
>NW_020868430.1:172299-190598 GCF_003789085.1 Penaeus vannamei | reverse complement strand
CCCCCCCCATCTCCCACCCCCTCAGCGCCCGCCGCCTCCTTGTCAAACGCCCACTTTCTTTCGCCCTCCACGTCTAACTCTTGTTGTCCTTACGCACACTATCTTACCCCACGCCCGTTTCCTCGTCCACGCCCGTCACTTCCTTGCCCCCACGCCCACTTTCCCGCCTCCACGTCCAACTCTTCTTTGTCCCCACGCCCACCTCTTCCTGCCCCCACGCCCATTTCCTCGCCTCCATGTCCAACTCTTCTTTGTCCCCCACGCCCCACCTCTTCCTTGCCCCACGCCCATTTCTTCGCCTTCACGCCCGCCGCCTCCTTGTCCCCACGCCCACCTCCTCCATGATCCAACGTCTACCTTCTAGCCCTCCACGCCCATTTCTTCGCCTTCACGCCCAACCCCTTTCTCCACGCCTACTTCCTTGCCCTCACGCCCATTTCGTCGCCTCCTAAGCCACCCACGTCACCCTCGATCACCTTCTCGCCCCTCGCCCACCTTGCGCCCCCCCCCCCCGCCCACCTATTCCTCGTCCTTACGCCTCCTCCCTTTCCTCCCTTAAACCCTTCCCTTTCCTCACCTTCTCCATTTTCCCCCTTAACCCCATCCGTTTCCTCCCTTCTTCATTCTCTCTTCTACCCCTTCCCTTCCCTCCCTTCTTCCCCTTTATCTCCCTTCTCCCTTAACACAACTTTCATCCCTTTTCTCCTTCTCCCCTCATGCTTATTGCTTCCATTTCCTCCCTTACACCCCTTAAATTTCCCTTTCTTCCTTCACCCTTTCTCCCCTTCCTCCTTTCCTATATTTACTTTCCCTTTCTCTCTTCACCCTTAACTCCTATGCCTTCTTCCCTTATTTCTCTTAAATTTCTCTTCTTCCTTTCACACTTCACCCCCTTTCCCTCTTCCTCTTTGCTTCCCCTTTTGATTTTTGTAACCGTGTATACCTTCGTTTTTAATTCCATTTTCTTTCCTTTTCATTATGAGTATTTTTTTTTTCTTTTCGTGTATTTTTCTTATCTATGTTTACCAATCTGTTTCGCTAATGGCTTTATTCTTCTTTTTCATTCTCTTTACCGCCCTTTCTCTCTCTCTCTCTCTCTCTTTCCCGTTCTCCCTCCCAAACTCCTTCTCTCTCTTTTCCTCTCTCTCCCACACCCCTTCTCTCTCTTTTCCTCTCTCTCTCTCCCTCCTCTTCTCTCTTTTCTCTCTTCTTGTTTTTCTTCTTCCCCATTCTGGTCAATCTAATCTTTCAACGTCTTTCGTCCTCTTGATCCACTTGCCTGTGTATCTATTAGTGGTCCGGTTGGCATGCCAGTCTTTTAATAAAATTATGCACTTCAGCATCTGACGCATGACAATAATAAGAGCGTGACAGCCAGCAAATCAATCATGTTGTTCTTGGCTCTGTCTACTTTGCTCTTAATACTCCCTATTATCCATTACTTCTTTTCCTCTGTTCGTTATTTATGTTGTTCTTGGCTTGTCTACTTTGCTCTTAATACTCCCTATTTTCCATTTCTTCTTTTCCTCTTCGTTATTTATGTTTGTTCTTGATTGTCTACTTTGCTCGTAATACTCCCTATTTTCAATTTCTTTTTTCCTCTGTTCGTTATTTATGTTGTTCTTGGCTTGTCTACTTTGCTCGTAATACTCCCTATTTTCCATTTCTTCTTTTC
The DNA here is from genome assembly GCF_003789085.1 of Penaeus vannamei. Lineage (NCBI taxonomy): Eukaryota > Metazoa > Arthropoda > Malacostraca > Decapoda > Penaeidae > Penaeus > Penaeus vannamei. The sequence goes on along the minus strand of NW_020868430.1, from coordinate 188,923 downwards.
CTCTGTTCGTTATTTTCTCAGTCTGTTATTTGTCTAGTTCTGTTTGGTACTTGTGGTTCTATCTCTTTCTCGCTATCTCCTCTGTCTGCTCCGTATTTTCTCTTTCTCTCGCTTTTATTTTTCTCTCTCTCTCTCTCTTTTCTCCTTGTCTCTCTCCCTTACTCCCTTCCTGTCCCTCCTTTCCTCCATTTTTTACCCTTTCCTCCTATTCCAATCCCCTTCATTTTGAACCCTCCTTCCTTCCCTCCCTCTATTCCCCTCCACCTTCCCTCACCACACAAACACACACACACACACACGCACACAACCCCCCCACACACACACACAACACACAACCCTCTCCCACACACACCACAACCTCCCCCACCATAACACACAACCCCCCCACACAACACAACCCCCCATCCCACACACAACCCACCATCCCTACCCCCAACCCCCCCCAACACCCTCCCCCAACCCCCTCACCCCCGCACCCACCCCCACCCCACCCCACCCCACCACACACACACACACGGCGTTACCGGCACCAATTACCCGCCGCCTGAATTGACCCAGGCCATTACTCGGCATGCAAAGTGAGGGTCAGTCACTCAGGGCGCCATGCGAGGGCACCAGGTGAGGGGAGGTGGACGCGAGGGGAAATTATCCCAAGTGGGGTAGCGTGAGGAAGAGAGAATAAGGGGGGGGGAAGGGGGGAAGGGGGGGAGAGAGGGAGGGGGGGGGGAAGGAGGGGGGGGAGGGGGAGGGGGAGAAGGAGGAGGGGTGGGGAAGGGAGGTGGGAGGTGGAAGGGGAGAGAATGGGACGAGGAAAGGGGGAAGGGGAATGAGGGGGGAGGAGGGGGAGGAGGAAAGGAGGAAGGGGGAGAGGTAGGGGGGAAAGGAAGGAGGTAAGGAGAAGGGGACGAGGTAGAGGAGGAGGAACAGGAATGGGGAGGGGGAAAATGATGATGAGGGGGTTGGGGGCAAGGTGATTTAGAATAACAAGGTGGCTGACGAAGGGGAAGGGAAGGAGGGAGAGGGAGAGCGACAGAACGAGAGAGGGGAGAGACAGAGGGGAGGGACGAAGAGAGGAGGGAGAGGGGACAGGGGAGGAAGAAAGTGTTAAGACAAGATACAATAAGGGTGTTAGCGAGTATGAGGGGGAGAGACAGGTACAAGTATCATGAATAAGGGAACGCGTACAGGGGGGTAGGGGGTAGGGGGGGTAGGGAGGAGATACGCACAACAGGTGATAAAGAGGGAATGAAATCAACAATAAAAATGAGGATGAGGTCACAAAGGAGACAAGGCGTTCAAACACACGCTAATGAAGGGAAACACACGAAAAGGTAGACGAACGAGAGACAATTAGATAAAACAGATATTACAAAGAACATAAGGACTTATCATTAAAACAAAGAAAATATAAGGCCTTATAAAAAAAAAAAAAAAAAAAAATACAGACAGACATATATATCAGACACATAGAGAAAGATAAATATATACATTGACAGAAAGACTAAAATGGAAAGAAGAGAGAGAGAGAGAGAGAGAGAGAGAGAGAGAGAGAGAGAGAGAGAGAGAGAGAGAGAGAGAGAGAGAGAGAGAGAGAGAGAGAGGGAGAGAAGGGAGAGGGAGAGGAGAGGGAAGAGGGAGAGGAAAGGAGAGGGAGAGGGAGAGGAAAGGAAGAGGGAGAGGGGAGGAAAGGAGAGGGAGAGAGAGGAGAAGGAGAGGGAGAGGAGAGGGAGAGGAGAGGGAGAGGGAGAGGGAGAAGAGAGAGAGAGAGAGAGAGAGAGAGAGAGAGAGAGAGAGAGAGAGAGAGAGAGAGAGAGAGAGAGAGAGAGAGAGAGAGAGAGAGAGAGAGAGAGAGAGAAGAGAGAGAGAGAGAAGAGAGAAAGAGAGAGAAGAGAGAGAGAGAGAGAGAGAAGAGAGAGAGAGAGAGAAGAGAGAAGAGAGAGAGAGAGAGAGAGAGAGAGAGAGAGAGAGAGAGAGAGAAGAGAAGAGAGAGAGAGAGAGAAGAAAGAGAGAGGAGAGAGGAGAGAGAGAGAGAGAGAGAGAGAGAGAGGAGAGAGAGAGAGAAAGAGAGAGAGAGGAGAGAGAGAGAGAGAGAGAGAGGAGAGAGAGAGAGAGAGAGAGAGAGAGAGAGAGAGAGAGAGAGAGAGAGAGAGAGAGAGAGAGAGAGAGAGAGAGAGAGAGAGAGAGAGAGGAGAGAGAAAGAGAGAGAAAGAAGAAAGAGAGAGAGAGAAAGAGAGAGAGAGAGAGAGAGAGAGAGAGAGAGAGAGAGAAGAGAGAGAGAGAGAGAGAGAGAGAGAGAGAGAGAGAGAGAGACGCCCATAAAAACAAGATATGTAAATAAGAAGTAAAATAAATAGAGATACATAAATAAAAAATAAAAAAATAAATACATATACAAATATAACATACGAACAAATCCTTACTGCAAACCTGTGATAAACTGATTCCACATCCATTTCCGGAATGTTACAAATCATTATCTTTTTTATTTCCTAAATTATCATCATCATCATCATCATGAAACATCACAATTATTATTATCATCATTATCATCATTATTACTATTACTGCTGTTGTTCTTATTGTCATTATTGTTAACACTACTATCATTATTTACTAAATCATTATCATTATCAATATTATATCTTTTGTTGTTATTACCATTATCAGCGTTGTTATTGTCATTGTTATTGTCATTATTTTAACACTACATCATTATTTACTAAATCATTATCAATTATCAATATTATATTTTGTTATTATTACCATTATCAGTGTTGTTATTGTTATTGTTATTATCATTATTGTTAACACTACTATCACCACCGCTACTATTATCAAGTATACAAGATTATGAGAACAAACATGAGTACGTAATATGTATATAACCATAAATACACGCGAATAAAACAACAAATATTCGCGCGAGTGGGTGTGGGTGGCACGGGCGCGACGTGGTGTGTGGGCGCGGGGAGGACCGCCTAAACTCCCTACATACAAGGGCGTGAAGAGACAGTCGATGCCATAAAGGTGACATAAGTGGTGTCAAGCCATCTTTTTTTTTCTCTCTCATCGAAAGAAAGAAAGTAAGAAAGAAAGAAAAGAAAAGAAAAAGAAAGAAAAGAAGGAAAAGAAAAGAAAAAAGAAAGAAAAGAAAAAGAAAAAGAAAGAAAGAAAAGAAAGAAAGAAAAGAAAGAAAAGAAAAAGAAAAGTAAGAAGAAAAGAAAAGAAAAGAAAAGAAAGAAAGAAAAAAAAGAAAGAAAAGAAAGAAAAGAAAAAGAAAGAAGAAAAGAAAAAGAAAAAAAAGAAAAGAAAGAAAGAAAGAAAAAAAGAAAAAGAAAGAAAGAAAAGAAAAAAAAAAGAAAGTAAGAAAAGAAAAAGAAAGAGAAAAGAAAAAAGAAAGAAGAAAGAAAAGAAAAAGAAAGAAAAGAAAGAAAAGAAAAGAAAGAACAATAACGATGACTTCCTCCTTGCCTGATCTTGATTGCAATTTGAAAGTCGTATGTTACATTTCGTGTTATTTTCATTCATTCATTTGTCTATCTACTATCTTTACTATCATCGCTATATCATCAATTACTATTATCTTTAAGGATTTTGTGTCAATATGTATGTGTCCGGGTCTCTGTGTGTGTCTGTGTGCATCTGTATCTGCCAATGTCTTTGTGTGTGTGCGCGTGTGCATATGTGTGTGTGTGTGTGTGTTGTGTGTGTGTGTGTGTGTGTGTGTGTGTGTGTGTGTGTGTGTGTGTGTGTGTGTGTGTGTGTGTGTGTGTGCGTGCGTGCGTGGTGCGTGCGTGCGTGTGCGTGTGCGTGTACGTGAGTTTGAAAAGGGAACACAAATCTCTCCGTCAACGTTCTTCTCCCTCTCAACCAGCCGACACACCACACAAACACGACACTCCAACGCAAACCAAAAAAATCCCTCTCATTTACGACACCACGCCAAAAAAAAAAAAAAAAACTCCTTTATGGAAAAAAAAACAGGAAGAAAGAGGGCGGTAGGAAATCACGACGAAATAATTGATGGCGACCTTAATTGAAACGGAATCCATGAGGACCCCTCGCGGACGCACGTAATCCCCGCACACACTCAATCACCGCAATAAATGCACAATGCGATAAGCACATCAATTATCATTATGAGCGAGCGGCTTATCCCTTCCCTTCCCCTACCATCATCAACCCCTCCCTCTCTCCCTTCCCTCCTCGTCTTCTGACCCTATTCTTCCTCTTCTTTTTCTTTCTTCTTCTCTCCATTTTCCTCTACTTCTTTTCTACTTCCTGAGTTCTTTGTTACCCCCTTCTTCCTCCATGTTTCTCCCATTCCTCTCTTCTTTTCATTCCTTCTCCTATCCTTTCCTTCCCTTCTTTTCACCTCCTACCTCCCACCCTTGCTACTCCCCCCTTCCCTTTCCCTTCTTTCACTCCCTCTCCTTCCTTCCTTCTCTTCTCCTTTTCCTTCCTCATCTCCTTCCCCCCTTTCCCCCCTACCCTCCTCTTCCCCTAACTACATTCTCACATCCCTCCTTCCCACTCCCTTCCCTACCACTCCCTCTCCCTTCCTCCTCTTCTCCCTTCCACCCCTCCATTTCTTCCTTCCCTTCTCCCTTCCCCTCCCCACTCCTTCTCCCTTCCTCCCTCCATTTCTTCCTTCCCTTCTCCCTTTCCCCTCCTTCCCTCCCGTTCTCCTTCCCCCTTTCATTTCCCCTCCCTTTCCCCCTTCCATTTCCCCTCCCTACGCCCCGTCCCCTCTCGCTTCCCCCTTCCATTTCCCATGCCCCTTCCGCCCTCCCCCTTCCTTTCCCCTCTCTTCCCCTTCCATTTCCCTCCTTCCCCGCCGCTCCCCTCTCGCTTCCCCTTCCATTTCCCTCCGCTCCCGCTCCCGCTCGTCCTTCCCCTTCCATTTCGCCCTCCTTCCCCCTTCGCATTTCGCTCCCTTTCGCCCTCCCCTTCTCCTTCCCCTTCCATTTCCCTTCCTCCTTTCCACCCGTCCGCCCTCTCCTTTCCCCCTTCCATTTTCCGCCTCCCTTCCCCTCCCTCTCCTTCCCTTCATTTCGCCCTCCCCTTCCGCCCTCCTCTCTCGGCTTCCCCTTTCCATGTTCCCCTCCCTCCCCATCCTTCTCACCTTCCCCTTCCCATTTCCGCTCCCTTCCCCCTTCCAATTTCCCCTCCTCCCCTTCCATTTCCCCTCCCGTTCCCCTCGCCTTCGGCCCTCCTCTCACCTCTCTCGCCTGTCGCTCGTGTGACGGTAATTGAGCAATACCATATCACATAGCCCGATCATCACTGTGGCACGCGATATTTTTTTTCACTATTGTAGTAATTTTTGTGACCAGAAATGGGTACCATGGTAGAATTGATTGCTGGAGGAGGAGGGAGGAGGAGGGAGGAACGGGTTTAGGGAAGGGTCGAGGAAGGGACCAGGCAAGACGAGTGAGGAGAGGAGGCAGGAGGAGAGGCGCCGGAGGATGGGAGCGAGGAGGAGAGTAGGGGGAGAGGAAGGAAAGGAGCAGCGAGAGGAGGGGAGGAGGAGGGAGAGGGGAGGAGAGGAGCGAAGGGGAGGAGAAGGGAGGAGAGGGGAGGAGCGGGAGGAGGAGGAGGAGGAGGGGGGAAAGGGGCGGAGTGAGCGGGGGAGGAGAGGAGGAGGGGGGAGGAGGGACGGGAGGGGAAGGTGGCGGGAGGAGAAGGAGGAGGAGGCGAGGAGGAAGGGAGAGGGAGGAGGAGAGGGAAGAAGGGGAAGTAGGAGGAAGAAGGAAGAAGAGAGCGGGAATGGGGAGGAGGAGGGAAGGGGGAAGCGGGGAATATGAGGAGGAGGGGAAAGGGGGGGAGGAGGAGGAGGAGCGAGGAAGCGGGAGGGGAAAAGGAGGAGAAGAGGAGGAAGCGTAGAGGAAGGAGGAGGATGAAGGGCGGGAGGAGGAGCGGGAGGAGGTAAGGGTGGGGCGAGGAGGAGGAGGCAGGAGAGGAGGAAGGAGGAGAGGAGAGGAAGAGGAGGAGGGGAAGGTATGCGAGGCGGTGGAGGAGGGCGGGGAGGGCGGAATAGGAGGCCTGAGGATGTAGAGGGGAATAGGAGAGGGTAATGGAGGAGGGAGAAGGAGGAAGGGGGAAGGAGCGGGAGGAGCGGAGGGGAGGAGGAGGTAGCGAGGAGCGAGGGAGGAGAGAGGGGGAAGTGGGAGGAGAGCGGGAGGAGGAAGGAGAGAGCGGAGAGGAGGAGCGAAGAGCGGGTGGAGGAGGAAGGATGGGAGTGAGGAGGGGTAAGGGGGGGAGGAGGGCGGCAGGAGCGAGGAGGCAGGAGGAGGGGGAAGGGGGGGGGAGGAGGGACGAGGAGGAGGAGGGGAGAAGGTAAGGGGAAGGGGAATAGGAGGAGGAGGAGGAGGAGGGGGGAAGATCGGGGATGAGGGAGGAGGAAGGAGGGGAGAAGGAAGGAGGAGGGTGGAGAAGAGCGGGGAAGGGGGTGAGGGGGAGATGGAGGGAGGAGGAGGGGAGAAGGGGTGAGAAGGAGGAAGAGGGTAAGGAAAAGGAGGGAGGAGGAGGAGGGAGAAGGGGGATGAGAAGGAGAAGGAAGGGTAAAAGAAAGGAGGGAGGAGGAGGAGAGAGAGCGCAGAAGGAGGAGTGGAGAAAAGGAGGGAAGAGGAAGAGGAGGAGGGGTGCAGAAGATGTAAAACACCAGAGTGGGGTGGGGGTTTTAGGAGAGGTCCGAGAGGGGGAGGCTGATCGAAGGAGAGGAAAAGGGAGTCAAAGAGAGGATCAGCATGGATAGGGAGAGAAGAAACATGAAGGGGAAAGATTGAGGAAGAAAAAGGGTTGGAGGAGAGTAGATGGAGGGAAGACAAAGAAAAAAAATAGGGAGAGTAGAAGGTAGGAAGCATGAAAGGAAAAGAGGGAAAGAAGAGCAGGTGGAAGGATATAACAAAAAGGCAGGAGGGAAGAGCGGAATGGTGGATGATTGAGCGAGACAGGGAGGGCGAGAGCTCAACACTGTGAGAGAGAGAGAGAGAGAGGGAGAGGCGAGAGGGAGAGGGAGAGGGAGAGGGAGAGGAGAGAGAGAGAGGGGAGGGAGAGGGAGCGAGGAGAGAGGAGAAGGAGAGAGAGGAGAGAGACCAGAGAGAGAGAGAGAGAGAGAGAGAGAGAGAGAGAGAGAGAGAGAAGAGAGGAGAGGAAGAGAGAGAGAGAGAGAGAGTGAGTGTTAGATAGATAAATGAATAAACAGACGGGTAAACAATAGATAGATAGATGGATAAAGAGGAGACCCAAAAAGAAAGAAAGAACAAGAGACAAGATCGAAAAAAGAAAAAAAATAATCGAAAAACACAAGAAAAAGACACAAAAACAAGAAGAAAAGAGAACCAAAGGAGACAATCCCATCCAAAACAAACAAAAAAAACAAACAAACAAAACTCGCAAACGCCACACGAAGCAATCGGAGGACGAATTTAATCACCGAGATTTCTCAGACGGAAATTTCAGTCTCCGGACGGAATTTTAATCTCTAACCGTCGACACATTCACCACCGATTAATGCTGCATCTGATTAAAGTTAATTAGACGCAAAGATAATGACGATTCATTAAGGAGTTGTCGTCGCGCAAGTGTGTTTTTTTTCAGTGTTTTTATTTGTTTTTCTTTTTCTCTGTCTCTTCTGATCTTTTCTTTCCTTTTTCGTTTGTTTGCGTGTGCGTGTGTGTGTGTTTGTGTTTGTGTGTTATTTAGGTATGTGTTAAAACATACACTATATATATATATATATATATATATTTTTTTTTTTGTATTTGTTGCTATTTAATTCTTATATGCTGCAACAACTATGATAAGTTCGTGGTTCCCATATATATCATAAATGAATCCTCAGTAAAACAAAACCATTTAACACATCAAACAAATAAATAAAACAAAAAAAAAACTTCTATCAACCAGCTCATTGAAGCCGCCAGCTCGGGCTCTTACAACTATCCCACCGCTGAGCCACCAGATGTAAGAACCCGAATGCTGGGCCTTACGAGATGAGATGCGCGAGCTTGGGTTTAAGGTAGACGACTAATTTGTCTTGGCTCATTTAATAAAGGGGAATGTTGGAGGGCGGCTGCTGCTCGGAGTGAGGTGACGAACAAGATGGCGTTACATGAATACATAAATCTTGTGGAAGGGATAGACAACACGTCATTGGAATGTCTGGTGTGGTAAGAAGAGAGGAATGAACAGGGGAAGCAATGGTCTGGCGTTATTGTATATGTATATGTATGTGTGAGATACGTATGTGACAAACATGTAAGATGTATATAATATATATATTATATATATATATATATATATATATATATATATATAAATTATATATATATATATATATATATATGATATATATATATATATATATATATATATATATATATATATATATATATATATATATATCTGTAGAACATAGTAATTAGATATAGATATAGCAGGGTTACAGTGTGTCAGTGAGTGAGAGTGTTATATAAACAATAACAATAATATGATAACTATTACACAATAATGAAAAACCAAAAATGATGACGATGATAAACAATAACACAACAGCAATAATTATATATCAATTACATAATAAATTACAATAATGATAACAATAATAACAATAATGATAACAAAATAATCAATCAGATAATGATGATATAATAATAACAATAATAACAATAAAAAATAATGACAACAAAAAACAACACCAACAACAACCTCAGTACCAAACGCCGAAAAAAAAAACTATCCCCCAAAACGGCGACCCCGCTAAAGAGGACACAGACAGGCATGCAACCCCCCCCTCGCCCCCCCCCCCCCCCCCCCGGGAACCCGAACCCAATCCGGCCCTAATCGTCCTGCGCTTATCCCGAGGAGGGTCTCGTCCTCTTACGTCAAACAAGCACGGCTGATAAGATAAGATGCTTAATGTGGATAACGCTAGCTCTCGCTCCTCTGGAAATCATCGTGTGTGTTGATGCACGTCTAAAAAATTTTTGTCTTCTTAAAGTGATATTAAACTTCTTTTTCTTTTTTTTTTCTTTTTTTTCTTTTAATAAACCTTTTTTTAAAGTGATAAACTTCTTTTTCTTTTAATAAACGTTTTTTTTTCTTAAAAGTGATAAAAACTTTTTCTTTTGTCTTTTTCTTTTAATAACTTTTTTCTCTTAAAGTGTAAAATAAACTTCTTTTCTTTTTTCTTTGTTTTTCTTTAATAAACCTGTTTTTTCTTAAAGTGATATAAACTCTGTTTCTTTGTCTTTTTTTTTAAAAACTTTTTTTTCTTAAGTGATTAAAATAAACTATTTTTTTTATTTTTTATAAACTTTTTTTTCTTAAAGTGATAATAAACTTCTTTTTTTTTTTTTCTTTTCTTTTCTTTTATAAACCTTTTTTTTTAAGTTGATATTTTAAACTTTTTTTTTTTTTTTTAAGTGATATCATTTTTCTTAAAGGCGGTGTTCGTTCGACCACGAGCGAACAGCAGATCACGATAAGATGAAAAAACATCAAAACAACAAGATTAGTAACAACAATAAGTCATGACAGATTTAAATCTCACCTCACTTTCAGTAGACCACAGACCACACCACCGAGTTATAAGGAAGATCACTCTTCTCGCGGTGATTGTAACCATTCACCTGCGTCTCTCTCCTTAGCTCATCTAACAGTGTCGTTGAAAGATTTCTCCAATAACCATATACTCTTTGATATACCAATCTCATCTCCTTACAATTCTGCCTTCGTAACTCTAATCAATACTCTCCAATCTCACTCTACTCATATCGCCATACTATCAATCGATCAGATCATAATATCATCCTCGATAAATCTCCCTCTCTCTCTTCTCGTCTCTTCTCCAGTCCAACAACCACATCTCTTCTCTCTAATACTACGATCTCTTCCAAAAAAAACAATTATCACTCTATCTTTGTGCATCCTAGAGCCTCTCATCTACTAGTAAACACAAATCAAATAAAGACATGCATACAGGGCCTTAACTGTTACTCTATACTGTACGTATTTGGACCACAAAAAGACACCCCACCATTTCTCACACTCACACCCCTCACTAATACAAAGCATGATAATAAACACCATAAAAATAATAGTTAAATACAACGAACAATAAAACTAAATAAACTGTGATAACAAGAGACAATAAATCTATCTTCTAACGACGGATAGTGCGAAAGGTGAAAATATACCAAAACCAATATAATATAAATATTCATTCTTCTCTCTTCTCTCTTCTGTTGCCTTCATGTGCGCGCGCGTAAGTCTCTTCTCACTCTTTCTCCTCCCCACTCACTTTCTCTATCTCTCCCAACCTCACTTCTCTATCTGTCCCCCACTTCATTTTTCTCTATCTCTCCACTCTACTTTTCTCACTATTATCTTCCTCCGTCGTTCTCTCTCTCTCCCCCCACAAAACCACTACACATTCTCCCGTCCTCCCACACAACCCCTTCGTGCTCTTCTCTTGCCCGCGCATTCTCCTGATATCCCATCACCGCTTCTGCCACTCCTGGCTCACACGCATTCACATTCGTTTCTCTCTCTCCTTGCTCCCTTTCTCGTTCGCGGGTCTCTTCCTCATCTCTTCCAATCTTTCTCTTATCTCGTGCATTACCTTACATCAATACTCACTCTCCTCTGCTAATCTCTCTCTCTCTCTGTTCTCGATTCTAATCTCTCTCTACTCATTGCTCTCTCTCTCTCTGCCTTCCTTCGCTCTCTCTCTCTCTCTCTCTCTGCTGCTCTGTACATAAAAACTACACTACAAACATTATCCTCTCTTAATCTGTCCCGTGTACTCTCTCTCTGTACATATATAAAAACGAGATGAGCACACATCTCACACAAAGGGAAATCCATTAGCAAATAAATAAAAAAAAACACCAATAAAATAAAAAAAAATTTCAGGTACATTATCAAGCCTATAAAGTAATCTAACTTCTTGTCTCATGAATAAATACATATGAAAAAGGATTCAGGAGTAATAGACTACAACTTTGAACTTACCTTGGTCACGCTCCACTTAAATCGTGACGTCACGAGAAATGGAATCGGCAAACTCTCGTGACTATTGCCTTCATCTTGCCCAGTAAATGACGATAACATGCGTGTAGCGATTGTGATCCTGAAAACAGGAAGAGTAAAAAATTATCAATGTCCTAAATATTCAACCTCGGATATTTCGGAGATTAAGCAAAGCTTACCATTTTGGCGCGTACGAAGCGTTTTCGCTCGACATGTTTTCCTCAAGCGACCGTCTTTGGGTTTATCCTCAGTCTATCCTCTCAGGCCATAGGAAAGTAAAATGTATGCATATATATGTATATATATATATTATATATATATATATATATATATATATTATATTATATATATTATATATATATATTATATTATATACTATATATATACAGATTATCCTCATCCTTTTCTCAGTTTCATAAGTATTCACAACATCACAATCTAAATAAACGATACTAATTAATTTTATCACGAGGTATACCTCAATATATTAATAGTAGTATAATACTATGTATATTATACATAATAACTGAATGCTCCTCATATAGTGAAATTTTAATATTATAAAACATATATTTTTTTAATTTTTATATGAACTATATTATATATTCTACTCAGTCTTCTGACTCAACATACATAGAATATAGGTTACTCATATTATATAATTACATCTTACTCATCTACGATATATCACCACATAATAATACTGGTCATTAATTATATATATATATCATTGTAAAGTAATCTATATCCTAATTTTAGTATATCCATTGATAAGTACGATAGCGCGTGATCATTAGACTGAAATTTATACAATATTACCCTCATATAACTCGACTTTACGAGCCATATCCTCAAGTATACCCTCAATTATACAAGAGTGAGCCTATTAGACCTGTACAGATTACGATACATATATATCTATATATCTAATAGTATATTATTACATATATATATATAATATACGTATATAGTACCGGTAATATACCATATATTAGGGTCTGAGCATGTGTTTAATATAATAAGTATACATATTTTACCCCTTTATACGAGTGGATTATATATATATATATATACATATACTATTGCTTTATTAGAAATAATTACATTTATATATATATATACATATATAATATACATACTATCTATATATATATATATAATATAGACTATATATATATAGTTTTGATATATATATTTATACACACACCACACACACACACACACTTACGATACACACACACACACACAACATCAACATACGGCTAACCTAGTGTATATTAATGCTAGTATACATTGTCCCCACACATTAATTGCTTTGATTAATTATAATCAAATAATAATAGATAGCTGGAGTTAGTATAATAACAGAAAGATGTAGCGTAGTGATATGAAATGTGAAACTCAAAAGTACAAGAATAGATATAACGACAATAACGCAACCTAGAACATTCAAATATTAGATAGATGAATAGATTTATATGAGACAGCCCACGAAGGTAGCGTGATGAGTAATATAAATTATAGAGAGGAGAGAGTATATATATAATAGAAGTAAGAGGTGTGATATATGAATTAATGTATATGTGTAAATATATAATAGTATATATATATATATAAGGGAGGGAGTATATTATGAATATATATGCTAAAGTAGTATATAGTAGTGATAATCGAGCAGTAGAGGATAGAGAGATAGTATATTTATAAATATATATAAAGTGACGATATGGGGAGTGAGAGATATATAAAATATATAAAATGTATAAATTAAAGTATAATATATATATATATATATAATTATAGTATATATATATGATAATATTATATATATATAGTAGACTAGATATATGTGTGTGTGTGTGTGTGTGATGAGAGAGATGTGTGTATGATGTAGTATATAAGCGTGTGTAGTGGTGTGTTGTGGATGTGTGTGTGTGTGTGTGTGAGTGTGTGTGTGTGTCCTGTGTGTGTGTGTATGGAGGTGTGTGACCTGAGAACGTGTGTGTGTGTGGGAGTGTGTGTGTGTGCGGTAATAGATATAATAGACAGTGAGAGAGATATATATATATATATATATATATATATATATATATATTTTATAATATAGTATATATTATATATCTATAGATAATATATAAATATAGAATGATATATATATATTATATATATATATATATATAGTAATATATATATAGTAAATATATGGCGTGGTGATGTGTGATGTTGGTGTGTGTGTATATAGACCACATTTACATATTATATTATTAGTGATATATATATATAGTTAATATTATATATATATATATATATAACACTATATATATATGTATATATATATATAGTTAGTATATATATATATATATATAGATTATATATTATATAATACGTATATACATATGACACTATATACATGTTGTGTAATATGAATATTACATATATATATCGTATATATATAGATTATAGTGATATATATATTATATATATATATATATATATATGTATGAATGTAGATATATATGTAATAGTATATAAAAGTATTATATATGTGTATGTTATTGCTGCTTTTCATATACACCGACTGTATATAAAACACACACACACATTCTATATATGTATGTATGGATAGTTCACAATAGTGAGTCAGTATATTACTATCTATCGTATATCACACATGCATGATTATACAGTGATAATATAAAGAATAATATTATAAATATATATAATGAGATAGTATATATGAAGGGAGAAGCAATAGGGATACTTGATATAATTTATACATCACAGCAATGTTTGAGATGTGTACATATGATTATATACAACATTGACTGACAGACGTATGATAGTATCATACAATAGCATACACATTTAACACTATTCAAATAAGTCTCTTCACAACACACAAACACACGACACAATGGCAACAGGGCACAACAATCGTAAGATGAGCACGAGCTAGAACGAGAGCGTATGTATACGTATATAGGCTAATTCTATTATAGTATTTACTAGTATAGAATATATTATAGTGATAAATTATAATGTACTATTCGTTATATGGTATGTGATGAAGTAAAGAATAATGAAATATGATAATAATAAATAGTATATGAGTATAGTAATATAATCTAGTGTACCAATATATCTTAAGATATATGATAATCATAGGATTTAGTCTTATATATTTTATAATTGTCCGTATGTATTCATAAATATATCGCGTATAATTATTAGTACACTATAGCTGTATGTGTACAACAACTCTTCACGTATGTGGCAATGAGCGATATCGTATGTTCTATCCTACTAATCGGCATGAAGTGATCACTGCACAAGATCACACACTACACATTACGACAAACACAACACAAACAAAACACACACTCACACAACGAATCCAGCCAGACACACACACATGATAATAGAATTATAGTGATATAGATGTGAATATGATGAAGTATATTATATATATATATTATATACTATATATATACTTTCCATACAATAGATACATACATACATAGACACACACGCACACATACACACACACACATATGTACACATACGCATATATATAAATATACATATACAAAAATATACAGTATATAAGCAGATTGCTGACAATAACTATTTAGTATATCTACCGTTATTCAACTTCACATCCTAAGCGATATACATATTACAGTTTCACAATATAAAGCATACATATGACGGAAAACAAAGGTGTAAATAATAATGCTATAAAGAACGTACATCTTTCAATGCGAGATAAAAATATTATGTAAGCAACATGTACATGAAATACGTAAAAAAAAAAACAAAAAAAAAAAACATAAAAAGTGCTCATAAAACTTGACACATTTCACATGTGCAAACATAAACAAGACAATGAATATAAACACAAAGTAAACATCCACACAAATGTATCCAGTCAAAAAACAGCTCTTCCAAAAGACAAAAATATAAAGTAAAAATTAAAGTAAATTCACCCACAGTCTAGACGTTCGAATCTCTTTTCGGGCTAAAAAAACAAAGTCAAGGGAGTATAAGCTCCACTTACATTCAGTATAGGTGATCGAAGTCCTTTTCGGGCTAAAAAAAGCAAAGTCAAGGGAGTATAAGACCCACTTACCCTCAGTATAGGTGATCGAATCCCTTTTCGGCCGTTGAAAACAAAATAAATTCAAGAGAATCCAACACATCCAAGCCTTCAGTATAGACGATCGAACCTCCTCCTCTCGGCCGCGCGAAAAGACAAAAGAGCGTCGACGCCAGAAAGACATAATTTCCCGCGCTTGTCACATCTATACGCAGACGAAGAACAAAAGATAAAAAAAGACGACCACGCGCCACACGAACAAAAAAAATATTAAATAAAATAGTGAAGCAAATGGTACAATAAAACTATAAGGAATAAATAAAGATACGTATATAAATACGGGCGTCCGGGGTGATCTTTTAAGCCAAATATAGGAAAGCTTAAATATTCGCCTTCATTAGCAAGTGTCTCTCACGCCCAACGCACAGAGTGACATAGTGCGTGTTGATCACTTCGGAGATGCGGGGGAAAGAGAGGGAATAAAGAGAGAATAAAGAGGGAAGGAAGAAAGGGGAAGAGAAAGGGGAGAAGAAAGGAAGGGGTTTGATGAATGGCAGAAGGAGAGAAGTAATCAAGAAAGCCTTTGCAGAGAAGGGAAGAGGATTATCAGGATGGAAATAATAGAATAAGAGAGAGAAATACCAAGAGAAAAGGACGTGAAGTAAATGAAGGAGAGAAAGAGAGAAAAAATATATAACAATCACACCAACATAGTTACAATAACACACCGAAAACACACCGAAAGACGAATAGCAAATAAGAAAAATACCAAAAACCAAAGAAAGAAAAAACGACAAACAGAATAAAGAAAAAGAAAAAAAATACGACTAAGAAGAAGAAGAGAAAGAGGGAGAAGGAGAAGGAGAGAAAGAAAGAAATAACGATAAACAGAATAACAAAAAAAAAGAAGAAAATAACGACTAAGAAGAAGAAGAGAAAGAGGGAGAAGGAGAAGAAGGAGCAAATAGGCTCAGCGCCGGGAGCGAAATGTGGCGCGGGTCGCCAAAGAGGGTCACGGACTTTAGTCAGTTACGACATAAAGTCCATGGATCTCAGAAGAAGGCACGGGAAGGTTAGAGATGCCGCTAGTGGGGAGAGTAGGCGGTCGTTAGCGGCTGATCCCGTGGGTGACCGTGTCGGAGCACCGGGGAAGCACAGAAGGAGAAGAATCGACCTTCATGACGAGTCGCCGGAGATTGGAAATGGAAAGGACCAATAATGCGGTGCCGGGCCAAGCCCGGTGAGTGGATGCCCTGTCATGGCGGCCCGAGATAGGCCCGTAATTGATTCCTAGGTTATCTGTCGGGGCTAGAAATCTCGTTTGTGTGTTAAAGGATATGTGTGTCGGTAGGCGTGGAGGGTGCGGAGCAGTTATGGGCGTGGGACAGAAAAAAAATAATAAAAAAAAGATGAAGAGATAAATAAAAGTGAAAAAAAATAATAAAGATGATAAAAAAGTGGGCTGTTCAAGAGAGTAAAAATAAAGAATAA
>NW_020868430.1:157553-166120 GCF_003789085.1 Penaeus vannamei | reverse complement strand
TTTTTTTGCCGTAAGAGTAGTAATCTGTTTTCATAAACAGAAACGTAATTTCCAACTGGCTGTTTATTTCCCTTATGATTTTCGAAAACTGTTATTTTCACCGCTTCTTTTTTCCCGCCCGAAAAAAAAAAAAAAATGGCGGGAAATGTGAACTCTACAATTCTCAATCTCAACTCCAGAAGGCGGGCAAATTCCTTTCATTTACGGCCATATAAACCACTTATTACCAGCAAATGATTTTCCAAAAATGCGCGTCTCTTCTTTTTTCTCTCTCTCTTTCTTCTTTCTTCCTTTCTCTTTCTGTCTTTCTTTTCTCTTTCTTCTCTCCTTCGTCTTTCCTCTCTCTTCTCTCTCTCTCTCTCTTCCTCTTCTCCTCTCTCTCTCTCTCTCCTCTCTCTCTCTCTCTCTCTTCTCTCTCTCTCTCTCTCTCTCTCTCTCTCTCTCTCTCTCTCTCTTCTCTCCTCTCTCTCTCCCTCTCTCTCTCTCCCATCTCTCTCTTCTCCTCCTTTTTCTCTCTCTCTCTCCCCTCTTTTCTCTCCTCTCTCCTCTCTTTTCCTCTCTTCTCCTTCTCTTTCTCTTCTCTCTCCTTCTCTTTCTCTCTCTCTCCTCTTTCTTCTCTCTCTCTTCTCCTTCTCTTCTCTTTCTCCTCTCTCCTCTCCTCTCTTCTTCTCTCTCTCTCTCTCTCTCTTTCTCTCTCTCTCTCCTCTTCTTTTCTCTCTCTCTCCTCTCTCTCTCTCTCTCCTTCTTTTCTCTCTATCTCTCTTCTCTCTCTCTCCTTCTCTCTTCTCCTCTCTTTCTCTCTCTTCTCCTCTCTCTCTCTCTTTCTTCTCCTCTCTCTCTCTTCTTCTCTCCTCCTTCTTCTTCCCTTTCATTCCCGTTTCTTCCCTTCTTCATTCCCTTCTTCCCTTCTTCCCCTCCCCTCCCTCCTCCCTCCCTCTCCCTCCCTCCCCAACACAGCTCGTGATTTCATTTCTCTCGATCTTGAAAAACACATCTGGCTTGCATTCGCTGTCGAGGAATATATATATATTATATTCTCGAATTTCATCTCTCTTCCTATTTCTTCAGCGTTTTCTTCAATTTCCTTTCCCTTCCCTCCCTCCCTTTTATTCCCTCTCTGTGCTTCTTGTTTTAAAAATCGATAGTGCATTAATTTTATTGTCTTTGGTACTTTTTTTCTCTCTCGAAAGATATATTGTGACCAAATCAGTAAATAGATATATCTGTTTAATGAAATATATAAAGAAAAATAAATCACACCAACTCTCTTTGTCATAAATGATTATATCAATTCAATGCATAATCACATCCTTTCAAATATTAATTAACTCTATACATAATTATATAAAGGTTCCTCTTCATTTTCACTCTCTATCAGCTGATTTGAAACAGTTAATTCCTTATGTTATTGAGTGAAAGCAAATATGATTAATAATTAATCCAATGAAATGAATATGATCAATATTTATCCAAATTTATGTAAAAAAAAGGAATAAGTTGTCATTGTAAAGTCAAGATTTCAAAAAAATAAAATAAAATAAAATAAAAGAATAAGTTGTCATTGTAAAAGTCAAGATTTCAAAAAATAAAATAAAAAAAAAAAAAATAAGTTGTCATTGTAAAAGCAAGATTCAAAAAAAAATCTAACTTATCAATCAAAAAGTCAAGATTTCGAAAAAATATTTATCGAAATATGCTGGAAACAGAGGCAGTAGTGAGCACGCACAAGCACACAAACACACACACAACACACACACACACACACACACACACACACACACACACACACACACACACACACACACACACACACACACACACACACACACACACACACACACACACACACACAGCCAAAAAATTGACCACAGCTTTCCTTTTATCAGACATTCTGCTTGTAAAATAATGCCCTCGTCAGGAATTCATCGTTGCCAGAACTATGCCCGAAGGACCCAAAAAAGAGAGAGACTTTGATGATTATTTGCAATCGGAATATCAACACCCGAATTGGTATCACTGTCCGGGCCCATTGAAGTCGAGAGGGAGTTGGCAACTTGCTAATGATGGAGTTTAGTGACTGTACGACGAGAAAGGGGGGGGGAGGGGGAGGAGGAGAGAGAGAAGGAAGAGTTAGGGGGAGAGGAGAATGAAGGAAGGAGAAAGAGTAGAGAAAGAATAGGTAAGGAGGAAAGAGGGAGAGGAAAGAAAGACAAAAAAAGAGGATGCAAAACATTACACGTTTTTTAGAGAAGACAAACAGAATGACCGTAAATTGCACTGCGGATTAGACAAACAGTTCAACAAACAGACACAACAGTCACAGACATTACGACAGACCAAACAGACTGACGAAGGACGGCGGGACCCAAACACACACAGACAGACCACAACATCACAGACATTTACGACAGACAGACAGATTGCACAAACTGCGCCCATAACCTAGACAGACAGACAGACACAACAGACACAACATAGTCACAGAACATTACGACAGACAAAACAGACTGCGACGGATGAATGTGGCGGATAGACAAAACAGTCAGACAGACAGACAGACACAACATAGTCACAGACATTACGACAAACAAACGCACACACAGACAATCACAGACAGACCTCCGCCCACATAACCCACAGAAAGAAGGCCCAAACATGACAAGGACCCAGCAGATGACCTACTGATCCCACAGGAGATAAATCGCCTTCGTCAATGCACAATACCTCATCTCCGGCCCCCCTTTGCCCGCATTGACCCCACGACTAATAGGTTATTAGCGAAATCCTGGTTCCATTGCCTTCAATGTTCATCGCGTGTCGTCTATGCTGCACCCGTCGTGCCTCTTAAGCACGATAATACACGCGTGTTTTATATACACATCGCAGAGGAAACATTACTTGTTCGCTTTCTTATTCAAAAACTTAAAAGAAAAAATAGACTCCTGACCTCTTTATCCTTTTCGAACAATGAACTAATGGGCACCCACAAAGAGACTAAACTAAAATTCGGAAATGAATATAACGAAGCATACCTTCATAACATTGATTTACACGTGAAAAAAACCACACCCGAAAAGGAAAAGAAAAGAAAAGAAAAATAAGAAAAAAGAAAAAAAAACAAAAAAAAAAAAAAAAAAAAAAAAAAAAACCACAAAAAAAAACAAAAAATTACCTCTTATTATAACAAATCTATATTAATAATACTTTACTTTAAAACCTTATTAATTATTAATTACTTATATTATGATATATACCTATACTATAAACTATAATGTTGAGTAGCTAAATGAAATTACTGCTCTTTGATTAATTTCCCTTTTTCCGAAACAATGCTGTAACTGTGTATGTGCATCCTCAGATAGCCGTCAAATATTTGTTAATTTCATTCTGTCATGTATTTCGCACATGACTCTCTAGAATTCTAGAGATTCACGCTGTTTCTCCTGTTCTCTGTCTTTTCTCTGTCATCTGTCTCTGTCTCTGTCTCTGTTCTCGTCTCTCTCTCTGTCTCTCGACTTCTCTCTTTCTTTCTTGTCTTTCTTTTCTTTCTTTCTTTCTCTCTTCTTTCTTTCTTTCTTCTCTTTCTTCTTCCCTTTCTTTTCTTCCTCTCTCCCTTTCTTCTCTCTCTCTTTTCTTTCTTCCTCTCTTTCTTTCTTTCTTTTCTTCCTTTCTTTTTCCCTTTCTCTCGTCTCTCTCTTCTCAGTTCTCCCTCTCTTTTTAATTCATTTTTGCGCCTCAATGGAATTATATTTGTCACCCAAAAAACTCACCCCTAATAACAAATTTTCAGAATAAGCGATAAAGACCGAAAAGTCCAATTAACGCAATACAGGAAAAAAAAAAATACATGGTGACGCAAGATTGAAAACCATCGTATATGCACAATTAGATTTAACCCTGGGGAAGATCCCATCACAACAAAACAATTTTAGAATCTTTCGAATATAATGATATCCCTCCAACCTTAAAAAAAAAAAAAAAAATAAACCAACAAAAAAAAAAAATAAAAAATAATTAATTAATAATAACAATAAATGAGAACCTAAAAGCTACCTCAACAATTTTCAAAAAAAAATACAGAAAAAATAGAAAAATAGGATAGACCGCAGAGAGAACTGGAGGAACAAATTACTGAAAGAATATTTTAAAAGAACATCGTCCACACGGATTTCTTTGCCTGAAAATGGAGAGATCTATTCACTTTGTTTCTCTGTCAATAAAAGACACGAAAAAAACGAAAAAAAAAACACGAAAAAAAACATCGTGAAAAATACTAATAACTCATTTAATCTGTGCCTTAAATTCGATGCCCCAAAAAAGACTAATAAATTTCACAAAGATACTATACACTATTTTACATGATATAAAAATACAATAAGTTATTATGTCATAAAACTCTAGACATTATCATGACAGAAAACATGAAACTACCAAAATAAATCAGACTACAACACATAATCATAAGAACACCATAAAAAGACACAAAGTTAAATGAAAACACATTAACCACACTAATCATTGACCAAAAAAAACACCATAAAAACACTCACGTATTGCCTGAAACATTCTTAAAAGACGAACACCCCAAACACTCTCATATTACCTACCATCTTTACCAATGTACAATCAACCACCCAAAAATTGATAACAACAACATAAAGGAACAATTACCAAGAACATAATACAAAAAAATATTCAAAAAAACATTACCAAAAACCCTTCAATAGCATAAAAACAACACCATAATAAAAACCAACCATCAACCAGAAAAACCATACAACCCAATCGATTTTCAAAACAATACATTAAACTAAAACATTCAATAGCCCTAAAAAAAATCACCTATCAATAAACACACACATCAACCCAGAAAACCATAAGAGAAAATGATTTCATAAAAAACAAATATCAAACATCAACCAGCCTAAAAGAAACACCATAAAAAAACCACCTCTACCACAAACCATGACACCATACAAATATTGATATATACTCTATATATCAATATATTATCTTCTAAAAATTTTTATCTGCTGTAAAAAAAGTACCACCATAAAAAACCACCCATCAAACCAAATAAAACCACCATTATATCTCTATTCTCATATATCGTATCTTCTATGCGGCATCCACCATATCACACTGAGACTAACAAATCCTTCCTGTGGTTTTTTTTTTCATACTTACCCCCTCCAGCCTAACGATTATAGATTTTTGATTGAATATGCACACACATTACGCACGTAGACAAAGAAACACAGACACACATACAAAAAAACAATACACACACAACTCTCACACACACTTACACAGCACAGCTAATTACAAAAAAAAAAAAAACACACAACGCACGCTACATAACACCCTAATCACACGTACTATACATCATACACATTCCACAGACACACACACCCACACACTTCACTATCATCTATATCATAACACAAACACGCATACGCACTCGCCTATACCACACACAACATCGACACATCATACACCTATAACATTACACTATCTATCAACAACACACACATGCACAACAACACACACCTACACCACCTCACACCATAAACACACATGACTAAAATCACACCACAACAACATACACCACCACTATAATACACACACACATCACAGCCCACACCACACACACAACATCATCCACACATCACACACCACACACGACACGCACCACTTTCACAATACACTACGCACCACACACACACAACACCAACACACACACACACACACACACACACGCTACTGCACACATAAACACAGTCATATCAAAATCTACATTTCACACACACACACACATCACCACACACGACGAACACGAACACACCACACACACACACGCAGCGCTACACACACTATCACATTTACACCACGCACACCACACACCACTACACACACACACACACACACACTATCATCTATCATACAACACACACACACACACCGCGCCAACGCACACACACACACACACACAACACACACACTACCCACCCACCTTTAGTTCTGATGGTTCGAGCACGCCTGCCATCCTCCTTGCCCTGTAGCGTCTCTCTCCCTCTAGATTCTTTCTTCCTCTTCTAATTATTCGCTTCAAAGTAGAAAGGTTGTCGTGGGCGGTGGCGTCGGATCGTTGATTGCCTGCTCGTGGCTGTTGTGCGTGCGTCTTGCCTACTCTTCCTATCCATCTTACTGTTGTGTGTGTAAATATTAATAAATAAAGACTTAATTAAAAGTAACATAAATAGAATTTAAACAAAATAAACAAATATATATATATATATTAATATAAAAAAATCATTAAATACCAAATACATATAATATCTAATAAATAATATAAATATATATTACTAAATATAGTATATAATATATATATCATATTATATAATACATAAATTTATATCATCCTATATCTCCGTTTCAATGCTAGCATATACGTCGAGCATATTACTTATGATAAGACATGTCGAGGCGAGTTCTGTAAATTGTGTGTGTCTGTGGTTGGTCCACCAACCTCTATCCCTCCCTACTGCCCCTTGCGCACTTCGAGAGTTCGCGCCCCCGCTTTCCACCCTTTTTCATCTTTTCCCTCTCTTCTCTATCCCTTTTCTTTCAACTTTTCTTTCCCTCCCCCTTTCTTTTCTTTTTCCCCCCTTCCTCCTTTACCTTCTAATCCTCTCTCTCCTTCGCGTGTGTGCGTTAATCCATCCTCCACCACCCCAGCCTTCTCCTCTCCCTATCCACATTATACACCAAAGTTCACAACGCTACCCTCCTTTTCATCCAATTACCCCTCCTATCTCATCATCTTGCGAACCTCTTCTATATCCTTCTCCCCGCTATCACCCTCTCCATCTCTTACAACTTTCCCTACAGCCCTCCCTCCCTTTCCTCTCCACTTCGACCTATACGACCAACCCCCGCCTCTCCTTGATCCCTCCCTCATCCTAAAAATATCGGGGCAATTGGAAACCTGATACATAAATTAGTGACCCATATGTGAGGCGTGCGTCATGGATGCTCGATCTGGCGATACGGGGGGGAGCGAGGGGAGTCGAGGCAGGGAAGAGGGAGGGAGTGAGGGGAGGGGAGGAGGGGAGGGGAGGGGAGGAAGGGAAAGCGGGAGGGGAGGAGTGAGGAGAGAGGAGGAGAGAGAGGAGGGGAGAGAGGAGGAGAGAGGAGGAGAGGGAGAGAGGAGGGAGAGAGGAGGGAGAGAGAGAGAGAGAGAGAGAGAGAGAGAGAGAAAGAGAGAGAAGAGAGAGAGAGAGAGAGAGAGAGAGAGAGAGGAGAGAGAGAGAGAGAGAGAGAGAGAGAGAGAGAGACAGACAGAAAGATTATTTGAGAGAGATAGATAGAGAGATATTTGAGAGATAGAGAGACAGACAGAGACAGAAAGAGAAACAGACAGACACAGACACAGACACACACAGAAACAGACAGACAGACAGAGCGTATGCACGTGGGTGGGTGGTAAGTCCTTGCGCCCGTAAGAATGCTTCTCCGCTTGCTTCTTATTTTGCTAACGAAGGAGTGTTGATAGAGGATGATTTACGAGGACATGGAACAAATAATAATAGTGAAGAACAGTAAAGAGAAACGAGAGACAAAATACAAAGAGGGAGGGTTAGAGGGGGATGGGGGGAGGGGGGGAGGGAGAAGGAAGAGGGGTTGGGAGGAGGATGGAGGGAGGGAGGGGAGGGAGGGAGGGAGGGAGGGAGGGAGGGAGGAGGGGAGAGGGAGAGAGAGAGAGAGAGAGAGAGAGAGAGAGAGAGAGAGAGAGAGAGAGAGAGAGAGAGAGAGAGAGAGAGAGAGAGAGGAGAGAGAGAGAGAGCGAGCGAGCAAGAGAGAAGAGAGAGAATGAGAGAGAACAGACAGGCAGACAGGTAGACAGAGACAAATAAACATACATACACACAGACAGACGGATAGTTAGCAGGAAAAGGAGACCAGCTAGTTCCTTCTAGTCATTCTACCCTAATAATCCACACGACCTAACAACCCCCTCCCCCCCCGAAAAAAAAAAAAAATAATAAAAATAAATAGATAAATAAATAAAACAAATAATAATAAATAAGACAAAATAACAAATAGATAAAAAAGAACGACCCCGTGATCAAGAATACCTCCACCAAACAGAATCGACCACAAAAGAAAATACACGATAAAGGTAAGTCCAAATAAGAAGGTGAGAAGAGTGCCAGTGACGTAGCGGCCTTGCACCATGGCATCATACCCTGGGATACCCATCAGACTGGCACTCGTCCTGATATGTTTGGCAGAGGCGTCGACATTGAACATTTCTTACTTATTGGCCGCCACCTGCTCGCCTGTCACTCAGAAATGGCTTATAAATAAACTCCTTATATATTTATCCTCGCACATGAATAGTGTTTGTCATAACGATCGGAATGTGTGCATCGAATGTTGAAGTATCTGCAAGCAGACATCGGAATGCTAATAGATGTTTGAATGGCTGAAAGTACGCGCGAATGTGTCCATATACAAGCCATACAGTTACACTAAAGAACAAGCAAACAAGAACACTGGCTAAC
>NW_020868430.1:145053-150053 GCF_003789085.1 Penaeus vannamei | reverse complement strand
CCCGCCTAACCTCTCCCTCCCCTCCCTCCCCCATCCCCCTCAAGACTCTCCACCGCCCTGGAATCTCCCCCCTCCTCCCTCTCCATACCCTACCCACCCACCTAACTCTCCCTCCTCCCCCTACCACCTAAACCTCCCTCCCTCCCCCCTCCCCCCTCCCCCCCTCCCCTCCCCCCCCCCCCACCCTCCACTTCCCTCCCCTCCCCCTGCCCCCCCTCTCCTAAACCCTCTCCCTCCCCTCCCCTCCCACCCACCTAACCTCTCCCTCCCTCCCTCCCCTCCCTCTCCTCCCTCCTCCCCACCCCCCCACTTAACTCCCCCCTCCCCTTCCCCCCTCAAGACTTATTCCCGGCTCCCCTGTTCATTCCGCTCGCGTCCCGTTTATCTCAACGACCCGTTCTAAATATCGCCGACCACGGAATCTCTTGTCCGTGTACTTTATGCCCCGTGTACGCTGGTCCGTGTGCGTTGGTCCGTGTTCGCTGGTCCGTGTACGCTTGGTCCGTGTGTACGCTGGCCCGTGTCCGCCGGTCCGTGTACGCTGGTCCGTGTACGCTGCTCGTGTACGCCGGGTCCGTGTGCGTTGGTCCGTGTACCCGGTCCGTGTGCGTTGGTCCGTGTTGCGTTGGTGCGCTGTCCGCCGGTCCGTGTGCGCCGTCCGTGTCGCTGGTCCGTGTGCGTTGGTCCGTTGTGCGCTGGTCCTGTCCGCTTGGTCCGGTACCTGGTTGTGTACGCCGGTCCGTGTTCGCGCGGCCGTGTACGTTGGTTCGTGTGCGCTGTCCGTGTGCGCTGGTCCGTGTACGCCGGTCCGTGTGCGCTGGTCCGTGTGCGCTGGTCCGTGTACGCTGGTCTGTACGCCGCCCGTGTAAGCCTGGTTCGTGTCCGCTGGTTCCGTGTCCCTGGTCCGTGTCCGCGGGCCCCGTGTGCGCTGGTCTCGTGTACGCTGGTCCGTGTCCTGGTGCGCTGGTCCGTGTACGCCGGTCCGTGTACGTCCCTGTCGCCGGTCCGTGTACGCTGGTCCGTGTACGCTGGTCCGTGTACGCGATGGCCCGTGTACGCTGATCCGTGTCCGCTGGTCCGTGTACGCCCGTGTGGCTGGCCGTGTACGCTGATCCGTGTACGCTAGTCTGTCTGACTTCCTGACTTGCGGGCGCCGCGTTGCCGTCTTGTGGGCGGTCTTTCCGAATCGTGGGTTTTCATTTATGGCTTTATTTCTATTGTCCTTTTATGAGAGAGAGGGTGTGGGGAGGAGAGAGGGAGAGAGAGAGACGAGAGAGAGAGAGAGAGGAAGAGAGAGAGAGAGAGAGAGTGAGAGAGACGAGAGAGAGGAGAGAGAGAGAGAGGAGAAGAGAGAAGAGAGAGAGAGAGAAAGAGAGAGAGAGAGAGAGAGAGAGAGAGAGAGAGGAGAGAGAGAGAGAGAGAGAGAGAGAGAAGAGAGAGAAGAGAGAGAGAGAGAGAGAGAGAGGAGAGAGAGAGAGAGAGAGAGAGAGAGAGAGAGAGAGAGAGAGAGAGAATAGCCACATATGCATACTAATAAAAAAAAACAAATATTATTCTCTCTTCCTTCAGTCTCCACATCCACTCCAAAGACTTCCCATCAACAAAGAATCACAAAAAAAAAAAAAAAAAACTTCCCTTCTTATCACGAACAAGAACACCGATACCCCCCCCTCCCCCTCCCCCCCACGTCTCAAAAAAAAAAAAAAAAAAAAAAAAAAAAAAAAAAAAAAAAAAAAAAAACAGACAGCCAAATGAGATCTTAATAAGCTGCCTGATGACACGGCAACTTCAAATGAGGGAGGCGGGGGTCAGGAGGCGAGTTAATTGCCATCTTTATTGCCATGGGCGTGAGACGGCGACGAGACGAGGTCGCCATAAGATGAGGTCCTTTCGGAAATAACGTCTTCGCTGTACTACCTGAAGACGTCTTTATGTCTTAATCAGTTCTTAACGGAGATTTATTTTCCAAAAATGCAAAGATAAAGGAAATTTCAAATGATCCTTTTTTTTTTTTTTTTTTTTTAATCTTTTTCATGTTTAAATATTTTTATGAAAGAATAAATGTTAGTATTTTTAAAATAATTCTGTTTTTCTTTTATCTTTTTCTTATATTAATATTCTATGGAAAAAAAATGTATTTCTTTTTTATATATTACATCTTAATGGCAATGTACTGTCCTGTAGCACACCGTATCAAGTACACTACATGATTGTTCATTTCATATTCATATAGCTAGTATTACCCCGCCATCATCACTTTCACTAAGTTATACGCAAGTTTATTATATATAATAATTCTCAGCCATCGAGAGAGAGAGAGATTATCAGAGGAGAGAGAGGGAGAGAGAGAGGAGATGACTTTAGAAGGTTTAATAACACTAAGTAATTATTAGGGAAGGAGGTTCTTGGCGTAACTGAAATTTTGTTGTATTTCTTAATGTTTTACATATTCCAAAAATCAAGTCGTCAATTTTGTGTAATATAAATAAAAGTTCGGGTTTTTCAGTTTGCGAATTATTTTTGAAACTGCTCTTCGTGATCATAAACAAAGACATGCACGAATGCATGAAATAATAAGTATAGAATATGAGGAACAGAGAAACGAATAAAGAAATAACAACAAATATAAAGGAAAGTTTTAAAACGCGTGATAAACCGATATGGTATAAAATCAAGACATGAAATCGTTTTGTTCACATAATATATAAAAAACTTCCGATTAAATTAAAGACAAAAATCCTAAACCTAACTAATCTAACAGATAATAACGAGTTATTTCTAAGATAAATTCAAAAGTAAGAATATTCTCAAATCACGAGTCCTTTATAAGACCATTAAGAATTAATAAAAATAAAAAGGATCATTAAAACATTATTCTTAAAGGAAAGATAGAAGACCCCATTTATGGACTTCAAGCAGAGTCTTTTCAAGCAGAGTCCGACAGACTTTATTTTTCTTTATTATTTATTTTTTAGTGACAGGAGTCAGGCACAAAATCAAGATAATAATTTACCTGTTATATATCCTTTAATCTGTAGTTTGTGTGTGTTGTTTCAGCAAGTATAAATGAAAAAACACAGATTTTTATTCATTAGTTCCTTTGTGATTTATTAACTTTAATATCATCCATTAATTTTCTATAATTATATATGTGCAGGTTTTTTTTGACACACTTTGACTAGTATATAAAGCTTGCTATGATAAAGATTTTATATATTAGGTAATAATGACACTTCTAAAGAATTATGACATAATCAATTTGTTCGGAATTTAAACTACTAATGGAGCTTTTGTAATTTTACATTCATTTTTCTCTCTCTCTCTCTCTCTCTCTCTCTCTCTCTCTCTCTCTCTCTCTCTCTCCTCTCTTCTCTCTCTCTCTCTCTCTCTCTCTCTCTCTCTCTCTCTCATTCTTCTAAATCACCTGCCATGAAGTCGATAAAACAATGTTTATTATTCATACACATAAAAACAAATACAAGGCAACACACACACACACACACACACACACACACACACACACACACACACACACCGCACGCACACACACATATAAACAACCTCACCCGCAAACAAACGTAAAGAACACTTACACACATGCAACCACACCATCGCCCTGTAATATACACCCAAGAACTATGCACGCTATGTATACACAAGCAAATCCCGGCCTTAGTGAAATCATACACCACGGGGCTTGAATGAAGGATTTAGGATCTATTTCTGCTCGTTCTTACTTGTCCTCTCTCTCTCTCTTTCTCGTTCTCGGTCTCGGTATCTCTCTGTTTGTCTCTCTGCTGTCTGTCTGTCTGTCTATCTCTCGGTCTCCCGGTCTCCCGGTCTCCGTCTCTATCTCTGTCTCTGTCTCTTTCTCTTTCTCTATCTCTCTCTCTCCATCTATCTATCTATATCTTCCTAGTTCTCTCCCTTCCTTCCTCCCTCCCTCCCTCATTTCTTCCCTCCTCCACTCTTTCGCTCTCTATTTGTTTCTCTCGCTGTCTGTGTCTGTCTCTTTTTGTGTTTTTCTTTCCTCTTTCCCTCTCTGCATCTCCATCCTTTCACACTTTTCTCTCTCTCTCTCTCTTTCCCTTTCTCTTTTCATGTCTCTCCCTCTCACTCTCTTTTTCTCTCTCTGGGTATCTACCTATTCATCTATTCATCTATCTATCTATCTACATACATGTTTATTTCATGACCATCTTTCCTTTCTCTCTTGCTCCTTTTCTTTCCCCCTCCTACTCCTCCTTCTACCACCCTCCCCCTCCCCCCCCACCCACCATCCTACCCCCTTCCACCAACCCTACCCTCCTCCTCCCCCCTCCACCCACCAACCTCCCACCCACCCCCTAACCACACCCAAACCCCTCCCCACCCCCATCCCAACCCACCCCTCCCCACCCCTCCCCCCCGCACCCCCACGCTTTCATCAGGGTTCCAAAGGATATTAGTCTTTCTAATCAGAATATACGTAACCTATAAAGACGTTAATTTGGCCGAGGCTCTCTTCCAGGGGCGGCGCAAGGTTCCTCGCTGAATATCCTGATGGGCTAAAAAGTGCCGTGGAAATTAGATCACGCGGAAGGCAGAAATTTATGAAACTTAGAGTCGTTTCGGCTTCTTCTTTTTTTTTTTTCTTCCTCCTTCTCTCTTTCTCTCTCTTTCTTTTTTTTTTTTTCTCTCTCTCTCTACCAAGGGCGCGGCTTCTTGCCCACCGTCGCTAGGCCCTGCATGCGTGGTGTGGGTACCCGTGCGATCACCTGGGGTCTCTCTCTCTCTCTCTCTCTCTCTCTCTTCTCTCTCTCTCTCTCTCTCTCTCTCTCTCTCTCTCTCTCTCTCTCTCTCTCTCTCTCCCCTCATTTTCTGCATACATGTATGTGTATTATGCCATGTATGGAGTGTGAATAAGCGCGCGCGCGTGTGTGTGTGTGTGAGAGTGAGTGAGTTGTGTGTGAGTGTGTGCGTGGTGCGTGCTGTGCGTGCGTGTGTGCGTGCAGCGTGTG
>NW_020868430.1:127553-140053 GCF_003789085.1 Penaeus vannamei | reverse complement strand
TCGAGTTTCATTTTTTTTTTTTTTTTTTTAGTCTCTCTCTCTTCCATTTCTTTCTTCTGCTTTTCCTTCGTTTTTCTTATTATGATTTTATATTTTACTTTCATTTTTCCTTTCTTTTTTTCTTCTTCTCAATTTATCTATTTCATTTTCCTTCTTCTTTATCTTTTTCTTCTTTTCCTTATTTTTTTCTTCCTATCATTACTGTTATTTTCCTTCCATTTTTTTCTTCTTCTACTTCTCCATTTATCTTCTTTTTTCATTACTTCCTTCTTCCCTTATTCTTCTCTTTTTCGTTTATTCCTCCTTCGTGACAGGAATGAGAAAGCGCCTTCTGTATTTGCCTTTTAAAATCATTTGTTGCAATGCATTTTTATTGCAACAGTAAAAGAATAATTTTTATTTTAACTTGCATATGTGTGTATGTATGTGTGTGTGTGCGTGTGCGCGTGTGTTTGTATCACACACACACACACATATAAGTTAAGATAAAAAGGGATTCTTTTACTGTTGCAATAAAAATGCACTGCAACAAACGATTTTTAAAAATGCAGCACGCAGTTCCTGTGAATGTGCGCGCGCGTGCGTGTGTGTGTGTGTGTGTGTGTGTGTGTGTGTGTGTGTGTGTGTGTGTGTGTGTGTGTTGTGTGTGTGTGGTGTGTGTGGGTGTGTGTGTGTGTGTGTGTGTGTGTGTGTGCGTGCGTGCGTGTATGTAGCATTCTTACTCTGCTAAGAAACTTATCTTTAGCTAAAACATTGCGTTGTTCCCATAGAATAAACCTACAATTGCTCCATGACGAATATATAGAATCTAGTTTCTTTTAAGACATAATATGCTAATAAGTCACATCATCAGAATCCTTTCCTGCCAAAGTTCTTGCATGGACTTTCAGCTGCAACATTCTTAAGTTCATTTACGACAGGAAGACACAAGCATCCCCAGCTCCTTCATATCTAAGACTCGACCTTCCATACATTCCGTAGTTGTGCCTGAAATAGCCACAAAGAAGTCCAGATTCCACCATATAGACTCTAAATCTTTTCATCCGAGACACAAGATCTTACACCATAAGCCAAGACCTTCTAATCTTAGACTCGAGACTTTTTTAACACAACAACACCAAGACCTAAGACTTGCCACACCAAGAACGACCGAAAAAAATATTCCTTCTCAATCCACAAGTCAAGGACTTTCTTAACACAACACCAACACTTTCTCATCTAAGACTTAAGAAGACTTTTTCTCCACCAAGACTCGAGACTCGAGACTTTAACACAACAACACCAAGACTTCCTCTCACCTGGGATTCCATACTCTTCGCAACAAAACTACGACACGCATAGAGTTCCCTTCCGAACCTCAACATTGCAACGCCTTGCCAGCTCCCTTGCAGATCAAAGCCCAGACTCCAACAGACATCTAATTTCCTCCTTCTACGAATTAAAAAAAAAAAAAAACAATATAAAAAAAGCCAACAACGCCCCTCCCATTAAAAAAAGAAAACACAAACAAAAAAAAAAAAAAAACACGGCTAATATTTTGAGTGATTCCTCATTCTGGCACCTGCAGCCTCCTCTCGCTCTCGCTCTCGCTCTCACCTCTCTGTATGCAGATTAGTTCTAATTCATGCAGCGAGTGAGGCAAAGAAGCAAACACGCCGTAAGTGCTTGCTGATGGAGTATTTGACCGACACCATTTCCCCGGACACTCCACTCCGGAGCGCGGTGGTATTTAGGTCTTAAGAGGTGTCGTTCCGCCAGAGGAAGGTGGAGGAGACGGAGAACAAGAAATGGAAGACGATGATGATGGCGAGGAGGAGGAGGAGGAGGAGGAGAGGAGGAGGAGAGGAAGAGGAAGAGGAGGAGGAAAGAAGAAGAAGAAGAAGAGGAGGAGGAGGAGGAGGAGGAGGAGGGAGGAGGGGTGGTGTGGTGGTGGTGGTGGTGTGGTGGTGGTGGTGGTGGTGGTGGTGGTGGTGGTGGTGGTGGTGGTGGTGGTGGTGGTGGTGGTGGTGGTGGTGGTGGTGGTGTGGTGATGATGATGATGAATGATGATGACGATGATGAAGAAGGGACGAGGAGGAGAACGAGAAGAGAGTGAAGATGAAGGAGAGGAGAAAATGAAGAAGAGAGAGAAAAAAAAGAACGGAGGGGAAAGAGAAAACAGAAAATACAGGAAGAAGAAGAAGAAGAAGAAACAGATAACGAAAAAGGAGAAGAAAATGAAGAAACGACTTAAAAAAAAAAAAAGCCCCAAACATCTTTTCAAAAAGGAAACAGAAAAAAACAAATAATTTGATGGAATGCGACGCACGTTAAACTCTCATCCTCAGACACACGTATGGTCTTCTGACACGACCACTAATAGTGAAACAGCTGATTAATTTGAAATACGTAGAACCCGAGAGGTGCTGACAGCGGGGCCCAATTAAGTTAGCTTTTATGTTAGCTGTTTAATGTGAGTGACATGGGATCATTGTATATGTATGAATGGGGATATGTTTTATGTATGTATGTATGAATGACTCTGTTGTTGGTGTGTGTGTGTGTGTGTGTGTGTGTGTGTGTGTGTGTGTGTGTGTGTGTTGTGTGTGTGTGTGTGTGTGTGTGTGTGTGTGTGTTGTGTGTGTGTGTTGTGTGTGCGTGCGTGCGTGTGCCGTGTGCGTGCGTGTGATGAAAGAAAACGTGAAAAGGAAAATATACCGAGACATATAGAAAGAAAATAGTACATAACTCTTAATATTCTTTTGACACCGTTCGTAAGACTGATAACTGATATCATAACGGCAGCTAACATTACTATTAAAGACAATTGAATTAACATCGAATGAAATTAAACGCTTAGTTAGCATCTATTAAATAACAATATGTTGCAATGGACATTCACACACCACACTAGACAGACAGATAGATAGATAGATTAGATAGATAGATAGATAGAGATAGATAGATAGATAGATAGATAGATAGAGATAGAGAGACGAGAGAGAGAGAGAGAGAGAGAGAGAGAGAGAGAGAGAGAGAGAGAGAGTGAGAAGAGAGAGAGAGAGAGAGAGAGAGAGAGAGGAGAGAGAGAGAGAGAGAGAGAGAGAGAGAGAGAGAGAGAGAGAGAGAGAGAGAGATGAGAGAGAGAAGAGAGAAAGAAGAAAGAGAGAGAGAGAGAGAGAGAAGAGAGAGAGAGAGAGAGAGAGAGAGAGAGAGGAGAGAGACAGAGACAGAGAGAGAGAGAGAGAGAGAAGAGGAAGACAGAGAAAGAAAGAAGAAAGAAGAAAGAAAAGAAAGAAAAAAAGAAAGAAAGAAGAGAGATTATACACACACACAAATGCAGATCACACTTGAACAGAGTCGAGCCGCTCAAAATATTTATTCAAGCCGAGATAATTTTTGGGGGCTAACAAAAACACAAACACCGCTTCACATAAAATATTAAAAGCCGTCGATCCCATGCAGCGAGATCGGCGAGTACCCTCTTCAGCTCTAGCACAAGTACCTCCATTATGATGTATAATCCCATTAAGCTTAATCCACTGACAGATCCACCGACCAGGTACAGTATCACGGATCATATTGAAAAAAAAAAAAAAAAAAAATGCAACTTAGAAGGGAAATTGAAGGAGTTTCGGTATTTTGAGAACAGAAATGAGACACTAAGAGTTTTTTACAGGTAGAATGGCTAGATAAACGCTCACACTACATACTGATCTATAAGGAAATAAATATAATACAACTTAATAGCAAAATTGATCAAGAATCTCTAGTAAAATAACATTAAAGAGAGACATAAGGAATCTAACAGACACATCGCTCAGGCATACGCTCGTACTATATACAAACATAAAAATCAATAATAAAAAAAACTAAACTAAACAGATAATCAAATGAAAATAATCAAAAGTTAAATTAAATGAGAATCTGTAAATTGATAGCAAGAGAGGGAAATTTACACCGTCCAGATACGTCACAGTATAAAAAAAAATCTCTCTCTCTCTCTCTCTCTCTCTCTCTCTCTCTCTCTCTCTCTCTCTCTCTCTCTCTATATATATATATATATATATATATATATATATATATATATATATATATATATATAAAATCCCAATCAAAATGGAGCTGAAAAGCGAAATTGAATAATAATCTGTACTGTGATATGAAACAGAATTTTACAAGCTCACGCTCACCTTACATATTTCATCATTGAAATCCCACCCAAAGGCAAAACTGAGATTATGTAGTGATAAAAGAAAAGAAAAAAAGAGAGATTCTGATTAAAGTAATATAAAGTAATGAAAGTAGATTTTTTGGATCTGAAGAGTTACAACTGTAAAGGTACATAAATAGGACATTTGATTATATGTAAAAAAATATGTAATGTAACTCAAAGGCAGAATTTAATTAATAATTCCAAAGTGAAG
The DNA here is from genome assembly GCF_003789085.1 of Penaeus vannamei. Classification (NCBI taxonomy): domain Eukaryota; kingdom Metazoa; phylum Arthropoda; class Malacostraca; order Decapoda; family Penaeidae; genus Penaeus; species Penaeus vannamei. The sequence continues at coordinate 135,647 of NW_020868430.1, read as the reverse complement.
ATAGGAAGATAATAAGATAAAATTACATATTGATTTATAAAATTCGATAAAAAGGCAACACAAAAAAAGTGATACTATATTAAAATTTCCAAATAATACGGGGAAGAGATCGGAAGAGAATTCTAGAAAATAATAAATAGATTCAGTTATCGAACTATATACCGATTTGTGAAAGGAATTAAACTCAAATCAAAAATTTGGAATCAGATTAAAATCGACAGCGTAAGAGTAGGGAAATCAATCATATAATTAGTCAAAAAAGGAAAGCAAAAGGCAAACTTACATAAACAATAAAAACAACAACAACAAATCTAAAAAAAAAAAAAAAAAAATGCAAAATAATCCCTTGATAAAAAATAAATAGTCGAATAAATCCCTATATCCCCAAATCCACCTGACATCCAATCCCCAAATCAATAATAAATAAACAACAAATTTAAAAAAGAAGAAAAAAAAACTTCTTAAAAACAAATACTCGAATAAATCCCCACATCCCCATATCCAACCCCTATCTAATCCCCAACATCACAGAAATCCCCAAATCAATAATAAATAAACAACAACAAATCTAAAGAAAAGAAAAAAAAATCCCTTCATAAAAAATAAATACTCGAATAAATCCCCACATCCCCATATCCACCTGACATCCTATCCCCGACATCACAGAAATCCCCAAATCCCCGATCCCCGAAATCCCACCAAGACAAGAGGGACTTCAATGAACGTGTGAGACAACGTCCCTCCCCGACCCCGTCACGTGGACATTTGATCCACATGACCGCTAATGAACTTAATCGGGTCAAGGGACATGTTTGGGGGGAGGAGAGGGTGGATAAAAAAAGAAAACAAGTGTTAATGGATTATTCCTGCCTAATTGGGTCTCACTTGGGGGTCTTTTTTAAGGAGGAAGTCCTGCTTGGGTCGGCGCCCCTCGGCAGACATGTGCGGTCTTGTCGAAGCGATTTCGTCTTGGCGAGAATTACGAACACTCACAGAGAGACAGTGAAGAAATGTTATTATATGTGGATGAACGTAATACGCATACATACATACATGGATACATACACAAACACACACACACACATATGTGTGTGTGTGTGAGTTGTATGTGTATATGTAAAGTATATATATATATATATATATATATATATATATATATATATATATATATATATATATATTATGTATGTAATTACACACACACACACACACACACACACACACACACACACACACACACACACACACACACACACACACACACACACATACACACACACACACACACACACACACACACACACACACACACACACACACACACACACACACACACACACACACACACACACACACACACACACACACACACACACACATATATATATATATATATATATATATATATATATATATATATATATATATATATACATACATATATACATTTCTATCATTTTCCTGTATCCGATTAAAACCACTGTAAGCTTGCCTAATACCATCGTCAGGTTAATTAATACAATTGACGAGTTATTAAATTCCATTATCTGATTACTTAATAACCCTGACAAGAAGCTTACACCAGTTTTTTTCGGAAAACAACATCCATCTTATTAACAGCTGTTGTTGCCGCTGCTGTTAGCGAGAGGAACGGCCCTCGAACGCAGTGGTATGACGTCACAGTGGAATGTTATCGCAGCGGAATGACATCGCAGCGGAATGACGTCACAGCGGAAGGACGTCACATAGAAATGACATCACAAAGGCGTCATCACAGCGGAATGACGTCACAGCGGAATGAAATCGCAGCGGAATGACATCCACGGAATGACGGTACAGAGAAATTACATCACAAAGGCGACATCACAGCGGAATGACGTCACAAAGGAAGGACGTCACAAAGGCGACATCACAGCGGAATGACGCCACAAAGGAATGACGTCACAGCGAAATGACATCACAAAGCGACAGCGGAATGACATCACAGCGGATTGATATCACAGCTAAATACATCACAGCGGAATGACATCACAGCGGATTGACATCACAGCGAAATGACATCACAGCGGAATGACGTCACAGCGCGGAGGACAAATCGCGACGGGGCGAAGGGAAGGCGGGAGCGCTTGTCGGCGTATGTCAACGCTCGACCTTAATACCGCCGCTAAATCTTAAATGGATCCAACCTTCCGTGATCCGGTCGGCTCGTTTACCTAACTGTTTCGTAATGGAGTTAAAGCAGTTGTTGGATCGGGGTTGGGGAAGGCGGGCTAAGAGTGGAGGGCGGGAGGAGAAGGAGGAGGGGAGGAGGAGGGTGGAGGGAGGGAGGAGGAAGGGAGGAGGAGAGGTGAGAGGAAGGGAGGGAGGGAGGAGGGAGGGAGGGAGGGAAAGGGAAAGGGGGGAGGAGGAGGAGGAGGGAGGAAGGAGGAGGGAAGGTGGAGAGGAAGGGAGGAGGGAGAGGAGAGGAGGAGAGGGAGAAGGAGGAGGAGAGGGAGAGATGGAGAAAAGAGGAAGGAGGGAGAGGATGAAGAGGGAAGAAAAAGGGAAAGAAGGAGGAGGAGGAGGAGGAGGGAGGAGGGGGAGAGATGGAGAAAAGGGGAAGGAGGGAGAGATGGAGGGAGGGAAAAGGGGAGAGGAGGAGGAGGAGGAGAGGAGAAGAGGAGGAGGAGGAGGAGGAGGAGGAAAGGAGGGGATATGTATATATGTAGATAGAGGGATAGGGAGAGAGAGCGAGAGACAGAGAGAGTAAAAGAGAGCAAAAGAGAGTAAAAAATATGTAAATAAATAAATAAATAAAAACTTTTTTAGAACCCTCAAGCAAAGAACACCCCACCCCTCCCTCCTTCCCCTCCTCCTCCCCCAACGCTACAGGTCCCCGGTAAAATGGACTTCATAAAAAAAAAAAAAAAAAAAATCCAAGACTACAGCAAGTTTGCTTTCAAGGACCGTCGTACCTCGTTAAGTCGGACACCTTCCTTCCACGACCCTCTCCCTTCCCTCCCTCTCCCTCCCTCCCTCCTCCCTCTCCCTCCCTCCCTCCCTCCCTCTCCCTCTCTCCTCCCTCTCTCCCTCTCCCTCTCCTCTCCCTCCCTCTCCCTCCCTCTCCCCTCCCTCTCTCCCTCCCCTCCCTCTCTCTCCCTCGGCCACATAAATCACCTTCCACGGGTTCTAATCGCTCCATCATATTCGCCTCTAAATCAAAATCCATATTTGACCAGTTACCAGATACCGCTTGGCGTCGGCGGAGACTACTACCCGGTGGTGTTAGGAGAAACTTATCCCGGACGACTTTTGGGGCGAGAGATAAGCGAGTTACGACTAGGTGTAACCCGGGCGGCACGACAGAGGCACCCCGGCGTGACGACCTGTAAAGATTGGCATCGACGGGGGTAGGGGTTGGGGGGGGGGGTGTCGGTGCCATCAGCGTGATCTTTTTATGTACAGACTCGAACACGCACGTGGGTGTGTGTGTAAACATACATGCGCGGATACTCACACACACGCACATTCGCACAGTCGCACAAACACAAAGATAAACACACACACAAACACGCACACCACACACACACAACACACACGCACGCACACATACGAAGATATATCCACACCGATAAGCCCACAGAAGCACACTCCCGAAATGTAAAAAAAAAAAAAAAAAAAAAAAAAAAAAAATCCAGTCCCAAGTCGCATTAAGGCATATCTCTCCACGCATTCTTGAGCGAAAAAAAAAAAATCATCCACATTACAAACGCGCCTCGACAGATAAAAAAAAAAAGAGGAATGGAAAAAAAGCCAAAAAGAAAGAAATAAAAAAAAAAGAGGAAACCACAGTAGACTAACGAGAATTAAAAGGATGAGGAATGGCATTTCACTCTCTGCCTGCCCGACCCCGCGAAGGATGGGCGCGGCCGGTAGATGGAACAGCGATAACCCCCCCCCAACCTCCCCGTACCCCTCTGACCCTCTAACCCCCCCTCCCCGTACCCGTCTGACCCCTCTAACCCCCCCCCCCCACATGCTCGCCCTCCAATCACATCCTCCTGTCGGTGTCTTCGCTGATCTTATCTGGCAAGACACATGACCCTCCGGTTTTACGATAATCTTTAATTATCTTAAGTAGACGGTAAGCTGCCTGCCGCCCTAATGATCTCCCATAATACGTGTCTTTAAAGCTATCTTTTCAGCTGTATCAAAGCTCAAACTTTTACACAAAACAGAGGAATTCTAAGGGAATTGATTTTTTTTTTTCAAACTTTTACCATTCAGGTCGAAGTTTCCCGCCAATCAAGGGAAGGTGTGGGCTCTTCCGCCTACTTCACAGACCCACCGCGGGAAATGGCGGGAAATTTGATTACGTCCCTGAGCCATTTGAAAAATCAGTTCCGATTCCCCCGTTGCACCTTTATGCCTTTCTTCCCTTCTTCTTTTACATCTGTATTATATGCGCATTCATTGAAATTCATTAAAAAAAATCTATATTCATTCTCATTTCCACCTACGTCGAATTTCATTAAAAAAAAACACTCATTGGTAACTTATCCTCCTTGACAGACAGGGGCGACGCGAGAGGCAGCGAGAAGAGAGCGTCTCGCCCTAAATCCCTTTCGCTGAGAGACAATGCCCCACATGTGGCAACAGTCCTCTAACAATGAATGTCATTATAAGTTTCGTAGTGAGTGCGTCAGTGCACGTCGCGCAGAGATGGAGAGCAGATGTCGCGCGGCTCCCTCCGAGAAGTATGCTAAAGATGCTGCATCTCAAGTACCTTCTTTCTCTCGCAGATGCACGCTAGCGATACCACACCTTGGGAGATACACACCAGGCTTTCATACACCCTGCCGATCCTGGATAAAGGAACAGGGCGAGGATGCAGTGACGAAAATCTGAATAATTATACTGCCTTTTCTTATTTCTTATAAGATCAGCTGATATGTGAGGAGGCATCTTATATTTGCCGTAAATACGAGCGATTCTTAAAATTTCTTACTGTCTGATTCCCCAGCCTTCTGTCTGGATGCGTATTGATCCATGTTTGTGTATCTTATGATCTATCTCGCTATCAATCTGTCTATCTAGCTATCAATGTCTGTCTGCCTTTTTATCTATTTATCAGTCTATGTATGTATTTATTTCTCTATCTGTATCTATCTATCTATCTCTCTGTCTGTCTGTCTGTCTGTCTTTCTGCCTGCCTGTCTGTCTATCTACCTGTCTACCTGCCTGCCTGTCTGTCTGTCTACCTGCCTGTCTGTCTGTCTGTTTGTCTGACTAACTGACTACCTCTCTTTGCTTTTTGTATTTCCATTTCCACATTCGTCAATCCCCTCTTCTTTCTTGTCTCCCTCCCTCTCTTTCTATTCTTCCTCTTCCTTTATCCCTCTTTCTCTCTGTCTCCGATGTTCCTCATTATCTCCTTCTCACTTCCCCTCCTATCCCTTCACTTCTTTCCTTGTCTCTATCTTTATCTTTATCTCTCTCGCACTTTTATCTTCCTCCCTGTCTCTCTTTTTTGTTACTCTAATCACCTCATTATTTGACAAGGGTTCCAAACCTACGTTCTTTTACGACATGAAAGTAGAATTAAATTATAAAAAATCGGAGACAAATGCTTCATGCAGTAAAACGTACGCTCGTAAAATTATATCTTTTCAAGCGATGTTCTGCATATATGAATGGGGTTAAACAGCACGCACACACACACACACACACACACACACACACACACACGCACACACACAACACACGCACACGCACACGCACGCACACACACACGCACGCACGCACGCACACACACACACACACACACACACACACACACACACACACACGCAAACACACGTGCAAACACACGCACACGCACACACACACACACGCACGCACACACACAACACAACACACGCACGCACACACACACACACACGCACGCACACACACACACACACACACACACACACACACACACACACACCACACACACACACACACACACACACACACACACACAACGCACAACGCACACACACACACAAACGCACACACATGTACTCACATATATGCATTTATTTGTCAATATATCTGTTTATAATCTATCTGTCTTTATCTGTATATCTGTCTGTCTGTCTTCCAGTGTGTCTAGCTAACTGGCTATGTATGTATGTATGTTGTGTGTGTGTGTGTGTGTGTGTGTGTGTGTGTGTGTGTGTGTGTGTGTGTGTGTGTGTGTGTGTGTGTGTGTGTGTGTGTGTGTGTGTGTGTGTGTGTGTGTGTGTGTGTGTGTGTGTGTGTGTGTGTATGTAAGTGTGTGTGTGTGTACCCTTTTGTACAACTTAACCTGCAAGCGCAACAATTCCTCTTAAAACGAACTAATTATAACTCATATGAAAACGAGAGAAAATAATAAACTTCGTGTTATCTATTGACTGAAAAAGTTTAGAGAAAAAATTAGAGAAAATCTTTATCTATTGACAAAAAAGGCCCTTAGAGAAAATCTTAAAAAAATGGAATTGTCCCTTTGATTATCATGTAATCAGAGAGATCACCTGCCTGGAATTCTCTATCAAAAGGTGTAGCGTTAAGTGTCGACTAATTGCCTTCCTTTTCTCCTCCCTATCTTTCTCCAGACCCTATCTTCGTCATCTTTGACGTCTTCCTTTTCTCTCTCCTACCCTTCTTCTTTCTCCAGACCCTATCTTCGTCATCTTTGACGTGACTTCTGACCTGTGACTTCTCCCCTCTCCCCTTTTCCCTTCTCTCTTACCTCTGACCTTTAACTATGACTTCTACCTTCCTCTCCCTTCTCCCTTACCTATCATCCCCTCCCTCCCTCTCCCCTTCTCCCCTCCCCTCCCATTTCCCTTACCTATGACGTCTCCCCTCCCCTCCCTTCCTCTCCCTTACCTATGACTCTCCCTTCCCCTCTCCCTTACCTATGACTTCTCCCCTCCCCCTTTCCCTCCCCTCTCCCTTAACTATGACTTCTCCCCTCCCCCCTCCCTCCTCCTCCTCCTCCTTCTCCGCTCGTAATGTTCGACAAATTAGGTGTTCGTCCAGGGTCATTTGATAGGCCTAAGAGTTCTCGGGTCAAAAGAAAAGAAAGAGGATAGAAAAAAATGAAGAAAATAAAGAAAATGAAGAAAGTGAAATGAGATGGATAATGAAGCGAATAGAGCAAATGAACTTAATTTTCTCTTTTTCTCTCACCTTCTCCCCGACGCTTCAAACCCCCCCTCACCCCCCTTTAATCTTTCACTCCCTTAACCATTTTTCTCTCCCTAACTTTTCTCCTGTTCTTCACCCTCCCTCTCACTCTTCCCCTTCTCATTAACCCTCAACCTCCCTTAATTTCACCCTTAACCTCAACTCCCTAATTTCACCTTAAACCTCACCTCCCTTAATTTCCCCCTTAACCTCAACCTCCCTTAATTTCACCCTTAACCTCAACCCTCCCTTAATTCACCCTTAACCCAACCTCCCTTAATTTCACCCTTAACCTCAACCTCCTTAATTTCACCCTTTAACCTCCTCCCTTAATTTCACCCTTAACCTCAACCTCCCTTAATTTCACCCTTAACCTCAACCTCCCTTAATTTCACCCTTAACCTCAACCTCCCTTAATTTCACCCTTAACCTCAACCTCCCTTAATTTCACCCTTAACCTCAACCCTCCCTTAATTTCCCCTTAACCTCAACCTCCCTTAATTTCACCCTTAACCTCCTCCCTTAATTTACCCTTCACCTCACCTTCAACCTCCCTTAATTTCACCCCCTCAACCTCCCTTTCACCCTCACCCTTAACCTCACCCTTATCCTCACCCTTCACCCTCGCCCTCTCCCCCCTATCTCTTAGGATCTCGGTTCCTCAGGTCAACCAACGACCGCTTATCCGGAAGAGCTCGTAATGTCTTCTCGTGGCGACCGTACGTTCCCCTTCCGGTTGGCAGGGGGGGCGGGGGGGTGAGGGTGCGGTAGAGCAACTGGGGAAAGGGGGGGGAGGGTGGAAAGGCAGAGGAGTTGGGGGAGGAACTGGGGATAAGAGGCATAGGAAGGGTGGGAGGGCATATAGAGAGGAACTGGGGAAAGGTGGGGGGGGGAGAG
>NW_020868430.1:97553-120053 GCF_003789085.1 Penaeus vannamei | reverse complement strand
CCCCTTTTCCCTTCTTCCTCTCTCCAACTCCTTTCTTCCTTACCCCTTTTCCCCTCTCCCTAATTCCTACCTCTCTTTCCATCTCACTTCTTTCTCCCCCTCTTTTCCTTCTCCCAAATCCCCCCCCCTCTCCCATCTCTCCCCCCTTTTTCCCCACTCACCTTTCCCCCTCTTCATCTTTTCATCCTCTTTCCCTACTTCCCTTCTTCCTCCCTTTCTCCCCTTTTCCCTTCTTCATCCCTCTTTCCCCTATCTCCCTCCTTCCTCCCCTCCCTTTTTCCCTCTCCCATCCCCCTACTTCTCTTCTTCCTCCCCTTTTCCCTTCTTCATCCCTCTTTCCCCTATCTCCCTCCTACCTCTCCCCATTTCCCTCTCTTTCTCCCCCTCATCCCCCGTGTTACGTCATCGAAATTCCCCCCTACGTGAATGTAGTTCGATTCGTTATGGGTTTCGGAGAAGGGAAGAAGGGAGGCAGGAAGGGAGGAAGGGAGGGAGGGAGGGAGGGAGAGGAAGGGTAGGAGGGAAGAAGAGAGGGTGATTGTGTGGGAGGGAGAGTGGGAGCGTGGGAGAATGGGAGGAGGGAGGGAGGGAGGGTGGAGAGAGAGAGAGAGGGAGGGACACAGGGTGGATGAGTGCGTGGGAGGGAGGAAGGGAGGAAGGAGAGTGGGAGAGTGGGAGCATCCATACACAGGAATCGAAAAAAGAAACACACACACACACACACACACTTGAAGAAATACCACATAATATAAATATTCCACTTTCTGCTTTGGCCTGAATACATAACCCAAAACATTGCATCATCCTGAGAGCCTGCGCTGTCGGCTCCATGACCAGACATTTTTCACCTCCGCTGACCTTTGACCTTTGACCTGAGCCCGAGTTCAACCATCCGCTGCCGACAGACACGGTTGGCAGTGTTAAGCGCAGAAATTCCGGACTTATTCTTGGGAGAACAAAGGAAATATTGAGGCTGGGATCGTGTTACTGTTTCTACCATTGATGTTTTTTGTTGTTGTTGGTAATCATAATTATCATTATCCTTATGATAATGAAGATGATAATAGTAATAATAATTATAATGATGAAAAAGACAATAACATTATCCTTACGATAATATTAATAATGAAGATGATAATGATAGTAACATCGATTATAATAACAATGAAAAAGACAATAACATTATCCTTGCGATGATAATAATAATGAAGATGATAATGATAGCAATAATAATTATGATAATGAAAAAGACAATAAATAAACATTATCCTTATGATGATGATAATAAAAATGAAGATGATAATGACAGTAACAATGATTATAATAACGATGAAAAGGACGTTATCATTATCCTTACGATGATGATAATGATAGTAACAATGATTGTAATAAAAATGAAAAAGACAGAGGCAGTCACTATCATGAAAATAATAATGAAAATAACAATAATTATAATGATAATAGCAAGACGATGATAATAAAAAGAGTGATAACAACCTTAATGATAATAACAAGAAAAACAATAATAATAAAAATAACAAAAACAAGAATAACAATTATGACAATACATATATACACACATTATCATTTTTATCATTATTACTCTTTTGTCATTATTACTACTACCATCATTATCGTTATCATTATTATTATCATATTATTATTATTAACCATTACTATAATAACAACAGCCATAATAACAATGATAATAATAACAATATTAGTACTATTAATGTTAGTAATAATATTATTGATAATATCAATAGTATTAATAACAATAACAATAATGATAATAATAACAATGCTGACAACTACGTTATTGACAATTATGAAAACGATAACAATAATACAAATGATAATGACGATAATAACCATAATCACAATAATCATAATGATAGTGATAATAATAATAATAATAATAATAATAATAATAATAATAATAATAATAATAATAATAACAACAACAAAAACAATCATATTACCACTATTGTCATCAATGATAACAATAATAATTATAGTAATAGTAATAACAACGATAATGACAAGAATAATAACGATGATAATAATTATGTTCAAATAATAATAATTATAATAATAATGATACTGATTATGCCGGTAATAACATCACTAACAACCATGACAATAATGACAACAACGATAACAACAACAATATCAACAATAACAAAATCAATTATAACACTAAGAGTAACAACAAAAATCATGATAATAACAACATCGATAACAACAATACAGACAAACATATTTTCTCATGCATGGTTACTAACATCCCCCCTTTCTTTGTTTTGTTTTCTATATTGTAAGATACATTTTCTGAATAGACAAGGCAATGAAATGAACAATAGATAGTAAAGTATCACCTCCTCAAAGAACACACACACACACACACACACACACACACACACACACATATATATATATATATATATATATATATATATATATATATATATATATATATATATATAATTATTTCTTTTTCTTTTCTTTTTTCTTTTTTTTTTCTTTTTTTTTGTCTTTCGTGCTCTGTATGTCTTTTCCCGTTTTTCTGTCTGTATAATTACCAAACCCAAAAATATCATATGATTGGATATCTTCAATATAGTGACAAAGAGCCTATACCCAGTTCTATAAAGGACAAAGCTATAGAAAGTGGTATCTCATAATGTAATAAATACTTAATTATTATCTTATTCATTTGTCTACGCATTAATCTATCTATTTAACTTATTAATTTTGCAAAAACTAGACTCCCATCAGTAGACACTTGTTTCCAAATTAAATAATTCTATCCCTTTGTCAGTTCATTCCCTGTGTCTTTATGTATTCATCAATTATCTCTTAATTCTTCCTCTTCTCTTCTCTCCTCTTCCTCCCTCCCCCTTATCTTCGTGATAAAAGAAAACATTAAAGAGGTCTTAAGTCGCCGTTACTAACTTACCCTTTGTTTATTATGCAGAAAGGAAGGTGAAAACATCATTGTATAGTTATATTTACGACTTACTGTGAGCGTAAATGCCAGTAGTATAGTGTGAATTATGGTTAAATGGTCCTGATAAGCAGGTGGACTTATTTACGAAGTGGGTATAGAGAGAGGATGGAGAAATGCACGGATACATATATATATCAAAACGGACACGTGGGCGATGGTATAAAAAACGGACACATCAACATGCTTTTACCTGCCCACACACAGCATACAACATACGCTCTACACACGTGCCCACATACTACCCCCCCCCCCCCCCCACCACACACACAGACTTCCGTAGACACTGATCCTCTTTATCACTTTCCTTTTCTACATACACCCACACATGCACTGACCTGATACACATACTACTTTCCACATACACACATACCACCCCCTACATATTTACTACCCCTTGCTCTCCCCACGCTGTCTCCCCAACAAACTACCCCTACCCCCCTACCCCTAATTTTTCTCCCCTCACACTTGCCACTTTTCGCTTCACACATACTAAAACCTCATACTTATTACCCCCCCCTTCCCCCTACTCTTACCAACCCCTACTCCCAAAACATTTCTACAACTACAATTAATGTCACTTTTTCCCCCACCCACACAGATTTACCGATGCCTCCTCCACACTTAATACCCTCCCACACACTTAATACCCCTCACCCCCCACCCCCACTCAATACACACACCCCCTACCCCACCTGTAATCCTCCCCCTCCCGCCAACACTCCCCCACAGTACTTACCCTAGCTCCCTACACACACAAATTCACAGACACACACACGCACACACAAAAAAAACACCCACCCACACACGCATATATAATATATATATATATATATATATATATATATATATATATGCATACACATACATACACACACACACACACACACACACAAACACACAACACACACACACACACAACACACACACACACACAAACAACCGCCCACCCACAAACGCCCCCCCACACACGCATAACCCCACCCACACAAACACATACACACAAAACACACACACACACACACAGCCGCCCACACTCCCCTGGGGTACTCACCGTCTCCACCTTCTCCGTCGTGGGTGACTTGGGCATGGGCGGCTCGTCATCTCCCACCGTGGACACCCTGGACCTCAGCCCCGTCAGTTTCCGAAGCACCCTTAACATGCTGGCCTAGGGTAGCGGGGGCGTGGCCGACGGGGGGAGGGGCCGACGGGGGGCTCGAGGGCGTGAGAGCCTTCGGGAGACGCTCTCGGTGGCAAGGATGGGCGTCCCGAGTGCGCGCATATATAGAAGGCGGGGAGGGGCGAGGTTCCGGTGGGTTGGGTGGGCGTGGTGGGCTGGGAGGCGAGGTTGAAGTCACTCTGGGCGCCCCGTGACCGTGGGTGGCTTCGCTAAGCCTCCGGGTGGGCGTGACCGATGACGGGCGGGGAGACTGGGTGGTTTAGGTGGGTGGGCTTTCCTCTTAGGTGGTCTTCCGACGGGCGGGTGGGCTTGCTGGGCTGTCGGGCTTGATAGACGACACGAAGCCTATCTTGAAGATGAGGATGACAGCTGTGAAGGCGTGGTGTTCTGCTCTAAAAGGGGTGATTTTGGGCGTGGCTTCTCGCTGAGTGATGGGTAGGCGTGGCTGGGTCAGCGGCGAGGTGGGCGGTCATGGTATCGGAATATCTTGGCGTTGGAGAAAGGAAAATAAAGGAGTCGGCTATCAGGGAAATAATTCAGCGAAGAAAAAAAAATGTTTCTGATTTAAAAGATAAATGTCTTAGACTGTCATGGGTAATAATGGATGATTATGTGTCGTGTCTCTGTAGCCAGGAACTAACAGTGAAAGGCGAAGGAGTGTGGTGAGGCGCAGAGTAAGTGTGGTGAGCAACAGAAGAATGTGGTATGATGAGGAACAGAGTAAAGTGTGGGGTGTGTGGTGAGGAACAGGAATTGTTGTGAGGAATCAAGTGTGGTGAGGTATGATGAGGAACAGAGTAAGTGTGGTGAGGTGTGGTGAAGCCCCGCGACACAGGGACGTACAACTTTCTTCGTCGCCGTCTTCCTCGCTCCTCGCTTGGCTGGCGAACGTGTCCTCAGTCACAGCTGATTCTCGCCCGCGTTGCCGCCGCGTTTGGCACAGCGCAGAAGTTTTGGCTCAAGCAGGCAGGCAGGCAGGCAGGCAGGCAAGCAGAGCGAGCAGTAGGCCACGCTTCCTTCCTTCCTTCCTCCGTCACTCTCGCACCACTTATAGCCCCCGGAGCCCCTCGCACGCCACCACGCCACCGCCTTCGTCAGCGCCCGCGGGAAGGGGAGGCGGAAGGGCGGCCGCTCGTTCCCCGGACACGCTCACGAAAGGTCAAGCGAGAACTATTGTCTCGAATAGTTTAACGAGCGCGGGAGAATGCGCGACCGCGGGTTCACTTCGCGTTCCTTTCTTTTTCTCCTTTCCTTCTTGTTCCACTTGTTCTGCGACACGAAGCAACGAGTACACGTTCCGCTTGTGATCATTGATAATAAAACCGTCAATATCACGATCAAAGTCCGAGTGTAAACAAGGGTATCTTTCCCATCTGTGTCGCGACCATCACTCGGTTACACTGCTTTCCATTCCCGCTAAATTCCAGTCCAAGTATCAGTTTAGTTCAATATATGTATATATATATATTTTGTTTGTTTGTCTTTTTTTTGTTTTGTTTTGGCTTCGATGCCAGAAAAAAGGATTTAAAAAAATAGTCTAAAATCTGTTTCTGCAAAAAATATTAAGGTGATTAGAATGTAATCTTTCGCTTCAGGAACGAAAGCGAATTTGCATGGCACGTCCCTCCTTTCCCTCCTTCCCTTTCTCCTTCGCCGTTTCCCTTTCTCTTCGTCCGCTCCTTTTTCCTTCTCGCTTCTCCCTCTTTGCTCCGCTTCCCACTCCTTCATTCCTCCTCCTCCGCCCACTTCCCTCCTCCTCCCCCCACTCCACTCTCCCCCCTCCACTTCCTCCCGCCCCGTTCCCTCCACTTTCCTCTTCCTCCGACCCACTCCCCTCCTCCCCCCCTCCTCCTCCCTCCACTTCCCTCCTCCTCCGCCCACTACCCTCCACTTCGACCCGCTTCCCTCCTCCTCCGCTCAAACACGGGCGAAGGAGGGAAGAAAAGAGGTCGGCAGAGAGGCGCTGCCTTGGGAACAGCCAAGCCCAGGGGAACGCTGGATCGGGGAAGAGAGTGGGCGTGAGGAGCGGGCGGAGAGTGGGCGGGAGGAGGGGGCGTGGGAAAGGTGGGGGGGAGTGGGCGTGGAAATGGGGGGGAGTGGGAGGGGGGGGGAGTGGCGGGAGAGTGGGTGTGGGAATGGGGAGAGGAGCGGGCGGGAAGAGTGGGTGGGGAATGGGGGGGGGTGGGCGGGAGGAGTGGGCGTGGGAGGGCGTGGGAGTGGGGGAGGAGTGGGAGCGGGAAATGGGGCGTGGGGATGGGCTGGGAATGGGCGTGGGGAGCGGGTGTGGGAATGGGCGTAAGGAGCGGGCGTTTTTCAACCCCCCAAAAATGTTCTAGGAAATGCCGATCTAAATCTACCTCATCCTACATTTTTTTCCAAACAAACAAACAAGTCAAACAAGTAAACAAAAGGATAGGTAAATAAAACATGAATAACCACAGGAAACAAACCAAGGAATCCTAAAAAAAAAAAAAAAAAAAAATAAATAAATAAATAAATAAAAATGAATGAATAAATGAATAAATAAAAATGAATGAATAAATAAATAAATACAAATAAATAAATAAATAGATAATAAAAGTAAATAAAATAAAAGTAAATACATAAAATATAAATAATAAATGAAATAAAAAAAAATAAATGAATAAATAATATAAAATAAAATAAAATAAATAAATAGGTAAATAAAATAAATGAATAAATAAATAAATAAAAAAGTAAAAAGCAACCCCATTCTTCGTCGAAATGAACTCTTCATTTGGATATCACGTGATCAGTGGCAATTACGAGGCGCGGGAGCTTTGTCCTTCTGATCCAAACGACATCTTGACAGCCTTACGATCGTTCCCTCGCTATCCTATTTCCTCCATTCCCTCGTTATCCTATTTCCTCTATTCCCTCGTTATCCTATTTCTCCATTCCCTCGTTATCCTATTTCTCCATTCCCTCGTATCCTATTCCCCATTCGTTCCATTCCCTCGTTCCTTCGCTCGTTCTTCATCGCTTGTTCTTTCACTCTCATTCCATCCATTCTTCGTTCCTACACTCTTCATTCCTCCATTCCTTTATGCTTTCGTCCCACTGTTCCGTCACACTCTCCGTTCCCTTCGTTCTCGTTCCTTCACTCGTCTTTCCCTACATTCGTTGTTCCCTCCATTCCTTTTTCTTTCGTCCTTATTCCTCAATCTAATATTTCCTACCGTTCCTGTTCCCTTACGTTCCGTTTCTTCGTTTCACCCTTCGCTTCGTCTAAATCTTCCGTTCCTCTGTTCCCTCCCTCCATTATTTCATTTCCTCGTCTCTCTATTCCTTCGTCCCCTCTATCCCTTCATCCCTCCCGTTCCTCGTTCCTTCGTCCCTTCCTCCCCCCTCTTTCATTCCTTAGTCCTCTCTATTCCTTCGTCCTCTATCCCTTATCCCGTTCCTCGGTTCCCTCGTTCCTTCGTCCTCCTCCTCCATATTTTCATTCCTCTCGTCTCTCTATTTCTTCGTCCTCTTATCCCTTCCCTCCCGTTCCTCTGTTCCCCTCGTTCCTTCGTCCCTCCCCTCTTTCATTCGTCTCCCTCGCCCTCTATCCCTTCATCCTCCCCTCTTTCATTCCCTCGTCTCTTTATTCCTTCGTCCCTCTGTCCCTTCATCCCCCCGTTTCTCTGTTCCTTGGTTCCCTCCATTCCTCTGTTCCCTCGTTCCTTCGTCCCTTCCTCCCCCTTATTCCTTCGCCTCCGTTCCTCTTTCCCTATTCCTTCCTCCATTCCTTCGTTCCTTTGTCCGACACAAGACTAACTTGGCCTCGAGTTCCCAACATCTCGACTTCACTACACAAATTATTATGTATACTGGCTTCATATTGTCTGTCGTTCGCTGTCTCTGCCTCAGTCTGTTTGTCTGTTTGTCTGTCTCTGCATGTCTCTCTGATTCTCTCCCCCCTCTCTCTGACTTTATTTGTCTCCTGCTGTCTCTTCCTCTTTCCCTCTACCTTCCCTGCTCTTAGTCAATCAATCAATCTCTCTTTGCTCTCTCTCTCTCTCTCTCTCCTTCTCACCGACCTCGTTTGTATCTTCTTCCTCTCTCTTCTCCCTGTCGCTGGCTTCTCTCTCGCTCTCTCTTCTCTCTCTCTCCCTCTCTCCCCCCTTCACCGACTTCGTTTTGTTTCTTCTTCCTCTCTTCTCTTCTCTCTCTCTCTCTCTCTCTCTCTCTCTCTCTCTCTCTCTCTCTCTCTCTCTCTCTCTCTCTCTCTCTCTCTCTCTCTCTCTCTCTCTCTCTCTCTCTCTCCTCTCTCTCTCTCTCTCTCTCTCTCTCTCTCTCTCTCTCTCACGCCCCCACCCACTCTCGTCTTTTCCCTTCGCAAATACATCATCGAAATACATGGTCCCATTATGCTCGACAGGCACAGATAACTCACACTGAGATTCCTTACATACAATGTGCACAGTTATGGCACCGACGGCCATAATTTTATCAATTTCCTAAATCCTTCTGAGAGGTTTATTTCCGGACACTATGGCGTAAGATGCTGTTATTCCAGAAGATATTGTATGGTTGAGTTTTGGTTGTTTTTAGGAGCTATGGAGGGTTTTAAGATAGGATATTGTAAAGGGGTTGTACCGTGAAGCTTTGTTGGGTATTGTATTTATTATGAATGTGCCCTTTGTGTTGCTAAATCGACACACGAATATTTTTTTATGTGAGTAAATGTGAGTGATTATAAACATGATTCTCAAATCATTGGTGCAGTTGTCGATTTGTATATGTATCTCGTTTGCTCTTGTTTTCTGCCCCTTTCTGTCTTTGTCTCTTTCTCATTCCGTTTGTCTGTCTCGTAATTATCTCTCACTTTCTCTTTCTTTCTCCCTTTCCCTCTCTCCTTCTCCCCTCCTCTTTTTTCCTCTCCCTTCCCTCTTCCCTCTCCCTTTCCCTCTCCCTCCCTTCTCTCCCCCTCCCCTTTCCCCTCCCCCCTCCACCCCTCCCCTCCCCTCCCTCCCCTCTTCCCCTCTTCCCCCCCCCCCTCTCAAACCTTTCACCCTCCCCCGTCCCTCATCCTCTAAGCCCCCCTCCATCACCGCTTCATTGACACCTCATGTAAATGCAACAGCCCCCCCCCCATTCACGTCAATCCCTCACCGCCCTGCACACTACGCCACGTCAGTCCGCGTCTCTCGTTCCTCTAAATCTGGTAATCCTATATTTTTTCATAGAAAATCCGTCCCTATCGCCAGCGCCATTCGGAACTAAGTGAGGTCATTACCGGATTCATTCTTCTCATTGCTCTGTATATATGAAGCTTTTGTGTGTGTAGGATGACGATGCATACATGTACACGCAAACGCACGCGCGCGCACGCACACACCGGCAAGAAATTCATATACAGGATACGTATATATATATATATATAATATATTATATATATATATATATATATATATATATATATGTATAAGTACTCATTGATGTATCCATTAATAAATATGTTAAAGTTGTATGTATCTGCACATGATTTAGTGTGTTACGTTCATGTGTGATTTTATATGTGATGTATGTATGATTGTATGTGCGTAAGCATATGTGCATATATATGTGCACACGTATTTGTATGCGTAATGACGACTGTTATACCATACCTGTATCTAACTTTTGCTCAATCTTTCTGCCTTTACTTTCTCCCGATCTTTATACAGTATGTTACCGCTTTCCCGGCCTCCTATTATTTCCCTTTCTCTTCCTCCCCTTGTTCGCTCCGTGACTCCGCATAATTTGATCGTGCAAAGGATTAAACCGACAACAGTCCCATTAACAAGGACCTTTTTCTGTTTCCTTTAAAATTATACAAACTCTATTTTTATTTCAAAATGTTTTTTTTTAACTGCAAAGTTTTATTTGACTTTTTGTTGTTATTGTTATTTCGATGTTTTATTTGTTGTCTTTGTTTTCGTAATTATTACTATTATTTCATCATCATCACTTTTGTTGTTACTATTATCATTATCGGTAGAAAATGATCATTATCTTCAAATATCATATTCAATTATTATTCATAAAAATCGTAGATTGAATAAATTTTGATTTCATTTTCATCATTTTTATCATTTCTATTATCATTACTTTATTCTTTGTATTATAATATCTCTATAAAAATCCGTCCATTTTTTTTTTCTGTAGTCCAGGATATCATCTTATCCCTTGCTTTGTATTTGCAAAGAAACAAACAAACAAATAAACAAAATAAATAAATAAATAAATAAATAAACAAAAATAAATAAAATTAAATAAATAATAAATAAATAAACAACCTAAATACATAGATCAGGACATCCAGTATACAACGCTTTAAAAGAAAGAAAGAAAGAAAGAAGAGAAAGAGAAAAGAAAGAAAAGAAAAAGAAAGAAAGAAAGAAGAAAGAAGAAAAGCAAAGCAGTAATAAAGAAAACACAGCGTAAGACACACACAGACACACGCATGAACTCACACAGCAAACGTTCCCACAAACACGCACGCACGAAACTCGCAAACACAACGCACGCAAGCTTCAACACGCAACACAACACACGCCACAGCAAACACACACGCACGCAAGAATTCACACGCACACAAAACACACACGCCTCGCAAGATCACAGCACGACAAACATACACGCAAGTACTCTCTCTCTCTCACGCACAGACACACGTGATAAACACATACAAGCGCTAATGCTAACACACATGCACTAAAATATACAAAGACACAACGCACACACACACGCACACACACACATACACACACATACACACACACGCACGCACACACGCACACACAAACACAACACACACACACACACACACACACCACACAACACACACACACTCACACACACACACACACACACACACACACACACACACACACACACACACACCACACACACACACACACACACACACACACGCACACGCACACACACGCACACACACGCCGCCGCAGAAATCTTACATTCCTGACCACGCTATTAAACATGTACTGTGGGGAGAAGTTTTAACAGATGGGCAACTTCCACTCCAGCGTTGGGGAGGAAGCGAGAGTGGGAGGGGGGGGAGTTGGGAGAGGGAAAGTGAGTTGGAGAGGGAGAGGGAGGGGGTGATGGAGGGGAGGGGAGGGGGGGAGGGGGAGGGGGAAAGGGTTGGGAGGGGAGGGGGGAAAGAATTGGGAGAGGGGGGAGTGATTGGGAGGGGCGGGGGGGGTGAGTTGGTAGGGAGAGGGAAAGTGAGTTTGGCAGGGGGGCCAGTTGGGAGTGAGTTGGGAGTGAGATGGAGGGGAGTGAGGGAGTGAGTTCGGGGAGGAGGAGGGAGTGAGTTGGAGGGGAGGATGGGGAGGGAAAAGGAGTGGCAGTTGGGCAGGGCGCGGGCAGGCAAGACGCGGACGAAGGGGTTGGGCATTCGGGACGTGGGCGGCTGAGTGAGTTGGGAGAGGGGGGGGGATGAAGTTAGGAGGGCTCGGCTCGCACGGTTGTGGTACAAGCCTCCGCCAGGTTGGGCAGGAGGGGGGGGGGGGGAGGTTGGGATTTGAGGGGAGGCCGTGAGTTTGGTAGGTGGAGAAGGGGGTGAGTTAGGACGTGAGGGGAGGGGTGTAGTTATCCTTTGGGGGCAGGCGAGGCGGGGCCAGTGAGTCTGATGACAGGAAGGAGTTTAGACGGTGCAGTTGCGCCACTGCCGGCGGGGGGTGGGAGTTCTGGGCACGCTGAGGGGAGTGCAGCCGGGAAAGTGTGTTGGAGGGGGCCAGAATGAGTTGCGGAGGGAGGGTGGCAGTGAGTTGGGAGTGATGTGCTTGGACAGTGATTCGCTTCTATTGGCGTATGCCCGGGCTAAAGAGGACATCTAAGCAAGAAGGAGGGCGGTTCGTGGTGGCAGAGGGAGAACGTTGGAAAGGGCAAGCGAGAGAGAGGCGGGAGATAAGGAGGGATCGCGGGTCGCGAGACGGGTGGTCGTCTTAAGGCGTGGGGCCTCTCAGGGAATAACCACTCAGGGGAGGAGGATAGAGGCGAATAAAGTGTTACGAAGAGAAAGGAAGGAAGAGAAGGAGGAGGGAGGAGCGGAATGAGAAACGAAGAACGGATAAGGAGCGGTTGACGAAAGTCCGAGAAAAGGCATCTATGAACGACACGAGTAAGTTGCGAGAAGACAAGGGATTCGACTATGCGAGAACGGGGGAACCAAAAGACAAAGGAAAAAGAAAGTACAAAATTACAAAAACGGAACAAGATAAAGGAAGCGAAATACAAGGGACATATGAGAGAATGAGAGACTCCAGCCACGGTAATCGCCGTCACAAGGGCCGGGCACACGAGGGATTCCGGGGAGAAGGCGGAGGGAGACGGGGGGAGGAGGGGGAGAGGATGAGATTGGGGGATGGGGGAGAGCGGGGTACGACGTCGCTTCACGGTACAGGGAAAGGAAGCAGAGGAGGGAGCGCAGTGGAAGACGGGACGAGAAAGGGGAAGGGGTAGACGGGACACGAGAATAGAAAGGAGGGAGGAAGCAGAAATCCGATAAGAGGGAAGAGAGGAGAGAGAGAGGGAGAAAGAAAGTAAGAGAAAGAGGGAGAAAGGGAAGGGAGACGGAGGATAGAGGTTTAGGAGGCAGGCAATAAGGGCGAAACTCCCACAAGACAAAGATGATGCACATAGGCCATTCTTACTCCCATTGAGACTAGCTGGCACGGGGTAAATCTCAGAACAGCTAGTCATACTTAAGTTTACTTGTAAATATAGTCCCTTAGAAGAGACAGAGTCATAATGCTACGTTTTTTCTTTCTTTCTAAATAATAGTTGTATCTTTATCAGCAACATCCGTGTTTTCCAAATTAGGTGGTTTTCTTAGAAATGACTGTATCTTTTAATGGATTTTTTTGTTGTTGTTTGTATTTCAACCAGCTATGGCTTTGTTATAACAAATATAACAAATATCTTATTTTAAATTCTTCCGACAATAATAAATAAAAACAAACAAACCGATGAACAAAAGAAATTAAAATAGTTAAAATCTTTTCTCTCTCTCTCTCTTTCTCTTCCCCACTCTCTCTCTCTCTCTTCTTTCCATACATACATGTATACACACAAACAAAGGCATACTCACAATCATACGCGCGCACAGTCATTCACATACAAATACACATTCACAATAAAGCATACAAACGTACACATAATTAAAAAATACGTAAACAAAGGAAAAAACAAATAAACAAAGAAACAAGTCAAATACAAATCCCTACAGTTCGCTTTAACCCTTTTAATCCATGGAATCCATATAAGGTGGTTTATAAAATATTGTCACGTGACGTCTAGTAAAAAAAAATATAAAAAACAAAAGGAAACAGAAAAAAAACTGATGGAGGAAAAAAACAAATAATAAGAAATAAACCACAGGACGGAATAAGAAAGGGAGATAGGGAAAAGAGATGACTGATGAAAGCGAATAGTTTTAGCTCGGAGAGAGAGAAGAGCCGACGAGAGAGCATGAGAGAGAGAGCCGAGAGGAGAGAGAGAGAGAGATGAGAGTGAGAGACGGCAGAGAGCAGGGGAGAGGAGGAGCAGAGAGACGAGCAGGGACGGGAGAAGAGAGAGGGATCGGGAGAGGAGAGGGAGAGGGGTAGAGGAGAGAGGGAGAGGGACGAGAGAGACATCTTCTCGAGGAGCACATCGTTAAGAGAGACAGAGAGAGACAGGAGAAACCACGAGAGAGCAGAATGAGATTCGAGAAGAGAGGAGATGAGAGAAAGAAGAGAGAAGAGAAGAGGAGACAGAGAGACCGAGAGAGGCGAGAGTCGAGGAGAGAGAGAAGGTAGAGCGAGAGCGAAGAGGCGAGACGGGGAGAGAGAGAGAGCGGAGATTAGAAGAGAGGAAGAGAAGAGCAGAAGAGAAGAAAGAAAAACAAGGAAAAGAAAGAAAAAAAGAGAGAGCCAAAAAAAACAGACAAACGACAGAAGACAAAGAACAACTAACACAAAAAGAAAAGAGAGCAGATGAGACGAGATGGGGCTGGGGTCAGAGGTAATTTCACGGCAATCTAATGAAGATAATACACATTATTTCATAATCACGTACTGCGAAGTGCTTAATGCCTCTCATCATGAACGGATATAGCAGGGGAAGGGAGAAATTGGGGAGAGAACGATGAACAGAGAGAAAATAGACAAATAGAAAAAAAGTGAGAAGAGGAGTTAAATGATAGAATGCAACCAGACAGAAATTGTATAACGAAAGAAAAGGCTGGGAGAAAGAGAGAAAGATACAAAAAAGAGAAAGATTAGGAGAAAGGGAGAAAGAAAGAAACGAAGAGAAGAAAAAGAAAGATAAAGGGAAAAATGAAAATACAAAAGCAGAAAAAAAATAAAACAAAGAAGCCAGAAAGAAAGAAGATAAAAAAAAGTAGATACAGAAAGAATGAAAAAATACAAACAGAAAAAAGAGAAAGAGAAAAAAACAAACACAAAAAAAACAAAAAAACTTTCTAAACAGACCAACCCCCACCCCCCAGCCTACAAAAGAGACCGAGAACCGCCCACCGCAAAAGCCCTCAAAGTGAGAACCGCCCACCGCAAACGCCCCAAACTTCTGTGTATCGTTCCCAAATTAGTCGACGTGGATATGAATGAGAAGTCATACTTGGCATCGTCGACGAGAGACAACCGTCGAAGGGGAAAAGGAACACTAGAGCTGCTTATAAAACGCCATTGTGGTTTTAAATATAGCGAGAAACCCACAGGTCGGTGTGTTGAGTGACCCCTTGGTGCGAGAGAGAAAGGGAGAAAGGGAGAGGGAGAGGGAAGGGAGAGGGGAGAAGAGGGAGAGGGAGAGGGAGAGGGAGTATGCGGAGAAGGGAGACGGGAGAGGGGAGGGGAGAGGGAGAGGGAAGGGCGAGGGAGAGGAAGAGAGGGAGACGGTCAGAGAGGGAGAACAGGGACCGAGAGGAGATGGCGAGACGGAGAAGTTGGGAGAGATGCGGCAAGAGGAGCAGGTGAGACGTAGAGAGAATGCCAGCACGTACGAGAGAGAGAGAGGGGAGAGGGAGAGGCCTATCTGTCTCTCCCTCATCCTTCTCTTCCTGACCAATACACCCCGCGTTTCTCGCTCTCGTCATCAGGTCCTGCCCTGATCCGGTTCCTCGGCCTCCGCGAGGGGATCCTCAGCTCCTCCCACACTTGATCCCTTCAAATATGGAAAAGAAAGTCCTCAGTTTGGACCCCTCGATCGGTCTCTTCCTATCTGAGGAGACTCTCTCCAGCTGATCCGCATCTCCTTCTAATCTCGACAATGTCATTATGTCCATGTCTAAGTCACACGCCGGCATTCAAGCATATTAGTGTTCCTCAATCCCGTCCATCGCCGACGAGACAGCCGCCTACGAGCGTCCGGTCCGTGGCACCCACATACATATTTCCCGTGCTCCTGCAGCGCATCGACAGGAGCATTCATCGAACAGATGAGGGGATCATGGACGGGATTCTATTCGGCGTCCGTCGGACGCTCAAGCACATGAAGTGCGCCGCTCGATATCACTCGATCCACCCCAACCGAGGCATCAGGATCATCATCTCTCCGGACCTGAACTCTTCACGAAACTCCAGAGACACGTCTTCAACGTCTGGAATGTGTTCTCGATTAAGTGGAGGGAAGGAAAGATCCGGGGGAGTCAATGAAGTCCAAGATCAGGAGAGAAGAACGGTAGAGGAGGAGAACGCAGTGAACTCAGAATCGTTCCAGTCAAGATCGGGCAAATATATCAGAAAGCGAAGGTCACGACGATGAACACTCGTCGCATCACACGATATATCTTCACGGAGTAGAGTGTGAGGGAGGGAGGGGAGAGGGAAGGGAGCAGGAGGGAGGGAGGGAGGGAGAGAGAGAGAGAGAGAGAGAGAGAGAGAGGAGAGAGAGAGAGAGAAGAGAGAAGAGAGAGAGAGAGAGAGAGAGAGAGAGGAGAGAGAGAGAGAGAGAGAGAGGAGAGAGAGAGAGAGAGAGAGAGAGAGAGAGAGAGAGAGAGAGAGAGAGAGAGAGAGAGAGAGAGAGAGAGGCAGAGAGGAAGGAGAGAGCGAAGTTGATTTGGGATTAAGATTTATTAAGGGAGGGGTTAAGGATTGGTTTGTGGGAAATGTATTAAATTGCCCTTACAGAGATGTATGCTTCGTGGTTTTAATTGTGTTGAGTTTTAAAAATATATATGATTAAATTGCCGTTAGAAATATATGTTAGGTGATTTAATTGTGTTAGAGATAAAATATATAAATAAATTGCCCGTTAGGAGGTGTGTTGTTTAGTGATTTTAACTGAGTTCGGATTTTTTCTAATGGGGGATTAAAGTGCTTGTTAGAAAGATGTTTTATTTATGGATTTGACAGTGTTTGGTAATTAAAAAAATGTATTGGCATCGCCCGTTAGATGAGGATTATTGTTGATTTCATTGTGTTAGAGAATAATAAAAAAAAAATATTGATTGATTGGCTGAATTGCCCGTTAGATGTTTAGGATGGATTATATCAATAATAATAAACTGACACTTCACGGTTTTTGAGACCACTCTCACTCTCTCTGTCTCTCCCTTCTCTTCTCTCTCTCTCTCTTCCTCTCCCTCTCTCTCTCCTCTCTCTCTCTCTCTCTCTCTCCTTCCCCCCTCTCTTTCTCTCCCTCTTCCCCCCTCTCTCTCTCTCTGTTACTTGGAGATATCTCATCTACTTTTAATGGGCTTATACAAATGTGCAATGATTAGCTATTGACTTAGCTTTGTTAAAAGATAAAAAAATATTGATTGAATTATCCGTTAGATGTTTACTTTGTGTGTTGTTTTAGGAGATAAAAAAAATAGTCATTGATTGCCTGTTTGATGTTTGCATATTGATTTAATTGTATTAGGAGATAAAAAAAAAAAAAAAAACGATTAAATTGCCCGTCAGATGTATGGTTGGTTTTAATTGCTTTAGGAAATGAAAAAAAAGAATAGTGATTGAATTGCACAGTTAGATGTTTGCTTGGTGACTGCAGTGTATCGTGCGAGAATTTTTGCTTGATTATCAAATGATTTGTTTGAGGTAGACATTTCCTAAAAAAAAAAAAAAAAAGAAAAAAAAAAAAAAAAAAAAAAAAAAAGTAAAGTGTATAAAAAGAGGGAGTGTATAAAAAGGGATTTTTGTTTGATTATCAAATGATTTGTCTGAGGTAGACATTCCTAAAAACAAGTAAGTGTAAAAAGGGGATTTGATTATCAAATAATTTGTTTGAGGTAGACATTTCCAAAAAAAAAAAGAGTAAAGTTGTATAAAAGGGGATTTTTGTTTGATTATCAAATGATTTGTTTGAGGTAACATTTCCAAAAAAGAAATAAAGTGTATCAAAAAGGGGATTTTGTTTGATTTCAAATAATTTGTTTGAGGTAGACATTTCCTAAAACAAAAAAGTAAGTGTATAAAAAAAAGGATTTTTTGCTTGATTATCAAATGATTTGTTTGAGGTAGACATTTCCAAAAAGAATAAAAGTGTATCAAAAAGGGGATTTTTGCTTGATATCAAAATGATTTTTGAGGGGTAGACATTTCCAAAAAAGAAAATAAAGTGTAAAAGGGATGTTATCAAATGATTTGTTTGAGGTAGACATTTCCAAAAAAAAAAGAGAAAGTGTATAAAAAGGTATTTTTGTTTTGATTATCAAATAATTTGTTTGAAGGTAGACATTTCCTAAAAAAAGTAAATAAAGTGTATCAAAAGGGGATTTTTGTTTGATTATCAAATTGTGTTAGAAAAGAAATTGCGCAATACTGAATCTTAGAAGATGCTTGATTGATGGTTGCTTTGTGTTCTAGATTTCTTGCTTTCTATCTGAATTATGTATTATTATCATTATTATATTATTAATTATTATTAATATTATTATTGTGGATGATTAAATTGTGTTTAAGAATTCTCGCTTGTTATCAAATTGTTTTAGATTTTTTGGGACAGTTATAATTAATGACGTTAACGAATAACGATCATGAATCAACAATAACAACAATAAATGATAATGACAATAATAAATAGATTTTTTTTGGACAGTTATAATGATGACGTTAACGAAAACGATCATGACATCAACAATAACAATAAAAATAATGATAATAATAATTAATAATAATAACAATAATTATTATTATCTATATTACTATCATCATCATCATCATCATAATAGCATCAACAACAATAACAATGATAATGATAATAACAATGTTGATAGTAATGATAAAAACAAAGATAATAAACACGAGAAAATATTAAACAAACTCCCTATTATCCATTATAGAAAAAAAAATAACAAGAAAACACGATAAAAAAAAAAAATACGATAAAAAACCGAAGAAGACACAGTAAAAAAAAAAGAAATTACGATCTAAAAAACAATAAAAATAAATCACCCCAAAACTGACAGCATTTAAAAATCAAAGGATTAACCGACTGCTAAACAAGACCCAAAAATCCCTCACCGGCCGCGACCAGTCTGGCCAACAGTCTCAGAAAACACGAAAAGGTCACCAGGCTTTAAATAGCAAAGGTCATTATTCTTCCACACACAGAGATACGCTTTCTGGAATCCTCTCTGGGTGGTCAGCACGTGACATTATAAGTGATGTGAGATTAGGATCGAAAACGGGGTTAGGGGTATATGACGGTGCGGTGAGGATGGTGAAAAGCGCGTTATATGTGATCAAAAACGCAATATGAACGATCAAAACGCGGTATATGTGGTCACAGACGCAATATAGACGATCGGAAGCAATTATATAAGATCAAAGACGCAATAGAGATCGGAAGCATATATAAGATCAAAGACGCAATATAGACGATTGAAAAGGCGTATATGTGATCAAAGACTCAACATAGATGATCGATACATGTTATATGTGATCAAAGACGCAATATAAACGATCAAAACGCGCAATATATGTTCATGAAACGCGCATATAGACGACTGAAACGCGTTGATTCAAAGAAATATAAAAATACGATCAAAACGCGGTATATGTGATCAAAGACGCAATATAGACGACTGAAACGCGTTATATTTGATCCAGGGGGACGCAATATGACGATCAAAACGCGTTTATATGTAATCAAAGACACAAATATAAACAATCAAAACGCGGTATATGTGATCAGACAAGCAATATAAGACGATTTGAAAGGCGTTATAATGTGATCAAAGACTCAAAACACTGATGATCGAAAACACCGTTATATGTGATCAAAGACGCAATATAAACGATCAAAACGCGCATATATGTTATGAAACACAACAATACCTGACGACTGAAACGCTTATAATGTGAACAAAGACATAATATTAAACGATCAAAAAGTGTATATGTGAATAAAAGACACAATATAAATGACTGAAAACACGTTATATGTTGAACAAAGACACAATAAATCGAGTCAAAACGCGTTATATGTAATCAAAGACGCAATATAAACAATCAAGACGCGGTATATGTGATCAAAGACGCAATATAAACGACTGAAACGCGTTATATTTGATCAGAGACGCAATATACACGATTGAAACGCGTTATATGTGATCGAAGGCGCAATATAAAACGGCGTTATATGTGATCAAACGCCATTACACGAACTGAAAATGTGTTATATGTGATCAAAGACGCAATATAAACTAACAAAACGCTTTATATGTGATCAAAGACGCAACACAGACGACCGTAACGCGATATACATCCGATCAAGGATGAAATATGAAAATAAAAACCCGCCACGTGTAGTCAACAAAAGAAAGTCAGAAAAAAAGCTATCTGTGACGTAACACTTATTGTTATCTTAGATAAGTAAGAACGAGATAGGGAGACCATGCGTTACGACTGTTACGACCCACGGCTTACTACTGACCGCATAAACATAATGCCATGTTGTATGTTCCATTTCTTTTATAGGACAAACAATGCTATACATAAAATGATTCACCACATTTTCATATACAATAAGACTGGACGAGACTGGGTATATATATATATATATATATATATATATATATATATATATATATATATATATATATATATATATATATATAATATATACATATATTTAATCAAATATAAATAGTAGGCATGTATGTATAACCAGTTAGTTTAGATCAGATGGTGACTAACAAAACCCATGTCGTGCCAGTGGTATCAATTAGAAACTAATTATACCAACGCGAGAGGATATATTTTTCAAAGAAAGTATTTATAGTGTCTTCAAAGGCAAGAAAACGCATACGTATATCCTTACGCACGTACAGTCTGACGCACACAGTTTGACATACATATGCACAGTCGGATGCACGTGTACACAGACACACACAGACACTACACAGACACAGACACAACACACACAGACACTTACACACACACACACACACACACACACACACACACACACACACACACACCACATACTATCATACATACATACATACTCATACATCATCACTACACATACTCTTACGTCTTACGAACACAGACATGCATACACCCAGACACACACACGGGCTGAAACTACACGCTCTTCATACTATATTTCAAGTAGGGTTTTTTTTCCACTCACCAACTATAACAAATATACTTTATGTACATATAATCTTCCACGTGCATAAGTGAGAGAGAGAAAAAAAAAAACGATCTGGTTACCATGCCCCTCCCCCCAAAAAAAAAAAAAAAAAAAAGGATAAAATTCTGCTGCAATTCCTTCAGTAAAAAAATGTGAATAAAAAAGGAGAAGGGTACAGAGAGAAGGATCTCGACGTAGAACAAAAGGTGACGAATGGAGGAAGATAAAAGATGGGAAGTAAGGTGGAGATAGAGAGGGTGGAGAAAGGTGGGGATAAAGAATGTGAATAAAAGAGGGAAGGAGGAATGAAAGTGGAGAATGGAGAGAGATGGAGGACAAGATAAAAGAATGGAAGTAACCGAGAATATGAAGAAAGGAGGAGATAAAGAGGGTGAATAATGAAAGACAAAGGTGAAGAAAAGATGGAGACACAAAGGGGTGAAGACACAAGGAAAAGGGAAGATAAATGAAGACGAAGGAAGACAAGGAGAGGGAAGGAGAGAAAGAGAAGAAAGAACGACAAGGGAGAAAAAGGAAGAGGAAGGGAACGAAAGACGACAAGCAGGGAGAGAAGAAGCGAAAGAAATGAGGAGGCGAAGGCCAGTCCAAAGGGAGCGGAAGGGGGAAAGAAAGAGAACGACAGAGGACAAGGAGGGAAGGGAAGAAAAGTAGTGAACGACTACCAAAAGAGGGAAGAGAAGGAGGAACCAAAGAGAGAAAAGAAGATGAGGAGACGAAAAAAGACCCAAAAGGAAAAAGGAGAAGAGAAAGAGACCCCAAAGAAACAACGGTGGAGAAAGGGAAGACCCAGAAAGGAGAAGGGGAAGAAAGAGAAAGGAAGCAAAAAGGAGAAAAGAAAGAGAAAGGAAAAGGAAAGAAGGAGGAGAGAGAACAAGGAAAGGGGGGAGAGAAGAAAAAGGAGGAAGAAGAGGGAGAAAAGGAGAGGGGCAGTAGGAAAAAAAAGGAGGAGTGAGGAGACAAAGACAAAGGGGACGAAGGAAGATAAAATAAACAAGGGAAAAAAAAAAATATAAGACAGAAACATAAATGAAATAACTCGCAAGATAACCTGTTCAGTATAACATTTTCTTCATATTTTTGTTCTATTATTTATGGTCTCCAGCACGGTATACACTGTTTTTTCTATACACACACAAAACACACGGTTGAGATATTTTTAAAGATTTTCCGAATGTTGATAAAACTTCTATTTCCACTTGCTGCGATCGCTCATCACGTTGCTCCACCTGTGAACGCAGCCAGGTGACTTCGAGGGGGGGGAGGGGAAGTTATGACGAGGCCGGGCGGTCGTCGACTGGTGGGGGGGGTTCAAAGAGGAGGGAAGACGGACGTCCCCCCCCCGCCTTGGTTGTCCCGTGTGGAGGTTCAAAGTGGAGGGAAGGCGGACGTCCGCTCCACCCCCCCCCCCAGCCTTGTCCTCTTCTCCCCCCTCCCCGTGAGCCTCTCCTTTGCCCTCACTTTCCCACACTTTCCACGCAGAAACACACGCGGAGCTGCGTCTTCACGGGATATAATGAAGCAACTCGGTCTCGATGGTGGGCGGGGAAGAAGGAGGAGGGGGAGAGGGGGCGGGGAAGAAGGGAGGGGGGCGGGGAGCGGGGGAGGGAGGAGTGGGAGGGGAGGGGAGAGAGGGAAGGGGAGGAGGGGCATGGGCGTTCCCTTCTCCTCGTCTCACACGTGGCTCTCAAGAGGA
>NW_020868430.1:67553-92553 GCF_003789085.1 Penaeus vannamei | reverse complement strand
TAAAACATAACATCAAGATAAAATAACTTTCGACGTAACCAAAAAAACAAACAAACAAAAAGCACTAAACAAATGAATAAATAAACAAACAAACAGGGCTGATGATAACCACTAATAGGCAACCTTCCCCCAACGAAAAAGTACACAAAAAATAATGAGAAGAAAAACGGAAAAAAAAGATAAAAAAAATCAAGGTAAATGAAGTGGGTAAAAAAAAAGAAGAAAAAAAAGGAAAAAAATTAAAGAGGAAAGAGAATAGAGACAAAGAAGGGGAAGCAGGTAAGAGCGGGGGAGAGAGGAGGGGAAGGAAGGGGAGAAGGGGAGGGAGAGATAGGGAGATGGAGGTGAGAGGGGAGGAGAAGGAAGGGGAAGGAGGAAAGGGAGAAAGGGAGAGGGAGAGAGGGAGATGAAGGTGAGAAGGAAGAGAGACGGGACTGGAAGCAAGTAAGATCTGAGGAGAGGGAGTAAAGAAAGGAAGATAAAAAAGGAGAAATAGGTAAGATAAAAGGACACGGAAGGGGAAAGAGTATGGGAAAAGAGGGAAGAGACAGAGAGCAAAAGGAGGAAGAGAGAGAAGTGGGAGAGAGTGAAGGGGAAGTGGTAACATAAGAGGAGATGAGGAGAGAGATGCAAAAAGGCGGAGATAAAGGGTAGGGAAGGACAGAGAGAGAGAGAGAGATAAAACTGGAAAAAAGAGGACAGAAGGGGAGAAAGGGAGAGGGAGAGGATGGGAATAGACACGAAAATAAATAAAGAAAGAAAAAGAAAGAGAAAGAAGAAGAAAGAAAAATAGAAGAAAGATAACAAGAGAAAGAAAGAAAGAAAAAAAGAACAAGAGAAAGAGGACGAGAAAGACAGAAAGATCAGAGAACGAAAGAGAGCAGAGCTGAGAAGAAAGAAAGAAAGAAAAAAAAAACGAGAAAGAGAGTAGAAAAGAGTGAAGAGATAGGAAAGGATTTAGCTGAGAAAGAGAATGAGAAAGACAGAAAGATCAGAAAACGAAAGAGAACAGAGCTCAGAAGAAAGAGAGAAAAAAAGAGAAAAACAAAACAAAACAACAAAAAAAAAACGAGAAAGAGTAGAAAAGAGTGAAGAGACAGGAAAGAAGTTAGTTGAGGTTGAAGAGGGTTGAGTGACCACGTGCCGAGGTGGAGAAAGTTCATGCACCACTTAGGCCGAAGAGTTGGTTAGACTCACGTACACCAGCTCCACTTTAGGCGTATTGCTATCTTATTATCATCATCATTATCATCACCATCATTATCCTTATTATCATTATTATTGTCATTATTATCATCATAATCGTTATTATCGTCATTGTTATTGTCATTATCATTATTATAATTTTCATTGTCATTATTATCATTATTGCTGTTGTTATCATCATAATCGTTATCATCACCACTGTCATTATCATTATCATTATTATGATTTCCATTGTCAACATCATCATTATCAATATCATAATTACTATTATAGTCATCATCACAATCATTATCACCACCACCTCAACCTCGAGAGAGAGAGAGAGAGAGAGAGAGAGAGAGAGAGAGAGAGAGAGAGAGAGAGAGAGAGAGAGAGAGAGAGAGAGAGAGGAGAGAGAGAGAGAGAGTGAGAGAGAGAGGGAGAGAAAGAGAAGAGAGAGAAAAGAGAAGATAGGAGAAAGAGCGAGAGAAGAAAGAGAAGAGAAAGAGCGAGAGAGAAATCGAGAAAAAAATAAAGCGAATAAAACAAAGCCTTACAGACAGCCAAAACAGACACACAGACAGGACAATACAAACAAACACAAACAGAATAATAAGAAGAGTAAACCGAAAACACCCCCCACCCCACCCACCCAACCCCTCCCCTTCCCACCAAACCCCAAACACAACAGAAGAGAAGAGCAAACGCGAAAACACCCCCAACCCCCTCCCCTCCCCAACAACCCCCCCAAACCCCCACAAACCCCCCAAACCCCCCTACTCTTCGTCAAAAACCAACAACCCGAGTTTACGGTAAACCAGCAAGAACCACCGAACCGAAGACGTAGAGAAGGCGGTAAGGTCGGGTTCATGGATGGCGCTTCGATAGGTCGCCTCAATTTTTTATGCCTCGGGGGAGGGAAGGGTTGGGGAGGGGAGGGGGAAGGGAGGGGTGAAGGGGGGAGGGGAAGAGGGAGGGAGGGGGTGAAGGGGTGAAGGGCGGGGGGCGGGGTTGGGTGAGGGGTTGGGGAGGGGTTGGGTGGGGGGAGGATAGGGTTGGGGTGAAAGGTGAAGGGAAGGGGTTTGATAAGGGGAAGGGTTGGAAAAGGGACGTGATTGGGGAGAGGAAGGGGGTTGGGTGAAAGGGGAAGGGGCTTGATAAGGGGGATGGGTGGGTGAAGGGAGGGGGTTGGGGAGCGGAGTGGAAGGGGTTGATGAAGGAGAGGGGTAGATAAGGAGGAAGGGTTGTGGAGAGAGGGGTGATTGGGGAGAGGGGGGAGAGGATGGCAGGTGGGTGAGGAGGGGTTACAGGAAGGTGGTTGGTGATAGGAAGGGAAGGGTGGCTGTGAATATTAAAGAAGGGTGGGGGTAGGAGAGAGGGCCGGATGACAAGGAGGGATAAAAGAAGAAGGAAGAGGAGGGGGAGGGAGGAGGAGGAACGAGGTTCAGGGAGTAAAAGGGAATGCTGGAGAAGGAGGAGGGGAGGCACTGGGCTTAAAAGGGAAAGAAGCCAAAGAGATTGAAGAGGAAAATGAGAGAGATCGACAGACAGACAAACGAGACGAGAGAGAGAGAGAGAGAGAGAGGAGATGAGAGAGAGAGAGAGAGAGAGAGAGAGAGATGAGAAGAGAGAGAGAGAGAGAGAGAGAGAGAAGAGAAGAGAGAGAGAGAGAGAGAGAGAGAGAGAGAGAGAGAGAGAGAGAGAGAGAGAGAGAGAGCATGAGAGAGAAGAGAATGAGATTGAGATTTAAGAGGTAAAGGGAATACGCAGCGCAAGGGAGCAAGACAGTGATATGCATCAAATACACGTAGAGGCGAAAGGTACGTACTAAGCAAGTAGATTTATGAGCCTTAAAAACTGGAGCGAGGACTTGGGGGGGAAAGTAGCCCAGATAGCAAGTAGACTACTGAAGGATGGAAGAGATAGCGAAGGTTCGAGAAGAAGGGGTGTAGCAGGAGGATGTACACATACACAAACGTACATACGCACACACACACACACACACGGCAGGACGTTTCTGTGCAGAGCGAAGAACATATTGATTATCTCGAAAGCTGTCCTTTCTTCTTTCGCTCTCTCCCTTTTACACACACCCACACACACACACACACACACCACACCACACACACAACACCACAACACATACACACACACGACACACCACACACACACCACCAGACCACACACAGCAAGCAAAACACAACACCACACACACAAATACAAACACAAAGACACACACAAACATTACACAGAACAACACACACACCACACACACACACAACACACACACACACACACAGCAGAACACACCACACACACACCACACACACACACACACAACACACACCACACACACACACACACACACACACACACACACACACACACACACACAACACGCACACACAAACTGACACAAACAGACCCGCCCCCTACACACGGCATTGTTCACCGTCCATGGAGATA
The DNA here is from genome assembly GCF_003789085.1 of Penaeus vannamei. Lineage (NCBI taxonomy): Eukaryota > Metazoa > Arthropoda > Malacostraca > Decapoda > Penaeidae > Penaeus > Penaeus vannamei. The sequence goes on along the minus strand of NW_020868430.1, from coordinate 88,902 downwards.
ATCATTTAATTTTTTGCTTGATACAGAAGCGTGAGGGAAGAGATGAATAGGATTAATCAGCTGATAAATTAGAGAAATGTAGAGAGAGAGAGAGAGGATGAGAGAGAGAGAGAGAGAGAGTGAGACAGAGAGAGAGAGGAGAGGAGAGAGAGAGAGAGAGAGAGGAGAGAGAGATACTATTATGCATACACACACACACACACACACACACACACACACACACACACACAACATCACACACACACACAACACATACACATACATATATAATAGATAGATAAAAACAAAGACAGATAGATATATGAACCGATAGATACAGAGATAAGCAGACTGGGATATAGACAGCTGAATAGATAGATCGATAAAGCGAAAAAATGTCACATAATGACGATAATGACAGCGAATACAGAATGATAAGAATACAACGACACTGATAAAAGACGATGGTTGTAGTGATAAAGATGATGATAATGTCAGCCAAACAAACAAACAAAAAAAGGTCAGCTTCTCCCCGTAACCTTGTTTAAGAGATCCAGATCAATATGATGTAAGGGGGTTACATCGGCATTTGAAAGGACACACAAAAGCGGATCTCCAACTGCCCCTATGTCTTCGTTCTTCCTTCTATCCCCTCTCCTCCACTCCCCTCTTCTCCCTCCCTCCACCCTCCACCCTTCTACTACCCCTCCTCCCTCCTCCTTCCCCTCTCCCTATTCCCTATCTTCTTTCCCTTTCCCTCTTCACTATTCCCCATTTCCTCTTCCACTACCCCTCCTCCCTCCTTTCCCCCTCTCCCTATTCCCTATCTTCTCTCCTCCTTCCCCTCTTCCCATCCCGTCTTCCCTCCTCCTTCCCTATCTCCCTCTCCTTCCCCCTCTCTCACTAACCCTCATTCATTGTATCTATCACTCTACTCCTCCTTTTCTCGTCCTCTCTCCCCTCTTCCCTCTACCCTCCTACCTCTCCTCTTCTCCCTTATCCTTACATCCCCCTCCTCGTCTCTCCTTCTAACCCTTCCTTCCTCTGTCTTCTTTCTTTTCCTTCGTTCCACGCATCTCATCCCCCCTCCTGTATTTCTTCCTTCTTCCAATTCCGTAATCTTCCTTTCTCCTAATCCTCCCTCTCTCTCTATCCTCTAATTTCTCACACCTTGTTCCTCCCTTCCATCATCCATCGCCTTCCTTGTACTCCAGGATCTTCCCCCCCCTCCTCTCCCCCCTCCACCCTTTGTCCCCCCTAATACATCCTCGTTTTCACAACTTCATCCCCTCCCCTTTCCTCCCCCTCCTCCCCCTACTCTCCTTCCCCTCTTCTACCGCTCCCCCCCTCCCCTCTCCTACTCTCCAACCCTCATCCTACCTCCTCCCTCCTCTCCTACCCTTCTCTTCCCCTCCTGCTCCCCTCCCCTCTCCTCCCTCTCCAACCTTACCTTACCTCCTCCCTCCTCTCCTCCCTCTCCCCTTCCTCCCCTCCTCCCTACCCCCCACCGCTACTCCTTTCTACCCCCTCCTTCCCCTCGAACCCTCCCACCAAGCTATCACCCGAACTCCTATAGTTAAGGAGATGGAGTTGCTTCGAGTCCCCTTCGAGAGGCTCTTCATCACAATGGCTCTTCCGCGTCTCAAAACACGTACACACTTGTTTCCTTTTCTTTTTAAGCATCTGTCGCTGTTTGTTTGTTGTTTGTTGTTTGTTTTTTTCTTTCCTTCGTTTCGTGGTTTTTATCTTCATTTATTTGTTGTTGTTGGTGGTGGTATTTTTGCTAATGTTATGTTATGATTGCTATTGTATTGTTTATCGACTGTTATATTATGTTATGATTATTTTCATTATCAATTATCATATTGTTATTACTACTATTACCAAATTTATCATCATCACCCATCATCATTCATCAATACCACATGTAATACAGTTCAATCACTATCATTAATTTCAATTTCTCTTCAAATATTAACAACCGGACACACACTTCCTCATAAAATATAATATAAAAAAACACATTTCCAAGCAATGGTTAATGAAGATTATTGAATAAACACACAAGGAAATTAATAAAAAATATGAAAAGAAAAGCAAATAACAAATTGATATAATGAATAAATTCGGAGGAAATGAGAAAGAGAAGGAAAAATGAGGAAGAGGAAAAGAAAAAAAAAAGAGGGAAGCAGAGAAGAATGGACCGAGAGGAGCGGCAGAAAAGGGGCGTGGCTTAGGAGTGATCGAAGAGAAAGGGGGCGTGTCTTTAGGGTTGTTCTGGGGAAGAGGAGGCGTGGCTTGGGAACTGAATCAGGCTTAGGGGCGTGGTTTAGGGATCAGTCGAAGAGATATGGGCGTGGTCGAGGGAGTGAGATAACAGGGAGATAGGGGGAGGAAGGGGAGGTAAGGGGGAGAGGGCAAAGAGGTAGGGGGAAAGAGGACAGGGGAGGGAGGAACAGGGAGAGGAGAAAGGGGAAGTAGGAGGGGAAGGGAGTGGAGGTAAGGGGGGAAGGGCAGGGAGGTAGGGGGGAGAGAGGGAGGGAGGTAGGGGGAGGGAGGGCAGTTGGGGATGGGGGTAGGGAGGGCAGGGAGGAGGGGGAGGTAGGAGGGAGAGGGAAAGGGAGTGAGGGTAGAGAGGGGGAGGGAGGGGACGGAGGGGGAGGGGGGGGGTCGAATGTGACACACGTGACACCAAGCAATACTCTTTTCTTCTCTCTTGACACATGACACTGTTGCTGACACTGTGTTTAACGCTGGGTTATCTCCGCCGAGCGTTTTGTTCGTCCTCACGTGAGTTAGTCGGTGAGTCAATTGAGTCGGTCAGTCATAAGCCGTTGAGTCTGAGTCATGAGTCGTTGAATTCAGTGAGTCGGTGAGTCGTTGAGTCAATGTGTCGTTGAATCAGTGAGTCGGTGAGTCAATGAGTCGGGGACAAGTGAGTCAGTGAATAAGTGAGTCGTTGAGTCAGGGAATCGGTAAGTGAATAAATGAGTGGTTGAGAGTCGGTGGGGTCAGTTGTCGGTGTCAGTGAATCGTGAGTAAGTGAATAAGTGAGTGATTGAGAGTCGGTAAGTCCGGTGGGTCAGTAAGTCAATGAGTCGGTGTCAGTCACTCGGTTCAACGAGTTGAGTCGTTGAGTCGGTGAGTCAGAGAGGTATTTACTCACTACTGTTTACTTCCTCAACCGGGATGGGATTTGGCAGCCTGGGTTCGCTTAGCGGGAGGGGAGTGGTCAATATTTCTCTCTCTTCTCTCGCCCTCTCTCGCGTTTATACCCTTTCGTTCTCTCTCTCTCTTTCTCTTCGTCTTTTTCCTCTTTTTTTCCGATTTATTTGGCACTCTCTTTCGATCTCCTCTTTTTCTTTGTCTCTCTTTTTGTTTCTCTCTCTCTCTCCATTTCTTTCCTTCTCCATCTCCCACTCCCTATCCTTCTTGCCTTTGTCTCTCTTTCTCCAACTCCATCTCCCCTCCCCCCCCCCCTCTCTCTCTCTCTCTCTCTCTCTCTCGATCTGTCAAAGTATCCATAGTTTCCATTTACTACCAAATATATTTTCCTTTGTTTTCAGTATCACTATAGGAACCCATATGGAAATATATATATATTTTTTTCTAAAACCATTGTCAAAATCAGAACAAAAATGACACATGAAAATACATACCAGAGAGAGAGAGAGAGAGAGAGAGAGAAAGAGAGAGAGAGAGAGAGAAAGAGAGAGAGAGAGAGAGAGAGAGAGAGAGAGAGAGAGAGAGAGAGAGAGAGAGAAAGAGAGAGAGAGGAGAAGAGAGAAGAGAGAGAGATAGAGATAGATAGAAGAAAGAGAGAGATAGATAGAAAGAGAGCAGATGAAGAGATAAAAGAGAAAAAGAGAAAAGAGAAAAAAGAGAGAAAGAATAGAAAAAAAAAAAAGACAAAGAGAAAAAAGAGAAAGAAAAAAAAAAAAATAAAGAGAAAGAAAAAAACAAAAAATAAAGAGAAAGAGAAGAGAGAAATAAAAACAACCACCGAAAGTGAAATTGTAATCCCTTCAAAACACCGTAACGGGTTCGCGCGAACACCAATAATTGACGTCATAGCAGTCACGTGACCTGAATGAGGGCGACCAGAGGGAAAACTGCAATTAAGCTTGTATTACCAGACATTTTGCAGTGGAATTATCTTTAACTTTCTTTCATTTCGCGAAAGAGAAGCCAGTCGTCTGAATCTGGCAAGTAATCATGATAGAAATGATGTTGGTAATGATATTAACAGTATTAATGATAACGGTAAAAATAACAATCGTAGTAAAGATCATAAAAAACATTAATAGTAACAATAATAATAAAAAGTAAAAAGAATTAAATAAATAATCAATAAGATAATCATAATGATAACAACAACAATAATAATAATAATAAAAATAATAATTAATCCTAACCTAATTTTCGAATTTAAATGGCGCGACAGAATAACAAACAAAACATTCCTTTTCACATTGTCTTTGCCAAAAAAAAGTCTTCTTACCTGACAGTCTGACAGGACACAGTTCTTTGTTTAAATGAGCCATAGACAAGGCTTTTGTATCTTTTTAAGTATCATGTTGTTAAATCAGAGCTCGTGGAGAATGCGGTAATGAGGTTGTGAGTTGGCGATTCGTGTTTTTTTCTTTATTTTATTTTTTCTTTCTTGCTTTTACTTTTCATTTCTTTCTTTCTGTCTTCTTTTTTCATTTCTTTCTTTCTGTCTTCTTTTTCATTTCTTTCTTTCTGTCTTCTTTTTTTATTTCTTTCTTTCTATTTTAAAATTTCTTTCTTTCTTTCATTTTCTTTTCTTTTCTTTTCTTTTTTCTTTTTCTTTTTCTTTTTCATTTCTTTCTATCTCCTTTATTTTTCTTTATTTTCTTTCTATCTCCTTTATTTTCTTTTAATTTCTTTCCTTCTTTTTCTTTTAATTTTTCTTTCGTCTTTCTTTTTCTTTTCATTTCTTTCTATCTCCTTTGTTTTTCTTTCTTTTTCTTTCTTTCTGAGACGTACGTAAATACGTAAATGCAAACACACACATACACGAGTTCCCGGTCAGACACACACACAAACGAACACGGACCCACAGAGAGAGAAAGACAAATAGAAAGACAGACAGACAATCAAAGAAAGACAGTAAGACAAACAGAAAAAAGAAACACAGAAAGAGAGTAACACTAACAGAAAGACAGAAAGATAAACAGAAGACAGTAAGACAAACAGAGAAAAAGACGAAGACAAACAGAAAGTAAGACAGAAAGACAGAAAAACATAGAGATTGAAATTAAGACAAGCAGAGAGAAAGACAGAGAGCCAAACAGACTGAAAAAACAAAAAAAAAAAAACAGCAAGACAAAGACAAACAGACAGACATATACGTCCGGAGTGCCAAGATACACGATTAGCTGGGGATCATGACGCCATATTCTTTATATTCTTTATACATTTCTGCATTTCCCATGGATAAAAAACAAGAAAAAATTGCACAAAAATGACAATTGGAAACGAACAAATAAGGTCGTGTATATGCAAGCAAGAAGGAAGGAAAGAAAGAAAGAAAATGAGTGAGAAAACAAGAAAAAGGAAATAAGAAGGAAAATAAGAAAGAAAAAAAATAGAGAAAAGGAAGCAAGAAAGAAAAGAAAGAGAAAACTAAATAAATAAAAGAAAACGAAGAGAAAAACAAAAACAAAGCAACCCCCAAAAAAACAACAAAAAAAAACAAGACAAAAAATAACAAAAAACAAGAAAAAACAACAAACAAAAGAAAAAGAAAAAAGAATAAGAGTAAAAGAAATAGTTACTCCTTTTAACCCCCTCCCCCCAAAAAAAAAAAAAAAAAAAAAAAAAAAAAAAAAATAGAAAACGAGTAAGAAAAATAGTTACTCCTTCTTCTCCCCCATTTTACGACCCCCTCGCCACCATCCCAAGCAGGAGTTTTTTTTTCCTCCTCCATCCAAGACAACATATAACCGCAGTCTCATTCAGGAAAACCATAGAACCAGAAAAGAAAATATGTCCCCAGACTCATCGTGACTTCTTGAGAGGATGAGGAAGGGGGGGATAAGGAAGGAAGGAAGGAAGGAAGGAGAGGAAGGAGGAAGGAGAGGGAGGGAGGAGGAGGGATGGATAGGAGGAGGGGAGGGATGGATAGGAGGGGGGGGGAGGGAGGGGGAGGGAGAGGGGGGGAGGAGGAGGAGGAGGAAGGGGAGGATGGATAGAGGAGGGGAGAGGAGGAAGGGGAGGGAGAAGGAGAGGGAAGGAGGAGGAGAAGGGAGGAATGAGGAGGAAGGGGGAAACGGATGGAGGAAGGGAGGAGGAGGGGGGGGGGGGAGAAGAGGAGAGGAAAAGGAGGAGGAAGAGAGGAAGGACAGAGAGGAGGAGGAGGATGTCGTGGTGGGGTGGTGGTGGAGGAGGAGGATATGGAGAAGTGGGAGAAGGAAAAGACTAGGAAGAAAAAGTCTGAGTAAATACCGTAGGGTAAATAATCTTTAGCTCAAACATCGACTGAGAGAGAGAGAGAGAGAGGGAGAGGGAGGGGGAGAGGGAGAGGGAGAGGGAGATAGATAGATAGATAGACAGATAGAGAGAGAGAGAGAGAAAAAGAAAAGAGAAAGAGAAGAGAGCAAGAAAGAGAAAGAGAAGAAAGAGAAAAAAAAAAAAAAAAAAAAAAAAAGGAGAGAGAAGCCAAGACCCTCCCCACCTTCAGAAAGACACGTCCTGAAGGCGCGGCGCACATCCTGAAGGGAGACAAGCGCACCCAGGGAAAGAGGAAAAGGAAGGCGGGGGCGAGAAAGTACCTCAAGGAAGGAGCGGAGGACACCACTAAAAATAAAAGCGACGCTGCAACTCTGCGCCTGCAACATAAGCAACTGGATTCCTCGCCATAAAGCTCTCTCACGTTCTCTCCTCTCTCCTCTCCTCTCGTTCTTTTGCTCTGTTTGTCTGCCTGTCTGTCTAGCTGTTTTTTTTCTGTTTGGAACACACGCACAGGCACAGATACACATGCACACGACACACACACACACAAACGCATAAGTGTAAAATATGTAAAGAAACATGAGACAGAGATAGATAGATAGATAGAGAGAGAGAAAGAAGAGAGAAAGAGAGAAGAAGAGAGAGAGAAAGAAAGGGAGAGAGAAAGAGAAAAGAAAAAAAAAAGCGAAAGAGAAAGGGAGAGAGAAAAAGAAATGAAAGAGAAAGAGAAAGAAAGAAAGAGAGAGAGACAAACACACACACACAAATATGCAACACACCTTTACGCATAAACCTTTACAAGACACCACACACGATCCCCAATTAACCCCCCCCCCCCACCCCACCCTAAAAAAAAAAAAAAAAAAAAAATCCCCCACTTAAGTGAGTCTTCAGCGTCACCGGATTGGGTTACCAGAACAACCAACAAGGGGGCGGTTCCCCCTTTTGCAAGACGTTCCTCCTCCTACACAAACAGGTGCATATCTTGGCACGCGTCTCACCTGGGCGATGGGGGCGCCAGGTACGGAGACGACCACGACCAAGATCGGCTGTAGTGGTGGTCGTGTTTTTCTTTTTTTTTATTTGTTTTTTCTTTATTTTTAATTCCTGTTTTTTATCGTTTGTTGTTTTCTTTTCTTTTCGCTTTTTTTACATTTTTACTCGTTTTATATATATTTGTTTTTTTCTTCTTCTTTTTCGCATTCTTGTGTCTACGTTTTTTGTTTGTTTTTTGTTTTTCAAATTCAAATTTCTCAAGTTAAATCCACGTACCTGCAGGGATGACGATTGCATAATTGGTTCTCTAGTGTGAAATAATTCGTGGGTATTCGTGCCGGCAATTTTCAAGGCATTCACTCGATGAGGTTAGGGCAATATCACCCCTTCCTCCCTCCCCCCCTCCCCTTTCCCTCCCCCCTTACCTCAATTTTCCCATACATTGACTAAAACCGAATAAAAATGCATTTCCAAAATCTATTTCTATTTTCCAGAGCAATGTGTTTATCGTTTTGCCTTCCCTTGCATATTTCGTATCTCTCCCGTCCTTCAAAATGATATTTAAAAAGAAAATATATCAATAACGACAATAACAACAATAATAAAGATAATGATAATAATAATAATAAAAAAACGCCAGTCTTTTGTCATCAAAAAAATATATACTAATAACAATAACAACAATAATAAAGATAATGATAATTAAAAAAGCCAGTCTTTTGTCACCCTTACAATTATTCTCGGTCCCCCTTTTTTGGTCTCGTATATTTCCCTTTCTCGCTCTTGCGTTTATTACCCTTTTCCCCCGAAACGTAAATCCTCTTTCCGGTTGTAATTAACCTTTCCTTCTCGTTTTCCCTCAAATTCTCCTCGTTTGTTGTTTCGTTTTCTCTGTCCACGCCTCCGCACAGCCTCGTTTTCCGGGTGGGGTAGGGGGGTGGGGGGGGGGGGGCTGGGGCTGGGGGGGTAGGGTGGGGGGGGGATGGGGAGAGGGAGGGGAGAAGGAGAAGAGAGAGGGGAGGGAAAGGGAGAGGAGAAGATATGGATCTTTTCCATTTTTCTTTCTTTCTCTCTCTTTCGTTTCTCTTCTTTCATTTCTCTCTCTCTCTCCTCTCTCTCTCTCTCTCCCCCCCCCCCCCCTCTCACGCATATATCGTTTCCTACATTTTTATTTCTATTCTAACTTTGATTCCAGATCCAACCTCTTCTCTCTCTCTCTCTCTCTTTCTCTCTGTTTTCACCAAAAAATAAATAAAAAAAAATAAAAGCATTTTCCAACTCCCCTGTCCTCGTATCCCTGAACTAACTCTCAACAGTCTTTTAAATTAAAAAACAAAATATACATCCTGTCTCTCTCCCTGTCAACGGCGAGCCTCTGTTTTCCGGGGCTCTCCTCTTCCTATCCTACGTCCCTCTGTCCACTGCCTTTATTGAGTGTGCTCTTCTTTCTCTTTAATTTCTCTTTATTCGTGTGTGTATGTGTGTGTGTGTGTGTGTTTGTGTGTTTGTGTGTGTGTGTGTGTGTGTGTGTGTGTGTGTGTGTGTGTGTGTGTGTGTGTGTGTGTGTGTGTGTGTGTGTGTGTGTGTGTGTGTGTGTGTGTGTGTGTGTGTGTGTGTGTGTTTTAGGGGGTTGTCTGTTTCTCTGACTTAAAAAATCAAGAATTATAGGTTTTATGCTTAGACAGACTGATACCTACACATACACACGTTTCTCCACTTCCGCCTTTCCTTTTTCCTCCGATATTTCACTCTTTCCCCTTCTTCTCCTTAAATCCCCTTTCTTGATGGTTCATTCCCCCCCCTCCCCTCCCCTTTTCCATGTTTTTTCCTTTCCTTTTTCTGCCTTTCCTCCTCCCTACCTTAGCATGGTCACTTGGCTCCCCTCCCATACCAGGCCCGCCACCTGCCACCCTCCCTCCCCCCCCCCCCTCCTGCCCTTTCCCTCAGTGCCCAAGCCTGTGCCACATACCCCTCGTCTGCCCTCTGTCGGTACATGGCAACGTTAGTATTTTCTTGTTCCTTCCCCTCCTCGTCTCTTTTGTTCCTTCTCCTCCTTCTCTTTATTCCTTTCCCATTCTCTTTTCCTTCCTCTTTTCTGTTTTTCTCTTTCTCTTTTATTCCTTCCTTCTTTCCTCCTCCGCCTTTCCTTTCATCATCCTCCTCTTCCTCCTCCTCCTCCTTCCCCTCCCTCCTCCCTCTTACTCCCTCCTTCTACTTCCCTCTCCCTCATCCCCTACCTCCTTACCTTCCTCCTCCTTCCCTACCTCTCCTCCCTCCTCCTCCCTCCCCCACTCCCCTTCGACCTCTCTTCCCTACAACAGCTCTTTCCTTCTTGCTATAATGTACCTGCCAGCCCTAATCTAACCCCAGGCATCCGGGCCATAGCCATACCGGTGCCACACACAGTGCCATATTCCCTTTCTCTGGCTACACCATTTTATAGCATGCCCATTCCCCTGCCCTACCCACTTGTGACGTCGCTCTTCCCCTCCTCCCTTCCTCGTCTCTTTCTCCCTCCTCCCCTTCCTCTCCCCTCCTCCCCTTTCTCCTGTCCCCCTCGTCTTGCCTCTCCTTCCCCCCTCTCCACACCCCTCTGTCTCCTGCTGGCTTATTCTTCTACGTGATGCCTTCTCTCCTTCTCTCCTCCATGTCCTTATCGCTTCTCCTCCCCCTTTCTAACTTCCCCTTCTTCCCTGTTCTCTTTTCCTCTAATCCTCTTTCTCTGATGGTCTCTTCCTCCTCACTCTCTGACGCCGACTCCCATCCTTTTCTCTCCACGCCCTCTTCCCCCACCTTCTCTCTCTCCCCTCTCCTAGTCCTTCTGAAGACCCCCTTCGCTCCCTCCCCTTCTCCCTCTCCGACGTCCTCTTCCCCTACCCCTCCCCTATCCCCCTCGAAGACCCCTTCCCTTCCCTCCCTTCCTCCCTCTCCGACACCCCTACCCACCTCCCCCTCCTCCTTCCCTACCCCCTCTTAAGAGCCCCATCTATCCCCCTACTCTTCCTCCCCCCCCTTCGCTATCCTCCCCCTCTCTCCCTCTCCCTCCCCCTTCTCTCCCTCTCCGACGCCCCTCCCTCCCCCCTCCCCACCGCACCCCTTTCACCGCCACCTCAGCTTACATAAGCACCTGCTGACGTGGTTAATATACCCTTTGCCAGTATCATACCCCCGAGCCACGAGGCATAAACGGCAAGGGAAGGCATAAAAAAGAGAGGAGAGAGAGAAAAAAAGGAAAAGAAAAAGGAAAAAAGGAGAAAAAAGGAAAAGAAAAGGAAAGAGAGAGAAAAAGGGAAAAGGAAAGGAAAGAGAGAAACGGGGAAAATAAAAGGAAAAAAGAGAGAGAAAAAGGAAAAAGAAATGCGAAAAGAAGAAAGAGATTACGAACATAAAAAGATAAGAATAAGGGAAAGAAAAGAACTTTATGGCTCCCAGAGAGAGAGAGAGAGAGAGAGAGAGAGAGAGAGAGAGAGAGAGAGAGAGAGAGAGAGAGAGAGAGAGAGAGAGAGAGAGAGAGAGAGAGAGAGAATAAAAAGAGACTACGGACGGGAATAAAAAAATAAGCAAAAAAAAAAAAACTCAGAGAAAATGATAAAAAAAGAAAAATGAAAAAATAATAGGAATAAGGAAAAAAATATATTGCTGCCATGAGAGAGAAAAAGAGATAAAACGAAAGAAATAAGAAAAGGAGAGAGAGAGAGAGAAAGAAGAGAGAGAAAGAAATTAGAGAGAAAGAAAGAAAAAAATATATATAGAGAAAAATATACAAGCTCCCGATTACGTCACGCATTCTTTGCCACTGTCTGCGTAACTGCTAGCATGCATGACCGGGGACTAGCAACACGCAGCCGAGAAAGAATCACGTGGTTCCCCCCCCACCCTGGCCCCCGTCCCCGTCTACCACTCCCCCCCCCCTCTATATTCCCTTTGGCTGGCGTTTGCGATGTTATTGGCCATCGCTCATTGCTAGGGGGTGGGGTTAGGGGAGAGGAAGAGAGAGGGTAGGAGCTGGGAGAGGGGTAGGGTGGGGAGTGGGGAGTGGGGTAGGGAGGGAGAGTTAGGGAGAGGAGGAGGGGGGAGTGGGAGTGGGGGAGGGGTAGGGAGGGGAGGGTCGGGAGGGGAGAGTTAGGGGAGAGGAGGAGGGGGAGGGGGAGGGGGGGAGGGGGGGGGAGGGAGGGGGGAGGGAGGGGAGTGGGAGAGGGGTAGGGAAGGGGAGTTAGGGGTAGGGGGAGGGGGAGGGGGGGAGGGAGGGAGGAGAGATGAAGGAGAATGCGGAGGGGGAGGGGGAGGAGTGTAGGGGGGTAAGGGAGAGAGGATAGGGGGGTGGGAAGGAGAAATGGGAGGGAGGGGATGTGGAGGGAGAAGAATGAGGATGAAGAGGAGAATGCACGTGTTGGGGAGAGAGGGGAGGGAGGGGGGAAGCGAATGAGGGATGTGTGGGAAAAGAAGGAGAATGGGGATAGAGATACATAGGAAAATAGGAATTTGGAGAGAAAGAGGAAAGATAAGGGTATAGAAAAGGAAGAAAATAGAGTGAAGGAAAGGGGTTGGGGTGGAGCAAGGAAATGGGACTGGGGGAGAATGCGAAAGAGGGGGAGGGGATGGGAAGGAAATGGACTGAAAGGGGGGAAGGGGAGGGGGGAAGCAAGAAACTGGGCTGGGGGGGGGGGGGGAGCAAGGAAATGAGTGTGGGGGGAGAATGCGAAAAGGGGGGTAGGGGAGGGGGAGCAAGGAAATGAGTGTGGGGGGAGAATGCGAAAGGGAGGGAGAGGGGGAAGGGGGGGGAGCAAGGAAAATGGGACTGAAAGGAGAATGCGAAAGGGGGCGGGGCGGGCTGGGGTGGGGGGTGGGGAGGGGCGAGAAGCGGGGTGGGCGGACCAAGGCTAAGGCGTGGGCGGTTGCGACGTACACAGCCCTCGTCACATCGGCTTTAGATCTCGGCTTTGCGGTATTTATTCGAGTCAACGAACCCCCTACCTCAACGAAGAGAAAAACACCTGCAAATGAGTTTATTTTAAATATATTTCTTCTAGTTTTATTTTCTCTCATAGTTTTTTTTTTCTTTTTATCCCTTTCCCTCCTCTTTTCTTTTTTTTCTTATTATCCCTTCCCTTCTCTTAAAAGAAAAAGAAAAAATACGGTCTCTTTTTTCAGAGAACTTTTATTATTTTTCTTTTAAATATCTCTTCTAGTTTTCTTCTTTTTTTTCTTTCTTCTTTTTATCCCTTCCCTCCTGTCTCTTTGTTTTCTCTTTTTATCCCTTCCCTCCTCTTCAAAAAAGATACGCTTTCATTATCTTTTTCCCCCAGAACTTTTCATTTTCTTTCAAATATCTCTTCTATTTTTCTCTTTCTTGCAGTTTTCTTTTTTTTTCTCTTTTATCCCTTCCTCCTCTCTTTTTTTTTTTCTCTTTTTATCCCTCCTCTCTTTTTTCTCTCTTTTATCCCTCCCTCCCACAAAAGATACACTCTATTTCTTTTTCCCAGAACTTTTTTCTTTTTCTTTTAAATATTTCTTCTAATTTTCTCTCTTTATAGTTTTTTTTTCTTTCTTTCTTTCTTCTTTTTATCCCTTTGCCTCCTCAAAAAAAAAAAGAAAAAAAAAAAAAAAAAAACGCTCTAGTTATTTTTTTTTCTCCCCCGAACAAACACGAGGCGAAGGGGGCCGACGGCGGTGACAGAAACGATGGCTGACAACACCTGGCAACAACACGGGCACGGCTGGCATCGGTCCGTTGGCACTGTTGGCTCCCGGGTGTCGCTCCTCGTCGCCGCCTGCGATCAACGTCATGGCACCCTGGGACTTCATGGCACCCGGGTATTTCATGGCACTCTGGGACTCGTGGCACCCGGGTATTTCATGGCACCCTGGGACTCGTGGCACACGGGTATTTCATGGCACCCGGGTATTTCATGACACACTGGGACTCATGGCATCCTGGGGCTTATGGCACCCTCATGGCACCCCTGGGCTTGGACATCCAGGGACTCGTGGCATCCTGGGACTCATGGCACCCTGGGACTCGTGGCACCCCGGGACTCATGGCACTCGAGGACCTCATGGCACCCGGGGACCTCACGGCACTCCATCCCCTCATGCTTAATTATTCCTTACTTCTGCACCTCGATTTTTTTTTTTTTTTTTTTAAGGAGGACGGGCGGAAATAAGAGAAGTGTTAAGGAAATGTGAGAGAGGAAATCAGGAAGAGGAAGAGGGAGAAGAGGAGGAGAGAGGGAGAGAGGAGAGAGAGGGAGAGAGGAGAGAGAAGAGAAAGGAAAGAGAGAGATAAAGGAGAGAGAAAAAAAACATACATAAAAAGAATGAAAAGAGAAAAAAAAGAACCCAGTACGTTTTTGTGGGAAATTCTGAATGGGAGAAACAGGAAAGTGGGAGATGGTTTGGTGAGAGGAGAAAGGGGGGGTGTTGTCAAGAGGAGGGGGGGGTTAAGAGGTAGGAGGGGGAAGAAATGTGTAATGAGTCACGTTTTCTTGTCTTCTTTTTTATTTTCTTTTGAATGGACAGAGTATTACCTCCTCTCTTTCTTTTCCTTTCTTTCTCCCTCTTCTTTCTTTTTCTTTTTCTTTTTCTCTTCTCTTCCTCTCACTATCTATCTTGAAATCCTACAGTTTCCCCTTCAGTATAAACAACTTCCCCTTTGACTCTCTCTGCCTCCCTTGTCCCCCTCTCCCTCTGGTCCCCTCCATTCTGAAGACCATTTGTTCCCTTTTCCTATTAGCTCCTTTGTTCCCCACTCCCTTTGGCTCCCTTTTCCCTCTTCCTTTGGTCCCTTAGCTCCCTCTGCCTCCCTCTCCGTCTGGCCTCCCTTTGTTCCCCCTCCCTCTGGCTCCTTATGCTCCCTCCCCCTCTTGGCTCCTTATGTCCCCTCCTCTTTCTGGCTCCTTATGCTCCCTTCTCCCTCTGGCTCCTTATGCTCCCTTCTCCCTTCTGGCTCCCTTTGTTCCCCTTCTCCCTCTAGCTCTTAACTCCCTTTGTTCCCCTCCTCTTCTGGCTCCTTATGCTCCCTTCTCCCTCTGGCTCCTTATGCTCCTTCCCTCTGGCTCCTTTATGCCCTTTCCCTTTAGCTCCTTATGCTTGCTCCCCCTCTCCTCTGGCTCCTTATGCTCCCTTCTCCTTCCTCCTGGCTGGCCCCTTTTGTTCCCCTTCTCCCTTTGAGCAGGTCCGCCCAACGGCACGCGGGGAAGCCAGACCGTCTCCGTCCTCCGATTCGGGTCTTTGGTTTGCAAATCAGCTGATCGAAGACTTAATTGCCCCTTGATTAGACTCTGATCAACGCGGAGTCAGTCTCGTCCCGTGCTGCAAGTCCTGTTCGGGAGGATTGACGGGTTTTCGGGTTTCAAGGTTTCGGGGATTAGGGGATTCGGGGATTCGGTCTTTCGCGGGTTTATAGGTTTCGATTTCTTTTATTTATTAATTATTATTAATTTCAAAAAAATAATTAATTAAATATCATATTTTATCTATATTTATTTTGCGGTTCTATGCTCGCGTCTTTTGAATTTCGGGTTCTCGGGTTTCAGTTCCTGTATCTCGTTTCTCGGTTCGAACCTTGGTTTTTCGGGTTTCGAACCTCCGATCACGAGTCAGGGCACTTACCTTAAACCTCCTCCTGTGGCCCTCCCACCCCTCTAACCGACCCCCCCCCCCCCTTCTAACCACCACCTCCCCCTCTTGCCCCTCTTGCCGAAAACAGACCGTGAGGTGAAGTCACACTCGCCCAGATTACAATAATAAATATGAGCCAGTGACATCCAGGCGTGCCATCTGGGCTAGGCTGGCCCTGTGACACTTTTTTTTCTAAACCTAAGCGGGGGATGGAGTACGTGGCTTGGCTCTATATAGACTCTGTATCTTTATGTCCGGTTCATAGAAGGGCTTTTTGTCGAATTTAGTAAACGTTTGGCTGTTGAAAAGAGCCTTATGTTGATTTTGAATTCTTTACGTACGAATCAGAGTGACTATATTCCTTTACAGTGGCTTTATATTTACAATATTGGCTTTACATATACGTCATTATGTGCGAGATATTTGTATAAAAAGATAACATGTCAATTCTTAACTAAAAATGGGGATCGTTTTACAGTAAACTTAGGTACAAGTTAATTAAAAGGCTTTATATCAACCATATAGGCATTATAGACAGCCTTTACATCAACTACATTAACTGAAAAGAAAGAATTTATATCGACAATATCCATTTTACATAAAGGCTATCTATCGAGTATATATTTTGACCTCTATATATATATAAAAGGAAAAGAAACAAAAGAAAAAAGAAAAGAAAAAAACGGACTTAATCATGTTTACATCGGCACTAAACGCATATATTTTGACACAACCTCTATCCTATATATATATATATATAATTATATTATAAAAAAAAAAGAAAAAAGAAAAAAAATCAGACTTTAATCATCTTTACATCGGCATTATTACATGTCTTTTATCTGCTTATCATTGGCTTTATCACAAGGGGTTTAGCTCTTTGCCGCCACTCGTCCGAATGCATGGAGGGAATTCTGTAGCCTGGCTTCGACCCAGTGACCTTTCGCCAGCAAATATTTCATACTGTGTTCATCAAGAAATATCTTTCCCTTTGACCCTTGCAAAATGCTGCAAGAGAGAAATAAAAAAAGAAAAAAAAAAATGAAAGAGGATAAAGCAAAGAGCGGAAAGGAAAATAGAAAGGAAGAAGAAAAATATCAATTATAAGAAAAGAAGAAGAAGAAATGCACTTGTGTTTCTAATTATTAACTCATTCCACCGAGAAATTTTCCGGAAAAATGGAAGACAGAAGAGAGGAGGGAGAAGAGTAGAAGAAGAAATAAGAAAGGAAGGGAAGAAAGAGGAGAAGAAAGAGGGCAGGGATATAGGAGGAGGAGAAGGAGGAAGAGAGATAAGAAGAAGAAAAAGAAAAGGAAGAAGGTAGGAGGAGGAAGAACAAGAGAAAAGAAGAGGAAGAAGGAGGAGAGAAGAAAGAAAAGAAAGAACAAGAAAGAAAGAGAAGAAGCAGAAGAGGAAACAGAAGACAGAAGAACAAGAAACAAAGAAAATATATTAATTAAAGTTTTATCCGTTCCACATCCCTCACATCAGGTTTGAACTGTAGTTGATTTCTGTTGGAATATTTCATTGCCATGTTGCGTGCAGATATTAAAAATCTCTGTTGTACAAGTGACTAAACTGTCATACTACATGTTGTCATGTTGTGCAGGCGAGTTAACGCTGTTCACTCGATTGCAAGTTCTGTTGCCGTATCACATGTTGCTATGTTGTCATGTGGTGCAGACAGTTGCAATTTACCGTGTGTGATATAAATGATCTATATCGCACATGCATTATGTTGCTCGCAGTGCCAGAGAGTGCCAGCATCCTGTGTATATTTTCATGTAGTATATAAAACTTGTAACATTGTAAACTATGTTGTTAGTGTGATGTTACATGAAATATTGTGCTATTTTTTTTTTTTTTTTTTATGATATGATACTGGTTTGTTTTGTTTTCATGGGTATAATGTCTACGAAATATATATGTTATATTTCATGTTGTTTTATATGGCCATAATACCTGTGTTATAATGTTTAATATGATATAAGGCACAGATATATTTGTATTATATTGATTTTAATGTGATATAATGAACACGCATTTATATATCACATCATTCATAATGTATGTAATCGTATCTGTTATCATATATTCTAGTTATATGTTTTTATGGTTCAGAAATGAATATGTTACGTCTTTTTAAATATGATCCTAAAGCTTATATTTAAATATATTCCCAAAGCATATCTTTTATAATTAGGTACTGTGTATTATTTTTCGTGAAAATAGTATATTATGTTGGATAGAAAACGAAACGATAATATACTGAATTCTCAATATAAAGAGAGACAATCCTTAACTACGAGCAGGATCAAAATTAACTCTAAACTTAAAAAAGATATGAGATACAAAAAGATACATATAAAAATGGTAGACAAAAAAGCCAAATTGGGAAGGGAGAAGGCGGGAAAAAAAGAAGGAAATGTACGTAATGAAATGATAACGAAAAGAAGAGAATACAGAAGATCCAAAAAAGAGACCAAAGAAAAAAATAGAAAAAAAGAGGGAAAACAGGAAGTCGCCACAGAAAGGAAAGATGGAATGAAAGGAAGGAAAAACCAACAAGCGGGAAAACAAAAGGAACTGAATAAAATAAAAACAAAAACAACGACAACTAAACCAAAAAAAGGGTTCAAAGAAAAAAACAAGGAAATAATAAGATTTTAAAAAAATTGACGGACCGGAAAATATAACACATCAGCAACAGGATAAATAGGAGAAATCATAACAAATCACCTAAGGAAAGAAAAAAGCCGAAAGACATATCGAAGGAAAAAGAAGCCGAGAAGAAAAAAAAAGGTCGAGGAGAGAAAGGAGAGATGAGGAGAGAGAGCGGGAGAGGAGAAGGAGAGACAGAACAGACAGGAAAGAAAGAGGAAGAAAGAAAAAGGGAAGAAAGAAAAAAAAGAAGAAATGAAAGAAGAAAGAAGAAAGAAAAGAAAGAACGAAAGAAAGAAAAGAAAGAAAAAGAAAAGGAAAAGAAAAAAAGAAAAAAAATAAGAAGGAAAAAAGAAAAAAAAAAAAATAAGAAAAAGGAAAAGAAAAAAGAAAAAAAGAAAAGAAAGAAAAAAGAAAGAAGAGAAAGAAAAAGAAAGAAAGAAAGAAAGAGAAAGAAGAACAAGAAAGAAGAAGGAAAGAAAGAAAGAAAAGAAAAAGAAAGAAAAGAAACAAAAACAAACAAACAAAGAAAAAAGGAGAGAACCGGACTGCACAATCATCACACCAAACCCAATGTCCCTTTGTAAGCACCGCCGCCCCGTGACCTCTGCCAAATGACGCCAAGCAGACAAGACCTTTGAGCAGACAAGGGGCATGACATGGTCACTGCTAGACACTATGCAGATGCGTCAGTTGTCACGGAAATGACAGCAGGGTCGTCCGTTTTTTTCTTCATTTCTTTTGACCTTTTTTTCTTATCTGCCTGTTTTCTTTACTCTTTTTTTTATTTTGGTTTATGTTTGGATTTCGTCCTTTTTTTGTTTAGTTCCTTAATTTTCTTTGTGTTTTATTCTCTTTTTTCGATTCCGGTCATTGAGCTTTCGTCTTTGTTTTTGTTTTCTTTTATTCATTTTTCATCGTGTTTTTTAAATTTTCTTTTTATATTTCGATTTCGGTCACTGATCTTTTATTATCGTTATCACTGTGATGGTGATTATCAACGCTACGATTACCCTCAAAACCATAATTACCATTATCATTACCATTATTTCCAGTACCATTGTCCTCTCACCATCCCCTCATTTTCTTCTTTGATCTTTTTTCTTTTTTATCTATTACTATAATTATCATATTTTGTCATCTTGTTTTCTTTTTTTTTTTTTATCTTATGTTTCCTCTTTTATCTATTTTTCTTTATCTTGTTTCCTCTTTCATTTCTTTTTCTTTCTCTTTTTAATCTTATGTTTCCTCTTTTATTTGAGTCCTCCCTGGCGGCTCATGTTTCTGGATATATATATATATATATCGTATGTAGGAGCTGAGTACTTCTGGCACTCGTGACACCTGTCAAGCTGGGCTGTCAACATCATAGATGGGGAGGGAAAGGGGGAGGGGAGAGGGGGAGAGGGGGGGGAGGGGGAGAGGGGAAGGGGGTGAGGGAGGGAGGGAGGGAAGGGAGGGGGAGGGAAGGGAGGGGGGAGAGGGGAGAGAGGGGGAGGAGAGAGAGGGGGGAAGAGGGGAAGAGGGGAAGGAGGGAGAGGGGAAGGGGAGAGAGTGGAGGGAAGGAAGAGAGGGAGAGAGAAGAAAGGAAGGGGGGGGAAGAGGAGGGGAGAGGGGCGTGGAAATGGGAGGGAGGAGAGTGAAAAGGGGGGGGGGAGGGGGCGTCCTTATATCCCTCGTGCCAATATAGCCCCAAAGGTATGAATTTCTGGCATCACTTTCCTCTTGTCTTCTCGTAAGTGAGGAAGTATGAGGAAAAATGGCTGTTGCGGGAATGATTCGAAAGAATGGAGAGATATGCAGTCTTTGATAAATTAAAGGACAGAGTTTAAGATAGATAGAGAGAGATAGAGTGAGTGTGAGGAAAGAGAGGGAGAGAGAGGAGAGGAGAGGAGAGAGGGAGGAGAGAAGAGGGAGAGGGAGAGAGGGAGAGAGGGAGAGAGAGAGAGAGAGAGAGAGAGAGAGAGAGAGAGAGAGAGAGAGGAGAGAGAGAGAGAGAGAGAGAGAGAGAGAGAGAGAGAGAGAGAGAGAGAGAGAGAGAGAGAGAGAGAGAGAGAGAGAGAACAGCGTTTTGCAGATAAGCATATAGGGAGAAGAAAAAAAAAAACGAAAAAAAAAAAAAATCCACAATGCCTTCTACAACAACGGCCAAAAAACATTAAAAATAAAACGACGGCAACCAACCGACATGGCATGAGGTAACGAGCCTTTTTCAAACCCACATGACACATGACACCGTTCTACACAGATGCCCGGAATGACAGATGACACGAGATGCCACACGATTCACCTTCTGCCCCTCCCGAGTGCTACGAGAGAGAGAGAGAGAGAGAGAGAGAGAAGAGGAGAGAGAGAGAGAAGAGTGAGGAGTGAGTGAGTGATGAGTGAGTGAGTGAGTGAGAGAGAGAGAGAGAGAGAGAGAGAGAGAAAGAGAGAGAGAGAGAGAGAGAGAGGAGAGAGAGAGAGAGGGAAGAGTAGGGAGGAGAGGGGGGGGAAGTAAGAGAGAAAGAACGAAAGAAAGAAAGAGAAAGAGGGAGAGAAAGATAGCTAAATAGACAGACAGAGAGAGAGAGAGAGAGAGACAGAAAAAAAGAAAAGGAAAGAAAATATGATGAGGAGAGAGAGAGAGAGAAAGAAAAAAAAAGAAAGGAGAATGAGTGAGAGAAGAGAGATTAGTAGAGAGGGGGGGGGGGAGTCATAAAATTAAGCATTTGGCGTGTAGTGGCACTCACTTGCCTTAGTTTGCAACCCCCAGGCCGGATGATGGCCTGCTTCTTAGTTAGAAACCTGGTTCGGCTTTTCTACTGTCGCTGTGAAAAAATAAGGTGAGGGGGAGGGAGATAAAGGGGGAGGAGGGGGGGAATTGCGGGGCAGGGGAGGGGGGAGGAGGGGGAATGGGGCAGAGGGGAAGGGGAAGGGAGGGGGTTGAGGGGGGAAAGGAGGGGGAATGGGGAAGAAGGAAAGAAAATGGGAAGGGAACTGANCACCCCCACCCACCCCCACCACCTACCTTAATGGCCGCGATCTCCGTGTCCTTGACGTAGCCCAGCTGTCCCTCCCCCACGCCGTCGCGGTAGACGAGGACCCGCTCGGGGAGGCAGCCGTTGACCTCGGCGTAGTGGCAGAGGGCGTCTGGGGATAGAGGGGATAGGATGGATAGATTGGATAGGATGGATAGATTGGATAGGATGGATAGATGGATTGGGTGGATAAATGGATTGGGTGGATAAGATGGATTGGGTGGATGGATAGAGGGATTGGATAGGATAAGAGGGATTGGATGGAGAGATGGATTGGATAAGTGGGATAGAGGGATTGGATAGGATGGGTAGATGGATCGGATTGGATGGATAGAGGGATTGGATAGGATGGATAGAGGGATTGGATAAGATGGATAGAGGGATTGGATAGGATGGAGAGATGGATTGGATTAGAGGGATTGGATGGAGAAATGGATCGGATTAGATGGATGGAGAGATGGAAACGACAATAAGAAAATTGTAAAAAAAAAATAAACACACCAAACAAACAAACACATTTATTACAAATAAACATGCACACAGACAAAAGGAGATAGGAGGAAGGGAGAGGGAAAGAGAGAGAGAGAGAGAGAGAG
>NW_020868430.1:62331-64901 GCF_003789085.1 Penaeus vannamei | reverse complement strand
ATGGAAAAAAACGAAAAGGGGAGGAAGGGGACTTACCAAGGGGAAGAATCGGGAGGTTAAAGAGAGGAGGGAAGGGGAGGGAAACGGAGGGAATGAAGGGATGGAAAGGGGCGATTACAGGAGGGATTAAAGGGTGGGAAAGGGGGGGTGTTGAAGCGAGGGAAAGGGGGGATTACAGGGAAGGATTCAAAGGGAGGGAAAGGGGTAGAGGGGGATTAAAGGGAGGGAAAGGGAGTAAAGGGGGATTACAGGGAGGGAAGGGGGAGAGGATTAAAGGGAGGGAATGGGGGAAGGGGGTTAAATGGAGGGAAAGGGGGAGGGGGATTAAAAGGGAGGGAAAGGGGACTGAAGAGAGGGAAAGGGGGAGAGGGATTAAAGGGGGGGTTAAAGGGAGGAAAGGGGAGGGGAGAGGGGGACTAAAGGGAGGGTCGTGAGGCTAAGAGAGGAAGGAGAGGGAGGGAAAGGGAAGATGATTAAAGGAGGGAGGATAAAGAAGAGAGAGAAAACCAGACCGATAAAGCAAAGTAGGGTGAAAAATGAGAATAAGGGAGGCAGAAAGATTAGGAGGAGGGGTGAGGGGGAGGGGAGGGGAGGGGGAGAGGAAGGGTGGGGTGGAGGGGTTGAATCTCCCCCGCGATGAGAATACACGAGGCCGTTACAGAAAAAGGGGGCGGGGGAGAAGGGGAGGGGGGGAGTCAGGGGAGAGGGGAAGGGGAGGGAGGTAAATGGAGTTCCCCTCCCTCCCCCCCCCTTCCCTCTCCTCTCCTCCCCACGTTCAGCACCGGCGAATTCGAAAGGGCAAATTTGCTATATTTTGAGGTTAATTAATGCGATCGTTGTTTTTTTCCGGTTTTTCATTTTAGTTTAATTTATTACTTTCTCTCTCTCTCTCTCTCTCTCTCTCTCTCTCTCTCTCTCTCTCTCTCTCTCTCTCTCTCTCTCTCTCTCTCTCTCTCTCTCTCTCTCTCTCTTCTCTATCCATTTAACTTTTTCTCTCTTTCATCCTCTCCCCCCCCTCTCTTTCTCCACTCTCTCTTGTTTTTTTATTTTACTTTTCCCTTCTTGGTAGATGTGGCAACGCTGGCGCCATGTGTTCATTCGTTCGTTCGTTTCTATGACGTCACAGGCGCCAAAAATTCAAATGGTACCGTCCATCATTGGCTTCATCCGAAACCGTGAAAAAAATAAATAAACGAAAATAAAAAAATCTGTGACTCATTAAAATTCAGTTGAAAAATCAGCGACTTTTATCAAAATTCAGTAAAAAGAAAAGAAGAGAGAGAAAGAAAGAAAGAAAGAAAAAATCTTTTCATCAATTTCTTTCATGATGATAGCAAGAGCAATGCCAGCAGTTGCAATAACAATAATGAGACGACAGTGACAAAAAAAAAACAAAAAAAAAATGTACACACAAAAATAGAGGTTCTTTCACTTTATCATATTAATAAAAATACTATAAGAAGAAGAAGAAGAAAAAAAAATATTATATACATATATAATTATAATAAATAATATAATATATAATATAATGTATAACAATAGTATAATATGATAAATATAATAAAATGAATAATAACATAACATAATAAAATACATAATAATAATAAAATATATAATAATACATATATAATATTCAATTTATAATAAAATAATAATAATAAATACATAAAAGATAAAAATAAAATGCATGAAAGTCTTCCCGAGAACTCTTCTAATTTCGTCGCGATATCCGAGGCAAAAATTCTTTGAGGAAATTTTTTCACTTTCTCCACTTTCTTTTTTCTTTCTCCTCCTCCCTCAGGAACTCCTTTCTCCCTCAAGATTCCCATCTCCATCTGTGTTTGCATGTGTGCGTACGTGCGTGTGTGTGTGTGTGTGTGTGTGTGTGTGCATCCTCCTGTCTCTATATCTTCTGTTTGTCTTTCTTCTTTCCCTCTCCACTCTTCTCTTACTTCTTCTTATCCTTCTTCGTTCCCTCATCTTCTTCATTTATTCTTCCTCCTCTCCTTCTTCTTCCTATTCTTCTCCTTACTCTCCTTCTTCCTCCTCTCTTCCTTTTCTTCCTCCTCCTTCTCTCTCTCTCTCTCTCTCTCTCTCTCTCTCTCTCTCTCTCTCTCTCTCTCTCTCTCTCTCTCTCTCTCTCTTCTCTCTCTCTCTCTCTCTCTCTCTCTCTCTCTCGTCTCTCTCAACTCCGGCAAATATCACGCTCGATTTGGCCCCGGCATCTATTTCAAAGCAACGTCAATCCAAGGAAACGTCATCAGATACGGCGAGCCATTTAGATCTCCGATACGTCGCCGTAAGACTTGGGCTACAATCGCTATCTAGCTTTCTCTCTCTCTCTCTCTCTAGATTTCTTTCTCTCTCTGTCTCCTTTTCTTTCTTTCTTTCTGTCTCTCTCTTTTTCTTTCTTTCTGTCTCTCTTTTTTTCTTTCTCTCTCTTTTCTTTTCTTCCTTTCTGTCTTTCTCTTTTCTTTCTCCATCCCCCTCCTCTCTCTCTCTCTCACAACCTATCCAACTACCTATCTATCCATCTACCTGTCTCTTATCACTGCTTCTTCCTCTCCTTC
>NW_020868430.1:29831-54831 GCF_003789085.1 Penaeus vannamei | reverse complement strand
ATACACACATTCATACACACACATACGCAATACACTAAAATAATGCACCTGACCATGCATACAGACATACACATATACACGCACACTGAAGTACATAAACACACATACACACACACACACACAGACAACACACACGCACACACACACACACACACACACACACACACACACACACACACACACACACACACACACACACACACACACACACACACACACACAAGCACGTAGAACACCACTTCAAAAATTCCAAATTTCCGAAATTCCTGTCTTCTGAAATTTTGAGTGACAGCTACTCGTCGGAACGAATTTTAGAAATGCTTAACTAATGAACGTATAAGCGAGAACTATTACAAAAATAAATAGGTGAGTAAATGAACAGATAGATATATAGAAGAGAGAAATGAAAAGATGGAGAGAACAATTATCAGATAGATAGCTTAATGCATGATAAAAAAAATAGATCAGTGATAAGAGATACATTGAAGAAATAAGTGAATAAAAAGATAAATTCATTGATAGATAAACAGAGAGATAGAGAGAGTAAATATAAGAAGAGTAGCTTAATGCATTAATAAACAGTAAATAAATCACAGATTAGACATCTACATAAATACATGAATGAAAGATATATAAATCATCGGAAAAAATAGGTAAATGAATGAATAAATGTATAAATAAAAAGATAGACAAAAATGTATAAATAAAATGTAATTAAAGCTATTACCAAAATAAATAGGTTAATAAATAGAGAAATAAACAGAAAGATAGAGAGAACAATCACAACTTAATTCATACATAATTAAAAAGATTAATGAATCACTGAAAAAAATAGCAAAACCAATGAATGAATGCATGTATAGATGATAAAATGCAGAGATAAATATAAAAATAAAAGCAGAAATAGAGAAACCAATGTACAAACGAAAAAAAAAAACAGATGAAAGAAATAAATCTACATATAGAAAGAGAGAAAATAAGGATAAGAAGGGAGTAAGTAACAGAGAAAAACACCACCATTATCTTTTGCTCCTCAGCCATAAAGGAAAAATCGTTCATAACAATTCTGTGCAAAATACGCGTCATTTTTGCGCATTCCACCTCAAAGCCATTGGCACTTTGAGGAAGAAAAGGAGGAGGAGAAAGAGGAAGAGGAGGAGGAGGAGAAGAAAGAGGAAGGGGGAGGAGGAGGAGGAGGAGGAGGGAGGAGGAGAGGAGGAGGAGGAGAGGAAAGAGGAGGAGAGGGAGAGAGGAGAGGAGGAGGGGGAGAAGGAGAAGGATGAGGAGGTAGGAAGCTGGTTGGAGGAGGGGGTGGGGAAGGAGGAGGAGGAGGAGAAGAGGAGAAGGAGAAAGAGGGACGAGGAAAAAAACGCAGACGGAGGAAGAGGAGGAGAAGAAAATGGAAAAAAAAGGAAGAGCAAGAGAAGGATGGAATAAAAGGGGGAAATAGGAGGGACGAAGGAGGATATGGCCTTGGAGTGAGAAGGGGGAGAGGGAGGGGTGGGGAGGGGTAGGGAGGTTAAGGTTCTTTGATGTCTGTCTGAGACGAAATCTTCCTCGTCTTTTTTTTCGGTGAGGAATCGATGAGGGAAGCAGGGAGGAGAGAAGGACAGGGCGACAGGGTGAGAAGGTGACAGGGTGACAGGGTGAGAAGGTGACAGGGTGGCAGGGTGAGAAGGTGACAGGGTGAAGAGGTGAGAAGGTGACAGGGTGGTGCAGGGTGAAGGGTGACAGGGTGGAAGGGTGAAAGGGTGACAAGATGACAAGGGGACAGGGGGAGAGGGTGGCAGGATGACAAGATGACAGGGGGACAGGATGGCAGGGTGAAAAAGGTGACAAGATGGCAGCAAGGGCACACAGGTGGACAGGGGACAAGGGTGACAGTGGGGTGGCTGGGGGACAGGGTGACAGGGTAACAAGGAGGGGAGGAGTTGGGGGTAGAAGAGCATGCCTAAGGTGATAGGAGTATAACGGATAAGGGACAAGGGGATAGTGAGGCATGAGTAAAAGGCATGAGTAGGGGGATGAGGGCATGAGTAAGCGGGCATGAGTAGTAGAGGGTATTAAGGGGGTATAGGGGGCTATTATAGGGGGGTATAATTTGGGGGCATAAGTAGGAGGGGCATAAGGAGGCAGGCATGAGTAAGAGGGGAGGGGCATCAGGGCATGAGTAGGAGGGGGAGGGGGCATAAGTAGGCAGGCATGAGTAAGAGGGGGAGGGGAGAAGTAAGCTGGCATGAGTAGGAGGGGTATAAGTAGGCAGGCATGAGTAGGAGGGGCATGAGTAGGCATGAGCATGAGTAAGAGGTCAAGGTGAACAGAGGAAGGGAAGCAAGAGCACAAATAGGAGGGCATGAGTAGGGGTGGGGGGAGGGGGGTATAAGCAGGGTAGGGGTAGGGGAGGGGATTAGGGAGGGTAAGTCTCGTTACGCCCTAATTATGCTGGATTTTGGGGCAAATATTATAATTTCTGATAATTTCGCAGTAAAAGATACTGGGAAAAAACATTAAGCTGAAGGATTTTTTTCACTAAGTACATGTTTGGAAATTTTAATGAAGGGAAAATGACCTCAATCGTCAATAACTAGAGAAATTGTAAAACAGAAATAACAGTGAAATAACTTACAAATAATCATATAAAAATAGATACAGAACATGATAAAAATATACGTGTAATTCAAAAATAGATACAGAACATAACGATACAAATGGACGTATAAAATGATAAAAAATGGAATTCCCATTTACAATATCTTTTATTTTACCCAAACTGTTTTTTTAAATCGTTTTTTTTTTTTTTTTTTTTCTTGCTTTTTTAAAGTTGCCAAATTTTTTCTTCTTCGTAATCACGCACGTAATTATGCGAATTTGACATTTATTTTCTATTTCCATCTTTTCATTCGCTCTGTCAAATTCCTCTCGAAGTCAAAATAATATCTGGCCGTCATCCTCCACGCAGCCTATACCAAAATAGATGTAAATAGACAAGTAATAGATATGAGATTCTAGATTGCGGAGGATGAACCCTTTGGCTAACAATGTAAATCGCTGAACTAAAGGTTGCATGATTGCACACGCTGGCGAAGTGAAAGCGGAAACTGGAGATGAATTGGCGTAGCTATATTATCGGTATTTGCAATATGGACCAAAATAGAAAAAAAATACAACCGTACAGATAAAAGGGCGTGAAATATAATATTAATAAAAAAAATGGCAGCAGCTCTAACTCTAACTCACTCTCTCTCTATCTCTCTATACCCCTTCTCCGCGCCTGCCTGCTGCCTGCCTTCTCCCCCCCCCCTTCTCTCTCTCTCTCTCCCTCTCTCTCCTCTCTCTCTCTCTCTCTCTCTCTCTCTCTCTCTCTCTCTCTCTCTCTCTCTCTCTCTCTCTCTCTCTCTCTCTCTCCCTCCTCTCTATCTCCCTCCACCCCTCTCTCTCTCTCTCCTCTTCTCTCCTCTCCCCCTCCCTTCCACCCCTTCTCCCTTCTCCGAAAAATCTAGCGAAGAGAAAAACGACCTACTTTCCCCCATGGCTGCCATCTGTCCCTCCCCCCCCTTCTCTCTCTCTCTCTCTTCTCTCTCTATCCTTCTCTATCTCCCTCCACCCCTTCTCCCTTCCTCCCTCCGAAAACCTCCCCCCCCACGCTGCCATCCGTGTGCCCCAACATCACCACCACAACACGGAGGAATGCGCGACGGGAGCGACTATCCACCGCCAGCCACCACGTAACTACTTGTCGGTTGTTTTTTAAACTTTCCGTTCAAACCGTCATTGGTACTTTTTCGATTTTACGAGCCGGTTAAGGGACAGGGGAAGGGAAATGGGATCGAATACGGTAAACGGTTAATAATACGGTTAAGGGAAATGGGATGGGAATACGGTACATTTGTTCATCTATCTGTTCCTCTTTATGTGTAATTGTGTATCTACTTTTCTTTCTGTTCTATTGTCTATTCATTTATCTATCGACCCAATTATCCATTTAACTATCTACCTATAAATCATCTATCTATCTCACCATTTTTATGTCTAGCTATCCACACACAGACACATACATGCATATATATATACATATATAAATGGTGTGTGTGTGTGTGTGTGTGTGTGTGTGTGTGTGTGTGTGTGTGTGTGTGTGTGTGTGTGTGTGTGTGTGTGTGTGTGTGTGTGTGTGTGTGTTGTGTTCTTTCAAAATTCATTCACTTATTTTTCTCCTTGTTAGTTCCGATCCTTTGATCAAGAATCAGAATCCACAAATCCATTTTTCTGAGAATAGGGAATATAATCTCACATGCTAATAAAGCCTTGTTTACCTTATTGATCCCTTATCAGAAAGGTAAACAATCTCGGTAACTGATCTCTTATTTAACGCAAACCTGTTCGTATGCGTTCAAGAAGTCAAGAAGCTAGAATATGAAATTGTTTGATTCTCGGGGAACGCTTTCGGATAAAGGGGAAACAAACACACGCGACGGTGGGGGAAAAATCGCGCACGTACATATACGTTCGCATATACGTGTACATAGTAGTACACTCGCATAGATGCAAAAACAAACGCAAAACACACACACACACACACACACACACACACACACACAACACACACACACACAAACCACACACACACACACACACACACACACACAAACAAAACATACAAACACACACACAAAATACAAAAGAGCTACATTACTGTAATATTCACAGCAAAATGAAATACAGAAAAAAAAGAAAAAAAAATAAAAGTTCTCATTTCCGTACTCCAGGCCTTTGAGTGAACGCGTGACACTCATTCATGTCTTCTTCAAATAGACGCTGTTAATTTGTACTTTATTTGGGAATTTATTTTGCAGTTGGAGATGTTTCCACACACACCACACACACACACACACACACACACACACACACACACACACAACACACATACACATATATATGTATGTGTATATACAGATAAAAACATACATATATGACTGATAGATTAGTTGATATATTGTATAAAATGATAGATAAATTATAGATTATAGATAGAGAAATATATATTGATACCTAAATATATAGATATCGATACAGATATAGATATATTTCCATGTTTCGATCACGAGTACAGAAAAACAAAAGGCAAACAAATAATAAAAATAAGAACGAAATATAACGAATCTTCCATTTCCGTAAGAGCAAACAGACAAAAAAAAAAAAAAAAAAAAAACCGCGAAACAAGCGGAACAAAAAAAATCACCTTCGAAGAATAATAGAAAGCAAACATTAAGCAAATTCACTCCTAAGTGGCTTCTTCTTCTCCTATACCTCGTCTTCGTCTTCTTCATTTTCTCCTTCTCCGTCTCCGTCTCCTTTGTCTTCCTTCTACTTCTACTTCTCCTCCTCCTTTTTCCAACCTGGTCCTCTTCCTCCTCCTCCTCTCCTCTCCTTACCTCATCTTCGCCTCTTTATCTCCTTCTCCTTTGTCTCCGTCTTCTTCTACTTCTCCTCCTCCTTTTTCCAACCTGGTCCTCTTTCTCCTCCTCCTTCTCCTTCTTCTCCCAACTTGGTCCTGTGCGTCTCTTTTCTAACCTGGTCCTGTACACCTTCCTCTTTTTCCTTTGAAATTTCTCATTTGCAACGTACCATCCATATAAGGTGAAGCTTGGATCTTACGGTTGCAAGGTTCCGCTATCACCAACCACATATCGGATACGAACCTTGTGATTTGCAAATAACCACTTAAAAATCGGGCAATTAAGGTGAGATTCCATTTGCAAATAACCACTTAAAAATCGGGCAAAAGGGAGATTCCATTGCAAATAACCACTTAAAAATCGGGCAATTAAAGTGAAATTCCATTTGCAAATAACCACTTAAAAATCGGGCAATTAAAGTGAAATTCCATTTGCAAATAACCACTTAAAAATCGGGCAATTAAGGTGAGATTCCATTTGCAAATAACCACTTAAAAATCGGGCAATTAAAGTGAAATTCCATTTGCAAATAACCACTTAAAAATCGGGCAATTAAAGTGAAATTCCATTGCAAGCCACTTAAAATCGGCAATTTGAGAATTCCAGGGAAACCACTTAAAAATCGGGCAATTAAAGCGAGATTCCAATTGCAAAGAACCACTTAAAAGTCGGGCAATTAAACTGAAATTCCATGTGCAAAGAACCACTTAAAAACCGGTCAACTCAGGTGAGATTCCAATTACAAATATCCACTTAAAAATCGGGCAATTAAAGTGAAATTCCATTTGCAAATAACCACTTAAAAATCGGGCAATTAAGGTGAAATTCCATTTGCAAATAACCACTTAAAAATCGGGCAATTAAGGTGAAATTCCTTGCCCGAGGGAATAACGCGCCAGCCGGGACTCGATCCCTTGAACCTGAACTTGACGAATCCAGTCGGAGATGAGGGGAAGGGAGGAGGGAGGGAGGGGGAGGGAGGAGGGGAGGGAATGAGGAACGAAGGGAGGAGGGGGAGGGGGGAGGAGGGAGGCGGAGAGGGAGGAGGGAGGGGAGGGGAGAGGGGAGGAGGGAGGAAGGAAGGGAGGGAGGGGAGGCGGAGATAAGGGAGGAGCGAGGAAAAGACGGAGGAAGGAAAAGGAAAAAGAAAAAGAGGGGAGGCTGAGAGGAGTAGAGGATGTAAAGAGAAAAAAGAGGGAGGAGGAGAGAGGGAAGGATAGGAGGAGCAGGAGGAAGAGAGGAGAGGAAGAAGGAAGAGAGGAGCAGAGAAGAGAAGAAGAGGGAGAAGGGAGAAGAGTTAAGAATGGAGGAGAATTTAATATAAAAGGGTGTAAAAAGAGAAAAAGAAAGAGGATAGAGAAGAGAGGGGAAGACAGGAAGAACAGGATCTATTAACCTTGAAGCAGTATAGGCCTATAAGTGTAACAGACGCAGCAAGTTGCGGGTTCCTCAAAGTAAACACAACGCTATTTTTACNCTCTCTCTTACTCTCTCTCTTACTCTCTCTCTCTCTTTACTCTCTCTCTCTCTCTCTTTACCTTTCTCTCTCTCTCTCTCTCTCTCTCTCTCTCTTCTCTCTCTCTCTCTCTCTCTCTCTCTCTCTCCTCTCTCTCTCTCTCTCTCTCTCTCTCTCTCTCTCTCCTTTCTCTCTCTCTCTCTTCTCTATCTCCTTCTCTCTCTCTCTCTCTCTCTCTCTCTCTCTCTCTCTCTCTCTCTCTTCTCTCTCTCTCTCTCTCTCTCTCTCTCTCTCTCTCTCTCCTCTCTCTCTCTCTCTCTCTCTCTTACTTTCTCTCTCTCTCTCTCTCTCTCTCTCTCTCTCTCTCTCTCTCTCTCTCTCTCTCTCTCTCTCTCTCTCTCTCTCTCTCTCTCTCTCTCTCTCTCTCTCTCTCTCACGAGTGTATATAGGGAAAGGGAGATTGTCATTTTTCAGAAAGATTAACATGATAAATCTTAACACAGCGTCCATTATTCAGTATGACAGTTTTAGCCCAGTCGAGCTTAGTCAATCGCGCTGAACTAAAACCAAGTCGAGAAACAAAATACTCCTCAAAAGTATTTATAATACTCAAAATTACTAAAAATACGAAATACAAAATACTCATTCTCAAAAGTATTTATAGATGCTCAAAATACAAAAAAAAAAAAAAATAAAAAAAAATAAAATAAAAATACGAGAAACAAAAACTCATTCTCAAAAAGTATTTATAAATACTCAAAAATAAAAAAATTTTAAAAAATTGTAAAACGAATGTAGAAAAGGCATGAATGAAAGGGAATATCTTCACAATACAAGAAATGTGTTTAGTATGTTCGAATCCGGTTAAAGGCATCCCTTGTATTGGGAAAATATTCGTTCTCATTACATACCTTTTCTACATAAACAAAATACTATCTATTAAAAGATACCCGATAAATTTAGCTCTATAAGTGGCCCTTTTGTTTATAAACGGTGTAAATATCCTGAAAAATGTTTTATAAAGAGGTTTATAGGGTCCTGTTAGTGAGTTTTTTTTCTTTTTTTTTTTCTTTTAAGAACTTGGTCAAAATTTTTGTTTCTTGATTATCCGGAAAATCATGAGAGGAAGGCAATTTTGAGAAAGTTTAATTGGCAACGAGAAAGAGTAAGGGAAGGAGGGAAGATAAAAGAAACATATTTTAGACAGAGATGATAAAGGATGAGCAAAAGAGAGTAGAGAAAGAAAGGGTGAGAGAGAGAGAGAAAGACTATGACAAAGAGAGAGACCAATACTTTTTGGCCATTTTAATAATCATCAGCTTTCCTTTCGATTTACTCTTGAGCTTCTCTATCTGTCTTTCTATCTATCTAATTTCTTCTCTTCCTTCTCCTCTCTCCTCTCTCTCTCTCTCTCTCTCTCTCTCTCTCTCTCTCTCTCTCTCTCTCTCTCTCCTCTCTCCTCTCTCTCTCTCTCTCTCTCTCTCTCTCCCTCCTCCCTTCCCTCCTCTCCCTCCCCCTCCCTCCCTCCCTCCTCCCTTCCCCTCCCCCCCCCATCCCTCCCCTCCCCGCGTCTCTCTCTCCAACCTCTCTCTCTCCCTCCTCCTCTCTCCTCCCCTCTCTCTCTCCCCTCCCCCTCTCTCTTCTCCTCCCCTCTCTCTCTCCCCTCTCCTTCTCTCTCCCTCCCCTCTCTCTCTCCCTCCCCCTCTCTCTCCCCCTCTCCCTCCTTCTCTCTCTCCCCCCTCTCTCCCCTCTCCCTCCCCCTCATCTCCTCCCTCCCCCTCTTCTCTCTCCCTCCCCCTCTCTCTCTCCCTCCCCCTCTCTCTCTCCCTCCCCCTTCTCTCTCTCCTCCCCTCCCCCTCTCTCTCTCCCTCCCCTCTCTCCTCTCTCCCTCCCCCTCTCCCTCTTCCCTCTCCCTCTCCCTCTCTCAATTAAGAACACCCACCCATTCCCCCAACCCCCCTTCCCCATTTTTTCTTTTTCTTTTTTTCTCTCTCGCAGTTTTAAGAATAGAATTTTGTTTTATACAGGGTCTACGAGAAAATAACCCGATATCTGTTCCTCCGCTGTTCGAATTTACACACAACGGAGGTGCTTCTCGCATTCCTAGCGTTGTGGAGCAAACGTAAACAAAATGCTGGATGGGAGTTTGTCGAAGAGAATTCACTTTGGAGTTATTTTCGTCGTGATGCGTTTTGTTTGTTTTGTTTTCGTATTTGTTTTTATTTTCGTGTATTTTGAAGTTTGAAGAGGGTTTGTATGTCGTTTTGGAATTACGTAAAAGGGATGTGGAAATGTGTGTGTGTGTGTGTGTGTGTTTGATTTGGTGAGGGTATATATATATATGTACGTTTAGGTGGATGTTGTGTGTTGTGTGGTGTGTGTGTGTGTGTGTGTGTGTGTGTGTGTGTGGGTCTGTGTGTCTGTGTGTGTGTCTGGTAGGGAAGTGATTTTTTTTTATATTGGTGTATTCTCTTTGGTAAAAATGAATAAAAAGTTCGGAAATCGAAAAGCATTAGAAGAAAGTATTTATAGATACTTGAAAAACAGCAATTGCAAGAGATTATTACTTATATTAAAGATATTTTTAGATATTACTGGTTTACGTGAGTGTATCTTCCAAGCTTAAAAAAATTACGGAGCTATACAAAATAGCTAAGAAAGTATTGGTACAGATCTGATATCAATAGATACGTGCTAATTTAATTTAACAATAATAGCAATAATGAGTTATAATGACAGTATTATTAGTAATAAGAATGGTAATAAGTAAAAATGATAATAATAATAATAAAAATAGTAGTAGAAGTAATAATGTTGAAAATGATAATAATAATGATGATAATAGTTGTAATGATATATAATAATAATGATATACTAATAAAAATTAATGATAATAATTGTAATGATAATGATGATAATCAAAGTAATCACAAACATTTTGATTATGACAGCAATATCGCTGGTACTAATAGCATTAACAGATTAATACCGTTAATACTAATCAGTGACTTTAACAACAAGAACGACAGTAGCAATGGCGCCCGACAAGAAACGTAAACAAAAATCATATGTTTCGTGAGCATCAGAGGTCAGACTTTCAACATTGCCTCTTTCAGGGTCACTTGACCTTGGGTGGTATAATGGGTAGGAGTTTGCCAGTAAAGAAAGGTTAGAATTCGGTTTCGGTTAAGATGGGTAAGTACTTGATTATATGTGCTAATGAGTAGAGGTAAATTGATAGGTAACCATGCTATCTATACATGTGTGTGTGTGTAAATAGTGTTGTACAATATGTAATATATATATATATATATATATATATATATAATATATATATATATATATATATAATATATATAATATATATATTATATATATATTGTGTGTGTGGTGTGTGTGTGTATGTATATATGTATATGTGTGTGTATGTATGTACGTATGATATACGTGCGTGTGTGGTGAGTGTGTGTGTTTGTATCTATATGATTACACGACCATAGATAAACATCTATACCTAACGAAATAGGTTTCCAGAGAAAGAAGTGGATCTACAGACAGACACACACGGGCAGTCGAGCAGACGAGACGAGAAAACGAGTCATCAAGTGTCCACAAAGACGCACAACCCTTGGATAAATATAGCATGGAGAGGAAAGCCAAAAATATCAGTCTTTACATTTATCTCAACCTATCCCCCCCCCCCTCTCCAGTCTCCCACAGCCTCTCCCTTCCCCTCGACCCCAACTCCCTCCTCCTCCCACCTTCACCCCCCTGCCCAAACCCTCTCCCTTCCCCCTCACCCGCCTGCCCGCCCCCTTCCCCCCCACCAGCTCCCAGTCTTCCTATTGCTTACCATTAATCCCATTTCCCCCCACCTCATTATATCCCCTCCCCCCTGCTTCCTACGTTACCTTTCCCAAACACTATCCTCTCGATTTCATCCTTACCCCTTCACCCTTCTCCCTTACCTCACCTTCCCCTTACTCCCTCTTTATCCCCACCCAATTCTTCCCCCTTAACCCCCCCCCACCTTACCTCCCTCCTTCCACACCCCCCCCACCTACACACCCTTTCAGCCTCATCCCACCTCTCTCCTATACCTCCCTTTCTTCCTTAATCACACACCTTCCCCCCCCCCTCATTTTCCCTCACTTCCTTTCTTCATCTCACCTCCCCTCTCCCTCTCCCCCCCCTTTCACTCACTTCACCTCCATTTCCCCCCTCTTTCCCCTCCCCTCTCCCCCCCCTCCTTCCCCTCCCCTCTCCCCCCCTTCCCCCCTCACTTCCCTTTCCCCCCCCCCACCCCCCCTCCTTTCCTCCCCTCCCTCCTTCCCTTTCCCCACCCCCCCCCCTCCATCCCCCCATATCCCTCCTTACCCCCA
The DNA here is from genome assembly GCF_003789085.1 of Penaeus vannamei. Classification (NCBI taxonomy): domain Eukaryota; kingdom Metazoa; phylum Arthropoda; class Malacostraca; order Decapoda; family Penaeidae; genus Penaeus; species Penaeus vannamei. The sequence continues at coordinate 43,540 of NW_020868430.1, read as the reverse complement.
ATTCCATTACCCTTCCTTCCTCCCCACCTCGCCCCCCCCCCCCCCCCACCCCCACCTCCTATCACGGGTACTCGCATACCTGAACTGAGAAGATTACACTAAGCGCGTGTGTTTGACAGAGGGATCAGTGTGGTATTCACTGTGTAATTATTCTGTTGTGGGGGTATTTGCGATGGTGTGCGGGTGTGTATACGGGGGGGTTTGTGTTTGTTTTGTGTTGTTGTGTGTTGTTGAGGAGAGAGAGAAGAGAGAGGAGGAGAGGAGGAGAGAGAGAGAAGGAGAGAGAGGAGGAAGGGGAGAGAGAGAAGAGAAGGAGGAGGGGGGAGAGAGAGAAAGAAGAGAGGAGAGGAGAGAGAGAAGAGAGAGAGAGAGAGAGAGAGAGAGAGAGAGAGAGAGAAGAGAGAAGATGATGAGGAGAGAGACGAGAGGAGAGAGAGAGAGAAGAAGAAGGAAGAGAGGAGGAGGAAGGAAGGGGAGAGAAGGGAGGAGGAGGAGGAGAGGGAGAGAGAGACAGGAGGAGTGGAGAGTGAGAGAGAGAAGGAGGAGGAGGAGAGGGAGAAGGAGGAGAGAGGGGAGGGAGGAGAGAGGAGGGGGGGTGAGAGAAGAGAGAGGAAGGAGAAGAGAGCGAGAGAGAGGAAAAAGAAGGAGGAGGAGGAGAGAGAGAGAGGAAAAGGAGGAGGAGAGAAGAAGAAGAAGAAGAGAGGAGAGAGGAGGAGGAGAGGAGGAGAGGAGGGAGGAGGAGAAGAGGACAGAGAGGAAATAGAAGGAAGAGAGAAAGAGAGAGTTTTGTTGTTATTATCTTATTCTTTATATCTGGTTAGAGTATGCTATTGTATAAATGATGTAAGTATAATCATTATCACAGACTTGAATATTTACTTTTATCCATTTTTCCTTCCCTCCTTCCTTCTACCTTCCCTTTTCCCTTTTCACTCCCTCTCTCCTTTCTTCCCTTTTCCCTCCCTACTTCTCCTTTCTTCCTTTCCTTCCCCTTTTCCTCTTCTCTCATCCCTTCCCTCCTTCCCTCTCTTTCCTTTGTTCCCTCCTCCTTCCTTCCTTCCCCCCCTCCCACCCCTCCCTCCCTCTCTCCCTCTTTCCTCCCAACAGACTGACTGACTGACAAAGGAAACAAGCCAAGACGTGAATAGTTTTTCGCAGGGTTTTCCAGGTACTTCACCAACCCACCTACCCATCAACTCACCAACCCACCAACCATCAACTCACCACCCACCTACCCATCAACCCACCAACCCACCTACCCATCAACCCACCAACCCACCTACCCACCAATTCATCAACCTACCAATCTATCTTGCCCACTTACCCCACCTACTCCCCTGCTCACCTGTTCACCAACTTATCTACCAACATACCCTTCTACACACCGACCCCACCAACCCACGGCTACTATTACTACTACTACTACAATAACCCCACCCACCAACTCATCAACCCACCGACCCCAACCTACCCAAATAAACCACCGAATCACCAACCCACCGACTATTCCTACATCACTCATCATCCACCAACCCACAAGTCTAGCCGAATAGACAAGATCTACGAACCCTGAACCCACTAGCCGCACCGAACCCCGACCCACCTGCCCATCGACAAAGCAATCCACCGAGCCTTCAACCACCGACCAAATCAAACCACCAACTCGTGACTATTACTACTAGCATCGACTCATCAAAGCCCACCGACCCATCTATCCATCATCCACCAACCCACGAACCCACTGATAGAGGAACCCGCCCATAAAGCAACCTACCGACCCACCAACCCATCATCTACTACGACAACAACCCGACCAACGGACCCACCCACCAACCCACGAAAGTAGACTCTCGTGTTTACATGTTTGTTCTCGAGATGATCTTGGCGTATTTTGTAATTCGCTTCCCGTTTTCTTTTTCACTTCCTCTCCGTTTCCAGGGGGGACTTTCCTGGTAATGCAATGACTACGTTATCTTTTGTGTACAGGAGGAGTAGCGCTATGAATATCTTTACGGACTCTTATTTGCATGTAAAGTGTTATGTGGTGTCTCTGGAACCCGGTTTTGATAACGATAAGGGCATATTTTAGAGATTGCTGGACTGATATATCTTCTGTTTTGATTTTTTTGGGGTTTCTGTGTGTGCGTGGGGTGGGGGTGGGGGTGCTTTAATATCTCGAGCACGAAGGATAAGATTAATGCGCATGAAGAAGAAAATACAGATAGATAAACTTTCGCCAGTAAATAGATTCACATTTATCTCTCCTTTCTCTCTTTCTCTCTCTCTCTTTCTTTTTCTTTCTCTCTCACTATCTCTCTATCTCTCTCTATCTCATCTCTCCGCTCTCCTCTCCTCTCCTCTCCCTCCTCTCCTCTCCTCTCCTCTCCTCTCCTCTCTCTCTCCTCTCCTCTCCTCTCCTCTCCTCCTCCCTCTCACTCTCTCTATCTATCATCTATCTATCACACACTACACACACACGCACACACACACACACACACACACACACACACACACACACACACACACACACACACACACACACACACACACACACACACACACACACACACACACACACACACACACACACACGCAGCACCCACAAAATCACCTCGGGTTCACCTGCAAACGACCCTCGAAGTCAACAGACCCACACCCAACCCCCTTAAATTCCTCGCGCCCTAAATATTTGTCCATTGGAAGTCAAAACCTCAAGGGGGGGAGGGGGGTTGGGAACCACGTGGCTTTTTTTGTTATTGTTATTCCCTCTTGTGTCTTGCCTTCCTTCCGTTGGTCTATTTGGGTCGTCCCGGAAGTCGTTGTGGCGTTGTGGAATCCGGTTCTATTTTCTGTTCGAAGGACGGTGTTATTTTCGTCTTCTTCTTCTCTCTCTCCAGCGCGCGGCTTAGCTTCGGGTTCCATCGCCGGTTGTATTTCCTGGGAGATTTTACGTGGTTTGTTATGCCTTTTTTTCTAATACGTTTATACATTATGTAGATTTTGTTTGTTTATACATTATATGGATTTTTAAAATCTATGCATTATGTAGATTTTGTTTATTTATACATTAAATACAATTTGTTTATTTATGCATTATATACATTTTATTTATTTGCACATTAAATACATTTTGTTTAATTGTACATTATGTACATTTTGTTTATACATTTTGTTTATTTATACATTATACACATTTTGTTTACTTGTACATTATATAGATTTTGTTTATCTATACATTATGTACGTTTTATTTATTTACACATAAAATACTTTAGGGGCGGGATAATATTTTGGCTTTCAAATGCACGCGAGAGTAATAACTGTCATATAGAGATAGCGTTATGCATACCTTGGCTCCTGGTTGGGGATATCTCAGTTCTAATATTTATAAAACGAAAAAAGGAAATGGAATGGTCTTTTTACGTCACATCCGGTGTTAGCTTTCACTCTGACTTTTACATAACAATTTTTTTCCGGATTACGTTTCTTATCACTACAGATGGAAACTGGTATCTTGAACAAAAAAAATCCTTTTACTAACAGCAATTTGTTTTTTCTCTCTCTCCCTCTCACTGTCTCTCATCTCTCTGTCTCTCTCTCTCTCTCTCTCTCTCTCTCTCTCTCTCTCTCTCTCTCTCTCTCTCTCTCTCTCTCTCTCTCTCTCTCTCTCGTCTCCTCCTCTCTCTCTCCTCCTCTCTCTCTCTCACTCTCCCTTNCATTCTTTCTTTATTTATTTTCTATCTCTCTCTCTCTTAATCCAATCTTCTCTATCATTTTCCTTTCATTCCCTCAATCCTCCTTCCTCCTCCCTGCTCTCCTACTTCCTCATTCCTCCTCTCCTCCTCCTTCCTTTCTCTTTCCCCCTCTCCCCCTCTACTCTTTCTCCTTCCTCCCCTTGCTTCCCCTCTTTTTCCCTCCCCTCCTCCTCCTCCATCTCCACCATCCCCCTCATTCTCTACCTCTACCTCCTCTACCCTCTCCCCCTCTTCCACCATTTCCTCCAGCTCCCTCCCTCCTCCTCCCCACCACTTCCTCCCAGCTCCTCCCTCCCTCCTCCACCACTTCCTCCCAGCTCCCTCCACTCCTCCTCCAACCACTTCCATCCCAGCTCCTCCCTCCCTCCACCTCTTCCTACCAGCTCCCTCCCTCCTCCTCGCACCACTTCCCCAGCTCCCTCCCTCCTCCTCCACCACTTCTCCAGCTCCCTCCCTCTCCTCCAACCACTTCCTGCCTAGCCCCTCCCTCCTCCTCCACCTCTTCCTCCCAGCTCCCTCCGCTCCGTCCTCCACGCATTCCTCCCAGCTCCCTCCCCCCTCCTCCCACACTTTCCTCCAGCTCCTGCCCTCCTCCTCCACCCTTCCTCCCAGCTCCCTCCCTCTCCTCCACCACTTCCTCCAGCTCCCCCTCCTCCTCCACCTTCCTCCCAGCTCCCTCCCTCCTCGCTCACCTTCCTCATCCCCCCCTCCCAGCTCCCTCCCTCCTCCTCCACCACCTTCTCCCAGCTCCCTCCCTCCTGCCCCCCCCCTCCACCCGCCGCAAAGTAACACAAACGCCCCAACCACAGCCATGTCAGCGTGAAGTGGCGCTCGCGGGAGACCCACGAACAAACGGGAGGGAACGAGAGATTGGGCGGAAGATAGAAAGACGGGAAGCGGGAAAAGAACAAAGAATTGAAGAGAACTCACCTCCCTCCATTCCCTTCTCCACCCACCCACCCTCCCTACATCCACTCCAACCCACACCTATGCTTCGCCATATTCACAGAGCCCTTGGTACCCCTCCCCCCGCCCATTCTGCAAATTGTAGAGCGTTTTACCGCTCCCCCCCTCTCACGACACGGCCCCCTCCCTCACTCCCCTACACGAAAACAAATTCATTCCCCACCCTCACATAATAAATACATAGGCCTATACCCCCCCCCCCCCACTTTCCAACTCAACCCACCCCCAACTGAAATGATAACCCCGCTCCACCCTCCCTCCGGCCCCCCACAATAAACTCAGAGCTCTTCATACCCCCACCCCTTCCCTTTCCCCTCCCTCAGCCCCCTCTCTCCTTCCCTCCCCTACCCTCTCTCCCTCCCTCTCCCCACCCACTGCCTCTGCAACAACGCCACAGACGAAGTTGATAGGATTGCTGCCATTGTGGGCGCCGCCGCTACCGCTAACCGCCACCACTACCGCCACCACTACCGCCGCCGCATCCTTCCCTTGCGACCAAACCCGATCCCGGTCCCCGTCCCGCCCGTCGCCCCCCGCCCGTCGCCCCGCCCTTGGCACAAAAGCGGGGAGCCAACAAGGCAAACATGCCTCGCTGCCCAACTACACATGCCGTCCTCTTCGTTCCACTGCCCCTTCCCTTCCCTTCCCTTCCCCCCCCCCTTCCCCCCTCCCTCCCCTCCCTCCTTCCCTTCCCCTTCCCTTCCCCCTTCCCCTCCCCTCCGCCTCCCCCCTCCCTTCCCTTCCCTTCCCTTCCCTTCCCTTCCCTTCCCTTCCCTTCCCTTCCTTCCCTTCCCTTCCCTTCCTTCCCTTCCCTTTCCCTTCTCCTTCTCTTCTCTTCCCTTCCCTACCTTAGCCTAAGTCTTCATCTCCAATTTTCCTTTTTTTTCTTTTCTTTTGTTTTTCTACTTTCTACTGTCCCTTTCCCCTTTTCTTCTCTTCACTATACCTCTTTTCTCCTGATCACTTTCTCCGCAGTCTTTTCCTCCTTTTTCATTCCTTTCTCCTCTTCCTCCTTCCTTTCCTTCGTTTTTTTTTTTACCCTCCTTTCTTTCTCCGCACATCCCTGCCTTTCCTCTTCTTCCATTCGCCTTTATCCCTTGATTCCCCCTCCATCCTTTATCTTATCCTCGCACCCCACCTTCTCTATCCTCTCTTCCTCTCCTCTTCCTCTTCCCTTCCTTTTTCTCCCCCTTTTCCCCTTTACTTTCCCCTCTCCCCATATTCCCCAAGTTTCGCTTTCCTCCCCCCTCCTCCCTCACTTCCTCCAGGCAACTCCCCCCTCCCTCTTCCCTCCAACCTCCTCTTCCGAATTCACCACGACACCAGCGGCAGCCCCTCTCCTACCAGCTGCATCGACGCCTCTGACAACCGCTACCACCGCTACCACCGCTACCGTCGCAACCGAAACCGCTACCACCGCTACCACCACATCTTCATCCCCTTTAAATTTCATTCAGCAAAGTCCGGCTCTCTAATGTAACGGCGCTGTGAATCGAAGAAATCTGACCTCAAACGTTCGCCACCATTCACGGCCTTCATTCACCCGGGCCATTTTCAACTCTCTTCCTCTCTCTCTCTCTTTTCTCTCTTTCTCTCACCCTTATTCTCTCTCGCTCTCTTATTCTCTCTCGCTCTCGCTCTCTCTCTCCCTTCCAAAACGCATAAGCGCGCGCACACACGCACACACCACACACCACACACACAACACACACACACACACACACACACACACACACACACACACACACACACACACACACACACACACACACACACTTCCCTTTCTATTCCCCCTTTCTATTCTTTCCTTTATTTCTCTTCTCTCTTTCTCTTTCCAGCAAAGTCGTCAATACCACGGAAGAAACAATGTATATACACCTTCTATATATAGACGCGCTGCACGGGGTATTTCAAGGCTGAGAAGACGGGGAGAGAGGGAGAGAGGGAGGAGAGAGAGAGAGAGGGAGAGGGAGAGGGTGAGAAGACGGGGAGAGAGGGAGAGGGGAGAGGGTGAGAAGACGGGGAGAGAGGAGGGTGAGAAGACGAGGAGACGGAGAGGGTGAGAGAGAGGGAGAGGGAGAGGGAGAGGGAGAGGGAGAGGGAGGGAGGGAGGGAGGGAGAGGGAGAGGGAGAAGGGAGAGGGAGAGGGAGAGGGAGAGGGAGAGAGAGAGAGAGAGAGAGAGAGAGAGAGAGAGAGAGAGAGAGAGAGAGAGAGAGAGAGAGAGAGAGAGAGAGAGAGAGAGAGAAGAGAGAGAGCAGCATTTGATTAAGGGGAGGACCTCTTTATCTCTCCTATTCTATTTTGTTTTATTCTACTACCTTCTCTCCTTCTTTTTTCATTATATCTCCCTCCCCTTTTCTCTCTCATTCCCCCACTCTCACACAACCACTATCCACTTTCTCTCTTCCCCCTCCTCCCTCCCCATTTGTTTCTCTCGCTTCCTCCCCCTAACCCCAACCCCACCAACACCCACCCACCCCACCCCACCCCAACACCACCACCCCCAACACCAACCCCACCCCGCAAACCCCACCCCACCCCACACCCCACACCACCCCACCCCCACCCACCCCCCACCCCAAACACCACCCCACCCCACCCCACACACCCCCCCACCCCAAACCACCCCACCCACACCCCCCCAACCCACCCACCGCCCCCACCCCCCACCACCCACCCACCCCACCCCACCCCAAACCCACAACCCCCACCCCACCCCACCCACCCACATCCACCCCACCCCAACACCCCACCCACCCCACCCCACCCCACCCCACCCACACCCCCACCCCAACACACCCCACCCCCCACCACCACCCCCACCCCACCCCACACCACCCCACCCACCCCACCCCAACACCACCCACCCCACCCCACCCTCTTCCCCAAATGACCCGCTTTCCACCTGCCTTCGCGAAGCAAATTCAGGCCTTCCCTACGAGCGCCTCCTCATCTCTCATCCTTCCGTCGCAGCGTCACCCGGCAGCGGCGCCCTCCCTCCCGCACGTGTGGCGACGGAGACAAGGGGGTGACGAAGGGGGGGGGGGAGGGGAGGGAGGGAGGGAGGGAGGAGGAGGGAGGGAGGGAGGGAGGGAGGGAGGGAGGGAGGGAGGGAGGGAGGGAGGGAGGGGAGGAGGGGAGGGAGGAGGGAGGGGAGGGAGGGAGGAGGGAGTATGGGAGGGAATGGAAGGAATGGAGAGAGAGAGAGAGAGAGAGAGAGAGAGAGAGAGAGAGAGAGAGAGAGAGAGAGAGAGAGAGAGAGAGAGAGAGAGAGAGAGAGAGAGAGAGAGAGAGAGATGGGAGGAGGAATGGAAAGAAGATGGAGGAAGGAAGGGAGAGAGGATAGAGTAGGGAAGGGAAAGAGGATAGAAGAAGGAATGGAAAGAGGATTGCGGAGGGAATGGAAAAAAAGGATTGAGGGTGGGAGGGAGGGAGGGAGAGGGAAGGGGAGTACTGGAGTCGTGGTAAGGGTATGGGTAGGGGGAGGAGAGGGAGAGAACGAGAAGGAAGGGTTGGAAGAAAAAACAAGAAGGAAAGAAAGAGGGAAGGGGAGGGGAAGGGGGAGGGAGGGGAGGGGGAGGAGGGGGACATGGAGGTGAAGAGGAGGAGGAGGAGGAGGAGGAGGAGAGGAGGGAGGGAGGAGGGAGGAGGAGGAGGAGGAGGAGGGAGAGGAGGGAGGGAGGGAGGGAGGGAGGGAGGGAGAGAGAGAGGGAGGGAGGGAGGGAGGGAGGGAGGGAGGAGGGAGGAGGAGGAGGAGGAGGAGGAGTGAGCAGGAGGAGGAGGAGAATAACGGGCAAAATACGGACAAAAATGCGCAGCTGACGACACCCAAACAGATGAGAACATAAGAAAAAATGGCGCCCCGACAAACAAAACCGAAAAATAGCTTCCCAGCTGAACGAGGGAGCGACGAGGGGAAGATCGTATGTCTCTCTTCACGGTACCTAATAGCTACGCTTAGTTAGGGGCCCTCGGCATTGAGGGGGCGGGGGAAGGGGAAGCAAAGGGAGGAGAGGGGAAGCAAAGGAGGAGAGGGAAAGGAGATGGAGGAGGACGAAAAGGACGGAGAAAGCGAGGAAAGATGAGAAGGATAGGGGATGGAGGAGGAGGACAAAAAAGGAGAGGAAAAGGAAAGCGAAGGAGAGAAAGACGGAGGAGCAGCAGCAGCAGCAGCAGAGGAGGAGGAGGAGGAGGAGGAGGAGGAGGAGGACGAGGAGGAGGAGGAGGAGGACGAGGAGGACGGAGAAGGAGGACGGAGAAGGACAGTGGATAGGGAAGACGATGGAGAAAGAGGATAGACTACGAATAGCGAGAGTAGCGAGGAAGGGTGAAATATGGGAGAGGGTATATACAGGAGAAACTTTATACTTATACATATACACATATGCACGCACGGACAGCCTAAATAGAGAGATCTCAATCACACAGTATTCACATATACATATATACAAGCATTTATACACATACAACCATACAGAAATATGTATAGCATATCTACATATTTATGTATATGTATGTTTGTAAATATGCGCACGCGCATATTTTTTTTTATACGGTCGCATTGTGTGTGACTGTGCCAGCATCGTACACAGATAAACAAATGCACACGCAAGCATACTGCTACCTAAAATCATGAAATGGCGGTCAAAGGTTCAGGTAATCATGAAAGTCATAATAATACTATTAGAAGAGAGTGAAGGCATCACGAAAGTTACTCACAGCGGCGCGATGACCAAAGTTCATGCCTCACTTTCATCAGCACTTACCTGAAAGGAAGAAGAAATGACGTTAAGAAAGCATTTTTCGCAAGAAATGCATCTCTGCCTTCCCTTCAGTACACAGTGTCGAGCACAGGCAACGCGTGAACATATGAAAGCGCGCGCGCACGCACGCACGCACGCACGCACGCACGCACGCACACACGCCACACACACACACACACACACACACACACACACACACACACACACCACACACACACACACACACACACACACACACACACACACACACACACACGAGCCTTGAATTACGTAAAACACGCAGCTTATGACAACTTCTGGGACCGGCTTATCAAATCCTGGAAATCCAATATTCTTGGAAAATGGTAGAGGGAGGGGGGCGAGAGGGTGGGGGTGGGTAGAAGACGGATAGAAGGGGAAGAGGAAGAGGAAAGAGGGGAAGGGCTGCTGGAGAAAGAGTGGGACGCAAGAAGGGAGAAAGAGGGAGGCAAGGAGGATGGAATGAGGGGAGAGGCAGGGGAAGGAGGGAGGGGGCAAGGGGAAGGAATTGGGGAAGGGCAAGGAAGTAGGGGAGAGTGCCAGGCGAAAGAGGGAGAGGCAGAAGGAATAGGAGAGGGAGACAGGGGGGAAGAATGAGAGTCAGGACGTAGGAGGAGCAGGAGCAGGAGCAGGAGATAGAAGGGGAAGGAGAGAGAGCAGGAAAATGCAAGGAGGGGGGGGGTACATGTACACGCGCAACACCCAGACGTGAAACAGCATCTCGGAAGTGTTCTGGAGATTATTCAGGGAGGAACACGAGCGCGCTGGCGGAAGATGCGGGATCGGCCTCATGTCAACCCAAAATGGTGAGAGGAATAACCATTTTAGTAACAGTAATTCGAATAGTTGTAATCATAATCATCAATAACGATTATAATTAGCAGTATTTATAACTGTAATAAATAATGATAGTGATAAAATGATAATGATGATAAAAAATAATAATAATAATAATAACAATAGTAGTAGTAATAATAACAACAGTAATAATAATAACAGCAATAACATTAATAACAATAATGACAACAAAATATACTAAAACATAGTAACAACAACCATAATAATAATCACAAATTACAAATAGAGCATACTTAACACCAGCACATCATTAGTCAAACTCCCAAGCGCGAAGTCGGAGGCCCCTTGAAAACTCTACGGGATTCCCGCCGCGTTTCAGTATTTGCACTGTGCGCTTAATGCTGTTTTTATAGAAACGATACAGGACTAGTGATTGAGAGAGAGAGAGAGAGAGAGTGAGAGAGAGAGAGAGAGAGAGAGAGAGAGAGAGAGAGAGAGAGAGAGAGAGAGAGAGAGAGAGAGAGAGAGAGAGAGAGAGAGATGAGAGAGAAGAGGAGAGAGTGAGAGAGAGAGAGAGAGAGAGAGAGATAACTAGATGCAACTGTTACTTTTCAAGTACACCTTCCATCATCCTCGCCCCATCAGATCCATCATTCTAGCGGAAGAGAGAGGAAGAGGGTGGGAGAAAGATAGTGGGGGAGGAAGAGGGAGAGGGTGGGAGGAGAGAGAGGGAAGAGGGGAGAGGGGAGGTTGGGGAGGAGGGAGGGAGGAGGGGGATGGATGGGATGGAGGGCAGAGGGACAGAGAAAGAGAAAGGATGGGAGGGGGGAGAAGGAGAGGATGGGAGAGAGAGAAGGAAAGAAGAAAGAGAGAGAGAGGGTGGAAGGAGAGAGAGAGAGAGAGAGGGTGGAAAGGGAGAGGGAGAAGGGAGAGGTGGGAGGTAGGGAGGGAAGGAGAATAGGGGAGAGAGGGAGGGGGAGAGGGAAAGGAAGGGAGGGAGGGTGAGACAGAGAGGGAGGAGGAGGGATGGTGGAAGGGAGATGAGGGATGGTGGGAGGGAGAGGGAGAGGAGGGAGGGAGGGAGAGGGAGGGATGGTGGAGGGAGGAGGGAGAGGAAAAGGAGGAGAGGGAGGGAGAGAGAGAGGGAGAGAGAGACGGAGAGAGAGAGAAAGAGAGGGAGAGAGAGAGAAGAGAGAAAGAGAGAGAGAGAGAGAGAGAGAGAGAGAGAGAGAGAGAGAGAGAGAGAGAGAGAGAGAGAAGAGAGAGAGAGAGAGGAGAGAGAGAGAGAGAGAAGAGAATAGAATAAAAAAGAGAGAAAAAGAGAGGGAGTCGGGGGCGTGGAAGATTCTAGTGCGACCAGGGGGGGGGGGCAAGGAGGGCGGAGGCTCGGGTGGGCCAACGCCAAGGACATGTGAATGAAGGCAAGGCGGACGGTGGGCGGGGTTGGGGGGATTGGGGGGCACAAGGGGATAGAGCGAGGAAAAGAAGGACGGGGTAAAGGATGCAAGGGAGGTGGGAGGGGGTGGAAGTGGGAAATAGTGGGGAAGGAAGTGAAGGGGAGTACTAGAGTGGGAAGAGGGAGGGGCCCAACAGAATGGGGAGAGAGTGAGGAGAGCACTGGAATCTGGAGAGAGTAGGGGAGAGAATGGGAGCACACCAGAGTAGGGAGAGAATGCGGGAGTCCTACGAAGGCAAGGGAGTTGGAAGGGAGTGGAGGAGCAGTAAAGTCCTTATGGGAATGGAGATCAAGCGAAAATTGAGCCACAAGGAGGAGAGAGATAAAAAACGAGGAGGAAAGAATTTTACAAGACAGAATAGCTGAATGGGGTATGATAGTAATACGATGGGGTTGTGGAGGGGAGAATAGAGAAGACACAGAATGACAATATGGAGATAGGAAATGCGAGAGGCGCCGGGAGTGGAGCCGTGACTGCTTTATCAGAAAGAGGGAGAGAGAGAGAGAGAGAGAGAAAAGAAGAGAAAGAGAGAGAGAGAGAGAGAGAGAGAGGAGAGAGAGAGAGAGAGAGAGAGAGGAGAGAGAGAGAGAGAGAGAGAGAGAGAGAGAGAGAGAGAGAGAGAGAGAGGAGAACCGAAACAAGAAAGAGGGGAGAGAAAGGAGAAAGTATAGAAGATAGAGGTGAAGAGGGAAAAAGGGGGAGGAGGAAGGAGGAGAAGGAGGAGGAGGGAGGAGGAGGAGGAGGAGGAGGAGGAGGAGGGAGGAGCGGAGGAGAGAGGAGGAGGAGAGGAGGAGGGAGAAGACGACGACGACGAGGAGGAAGAGAAGAGGAGGAAAAGAAAAAGAAATGGAAAAGGAAGAAGGTGGATGAAGGAGATAATGGGGAGGAGGAAGAAGAGAAGACGAAAAAGAAGGTCGAGAATGGAAAACGCAGAAGAGAATATTGACAAACTGAAGAATAAAACGGGAAGAGGAGTAGGTGGAGGAAGTTCAGACTGCTGGGTGGGAGCAGGGCGGAGCTACACGCAGGCTTTCCCTACCTTCCTCCACCTCTCGTCTCCCTCCCCAACTCCCAACTCCCTCTCCCTCCCTCCCATCCTCCTCCCACCTTCCCCCCCTCCATCTCTCCTTTCCCACCACCCCCCCATCTCCCCCCTCTCCCCCCTCCCTCCCTCCTTACCTCCCCGCCCCCTTTCCACGCACCTCCCTTCCCCTCCTTCCATCTCTCCTTTCCCACCACCCTCTTCCCCATCTCCCCCCTCCTTACCTCTCCCCCCCTTCGCCCCACCTCCCTCCTCCCGACACAAAAATGCCTGCAACGAAGACAAGAACGACGGACGGGCGGCGCTAACACGACCCAGAACACGTAGCAACCGCATCCTTTCTTAGGCTTAGCCGTGACAAGGCACCGAGGCCAACCAGCGGCGAGAGAGAAGAGAATAGAGAGAGAATGGAGAGGAAAAGAGGGAAGATGGGGAGGAAGAGAGAGAGGAAAAGAGAGGAAGAGAGGAAGAGAGAAAGAGGAAAAGAGAGGAAAAAGAGAGGAAAGAGAGAGAGGAAAAGAGAGAAAAAGAGAGAGGAAAAGAGAGACAAAGATCGGGAGGAACAGAGAGAGGAAAAGAGAGACAAAGATGAGGGAGAGACAAAGAGACAGAAAGATGGAGACAAAATGGGAGAAAGAGAGATAGGAAAAGAGAGAGAGAGAGAGAGAGAGAGAGAGAGAGAGAGAGAGAGAGAGGAGAGAGAGAGAGAGAGAGAGAGAGAGAGAGAGAGAGAGAGAGAGAGAGAGAGGAAGGAAGGGAGAGAGAGAGAGAGAGAGTGAGGACAGGAGGACAGAGGGCAGCGGAGGGTGTCAACCGGTGAATGAAGAAAGGGGGTGGGGTGGCGGGGGAAACAGGGGAGAAGCGGAGCGGGAGAGAGGGGAGGGAGGGGGAGGGGGGTCTTCACAAGGC
>NW_020868430.1:15000-29352 GCF_003789085.1 Penaeus vannamei | reverse complement strand
TGAGAGAGAGAGAGAGAGAGGGAGAGAGAGAGAGAGAGAGAAGAGAGAGAGAGAGAGGAGAGAGAGAGAGAGAGAGAGAGAGTGAGAGAGAGAGAGAGAGAGAGAAAGAAAAGGAGAGAGATGAGGAGAGAAAGAGAGAGAGAGGGAGGGAGGGAAAGAAAGAGAGAGAGAGAGAGAAGGATAGGAAGTGGATAGAGAAAAATCCAAAGCCAAATTACCACTTTTTTTCTATTATCCTCTTCTATATTTTTCCTGTTAACGCTATCGACAATTCGCCATTGTTACGAAAGAGATAAAATGACACATAATTAATAAAAACAGTTTCCAGAAGCGTATATGTTCTGAATTATAGAAACCGGGCAATTAGTGAACAACAAAAGCAGTTTTAAACACGAAATATATTTTCCCCATTATTCCTTTTGAATTGTGCTATTTTTGCTTTTATATTTAACGAAGGTGAAGTTGGGGTAGAAATGTATTTATTACGCCTCCTCTTTCTCCTATCTTCCTCTCTTTCTCTTCTCTCTTTCCCTCCTCCCCACCCTACCCCTCTTTTCCCCTCCTGCTTCTACCTCTTTTCCTTTTCCTTTCTCCCCCATTCTCCTTCCTTCCCCACCCCTCTTCGCTCCCTTCTTCTTCCTCCCTCCTTCTTTCCCCCTCCCCCATTCCTTCCCCTCGCTCCTCCCGGTCCTCCCTCTTCCTTCCCCCTCCCTCTTTCTCTACATCCTTCCCTCTCCTCGATTCCTCGTCCTTATCCCCCCCCCTTCCATTCTTTCCCCCCGTCTCCCTTACCCTTACCTCCCCCCCCCTTATCATCAATATTCGTACCATCAAAATCATTATATTCCATTTCATATTACCAATGCTGTTGCTGCTTGTTGGTGTTTTTTGTTGTTATCATCATCGTTGATTATTGACTAATATCATTATCATCATAATTATCGTAATTATCATTATCATTGTTTTTATCATTAACATACTTATTATTATCATTATCATGATAACTGTTGTCAATATTATCATGATTATCATTATTATTATCATTATCATTATTAGTATCATTAGTATCATTATCATTATTAGCATCATTATCATTGTTATCATTATCATCATGCTTATCATTGTTGTTATTGTTATCAGCATTATTGTTATCAATTTTTTATTATCATTTTCATTATCATCATTACTATCGTAATTATTATTATCATTATTATCATTATTGATATGATTAATATTACTATTATTTCGAGTATCATCATTATCATTATCACTGTTATTAATGTCATCATTATCATCCTTATTATCCTCACTGTTATTGTTATCATTATCATCAATATTGTCATTGGTATTATTATAAAGAATCATAATCGTTTGCATTATCATACATTGCCATCGTCACTCTTATCATTATAATATTATCATTACCTTTTTAGTTTATCATGATAAAATCATCACTTTTCTTTCATTCTTTCTCTTCTCTCCTTCTCTCATTTACTCTAAATCTTATTTATGCACTCTCCTGTACATTCTAATAAATCCTTCTTATAAATAATCAACAAAAACAAACATGCAATGAGTATTCTAGAGCGTTGCGTCATTGAGCAAAATAGTATGATTCATTGAAATAATTTATCGGCCTCAAGTACAGTTTGTACTGCAAGTGACAAATGCTTTATTGAGTTTCCGGTTTGCAATTTGCCTCTCCTGTTCGCTTTCTTTGTTGTCGTTGCTTTGTTGCATCAACTAAGCAGGATATGATACGATACGACATGAGTAAAGTTCTAACAAAAAATATCGTGGTTCAGTTTTACATACTTCTACTATTGCTACTACTACTATCTTCTACTATTGCTACTACTACTATTACCACTACTACAACTAATAATAATGATACTGATTATTACTACTACTCCTACTGCTGCTACTATTGTTACTACTACTACTGCTACTATTGTTATTGCTACTACTACTACTACAACAGTTACTACTGCTACTACAACAGTTACTATTGCTACTACTATGATTCCTTCCACTACCTCTACTACTACTACTAATCTTACTACTACTGCTACTACAACAGTTACTATTGCTACTACTATGATTCCTTCCACTACCTCTACTACTACTACTAATCTTACTACTACTGCTACTACTTCTACCAAACTTACTACCACTACTTCTACTAACTCACTACCAACTACTACACTATCACAATCATCATTATTATTATCATTACTCTAATTATCTCTCCGCCTTCCTTCCCCCAGCGATGAGAACTCCCGCGCAGGCGCCGACGGCGGTGGTCTTCGCGACTCTCCTCTCCCTCGTCGTCCAAGCCTCTGCCTCCAAGTACGTGGTGATCGAGGAGGACGACCAGAACTACCTGCCGCCCCTCTCTGTCGCTCAGGGGGACGACCCGGAGGAGGGCGACTCTCTCAAGGTCGACCTCGAGTCCCAGGAGGAGATCGACAAGACGTGTGAATGTTACAACGAGTACCAGATCAGCTGTTTCGAGAAGATGAAGGCGAGTCATTCTTTTCTTTGTCTCTTTTTCTCTCTTTTTTTTTTTTTCTCTTTCCCTCTCTCTCCCTCTGTTTATGTCGGTCTCGCTCTCTCTGCCTCTCTCTCGTGTGCGCGCACGCTCCTTTCTCTTTATTTCTTACTGCCCTTCTCTCCACTACACTAATTTGGATTTACTGAACTGTTTGATTTAATAATTCTAATGTCTGAAATTTTCAAAATCTTAATTAGTACACTATCCTTTCAAAGTTTTCATCCCACGAAATAACTATGAAACTGAAATAATGTTATCAATCTCCACTCGAGAATTTCGAATTTAAGGGAATCTCGAGAAAAAAAATTCAAATTTGACTTACCTAATTTTCAGGTGGGTAGCATGACTGCAACGGTCTTCAGGCTCGTGGAATGGATTGAATTCATTCCTCTGTTGAGTTTGTGCCAAATGCCATAATGGTCATTGAAACATTCTTAACCATAAACCTGGTGCCGGCAGGTAAAATGTTTGGCAATGGATGTAATAAACGGGATTGTTGGCGCATATCGGCAGTTTCCTGATTCGCCAGGCTCGTTCGTAGTTTGCGGAGCGACATTTAGCACCTAAAAGCTTTTATTGTGCTATAATTTATAAAAATATAATCTTGAAGTTTTCCTATCATATAGGTGCCACTGCCTAAAATCTTTACCATACAAATGAAGCCGCTGCTATCGGAGAAAAACAAACTGTCAGACGAGCCAACGGCACAGGAATGGGCATGAATAAATCAAAATAAACGGGGCATATCATAATGTAAACCTTAGTAATGCCAATTATAATACAAAAAAGGAATAATTTCTACTAACGTAATTCATATCAAAAGTTAACTCTATATCCTCTCTTTTCCTACTAGTTATAGATCAATGACCATTAACATAAACAAAATAAAGATATATGTGAGACGGAATCGAGACCCTCACTCCCCCTTCTACCAGTATCTTACCATGATTTTACTTGCATGTGAAATGTTTCCCTTCCTTTAATTTTTTATATTTTCCTCTTACACTTTTCCTAAAAAAATAATTCCACTTCTCAATCTATTCATTGATACTCTTGGAACTGTCTCCTCTGATTAGTTTCGTTGCTGTATCCACAAATTAAAAATGAATATCTAATTAAATAACTAAAATATTCCCTAGCAACAAAGTGTCATGGCGTGTTGTTTTCACCTCATTTTCTCAACCCTTTCTTCTCTCTCCCTGTATGAGGCAGAAGCTAGGACTATTCTAAATTATCACAAAACAATACAAAGGGATTTTATGATTACGTTAATCTACTTATAAAGCATTACGATCTATAATACCAGGCTAAAACTTAAAATACTCTCACTTAACATGCCTTTGTACGGGGAAGAAGCCAGGACTCCTCTGACCAGATGGTATTAAGATATTGAACTTACTGCTTTCCCCAATATGAACTGTTGACATTTAGAACAAACAAACATTCACGACCCATTATGATTTAGTCTAATTGTTATGACAGTAAATTTTGCTATATTATTATGCCTGTAAGAATATAAAAAAAAAAAATGTAAACAAACGTTTCAGTAGAGTCCATACATGATTAAATTTGGAACCAACACATCTTTTAATATATATATATATATATTATATATATATAATATTATATATATATATATATATATATATATAATATAATATATATGTGTGTGTGTGTGTGTGTGTGGTGTGTGTTGTGTGTGTGTGTGTGTGGTTGTGTGTACTGTATATGTACCCCACCCCTCGCTGTAACTTCCTATTCATACCTCATCCCCTCGTCTTTTTTCTTCATACCTTCTTCCCTTATCCTCCTCCTCACCTCCCCTTCATCCTTCTCTCCTACCTCCCCCTCACCCTTCTCTCTCCTACTTCCCCACTCACCCCTTCATCCTCCTCCTCCTCCCCTTACCTCCTCTTCCCTCTCCTTTCCACCTCATCCACACGATTAACCCACCCCTCACCCCCTTCCCCCCTACAGATGTACGGAGCCTTCATCATCTACGGATGTGCACCTCTGGCCACATGACGGGTCGGAGGAGGAAGCGAGCCAGGGTGAGTCCTCTCTCTGACTATCTTTCTCTCCTTTTTTTCTTTCTTTTTCTCTTTCTCTTTCTTTCTTTATTTCTTTGATTCTCTTTTTCTTTTTCTCTTTCTTTCTTTTGTTTTTTTTCTTCCTTTTCTTTTCTTTTTGCTTGATATTTGCACAGCTTCGAGGGGTTTTCTGGGGGAGGGGAGGGAGGGGAGGGAAGGAGGGAAGGAAGGGAGGGAAGGGAAGGGAAGGGAAGGGAAGGGAAGGGAAGGGAAGGGAAGGGAGGAGGAAGGGAAGGGGAGGAGGGAGGGGAGCGAAGGGAAGGGAAGGGAAGGGAAGGGAAGGGAAGGGAAGGGGAGCGAAGGGAAGGGAAGGGAAGGGAAGGGGAGGAGGGGTTGTTTTTGCTTTTGCCTTTCCCGCGGAGTCTGTTTCGACTCCTGACGAAGCACCTCCTTCAGAGCGACGTCGAGGAGGACAACTTCCCCGCCACGCCCCCGCCCTTCTACCGGGACAACAGCTGCAGGAGCACCTCGCCCATCATCTTCTCTTCGTCGGGCATGAAGGAGCGCGTCACCATCGGCAAGGCCCCGTACCTCCTCATCTGCAGGAACAGCATCGGGCCGCAGCTCAAGTTCCTGACGGTGACGGGGGTGGAGAAGGTCGTGGTCTCGGCGGGGGCGCTGAGGACGCGGACCACCAACGTCGTGGTGACCTTCTCGGACATCGGGCAGAATCTGACCATTCCCGAGGGCGCCTTCTCGGTGCAGACGGACCCGGCGGGCGGCGGCGGCGGCGGCGACGACGGCCTGGAGAGCGACTCGGGAGGCTTTCCCCCGGTGGAGGTGGAGCTGAAGGTGCAGGGCGTCCCCGGGCTGGAGCTGAAGAGCAGGAGCATCGTGGCCCCGAGGGTGACCCTGGACGTGCGGCAGGCCCAGGCGCTGGTCATGGGCCCCGACGCCGTCGTCCCCTTCGCCAACCCGGACGCCTCTGGACTCACGATCGTCGACACGGCCAAGGCGGTGATAGAGAGTCGGGCCATGACCTTGGGCATCCTGCTGATCACATACACGAATAAGCTGTTCCTGAAGGACTCCGCCTTGAAGGTGGGCCCCGAATACGGCGGGGAGGCGTCCCTGGAGCACATCGACTACGCCTCCTTCGGGTCGGAGGCCCTCAGCCTCGGGCCCGACGTCATTCTCACCATCAACGACGTGACAATCTCGGAGGCCGGAAGGAGGGCGATCCACAACTTCAACTCGAGAGTCGAACCCCTCACGAAGGTCACGCTCACCGAGGTGCAGGGCGCGGGCCTCGAGAGGGGAGCCGTGTGCCTGGTGGGGAGTACGGCCATCACCTTCCGGGTGTTCCTCGAGGACGGGCAAGGCCGGCCAGCGGGCTGCATTGAAGGCAGGACCCTGCACGAAGGCCTAACTGAAGGCAGTACTAATCACGCAGTCATTTGCTCGGCTCCTTCCACCTCCGGCACCCTGTGCGGCCATGACGAGTGCAGATTCTGCAACCCTGACCTGCCAGGTGAGTTAAGCTATTAGTGCAAACTTCGGTTACTTCCACTCCATAAGTTCAGAAATTCCAGTTGCTACTGTTTGACCAGCACCTTTTGGTTGTAACAAACTATTTCATTTATCTAAAAAAACAAAAACAAAAAAACGGGGGTTCTGTTACACATAATTATTTAGTTTTGAAACATTTCAGAAACATCAACCGAAACAACCAGCATAACGCTCCCAATAAGGACAACGTTAGCAACTACTACAGAAGGTAAACAACACAGACCAAGTCCCAAATATGCCATATCCTCATTTCTATAGCTATCGACGTCTTATAAAATGAAAGAGAGAGAGAGAGAGCGAAAAAGAGAAGGGGAGGGGGAGGAAGAGATGAGAGAGAGAGAAAAAAAAACGAAAAAGAGAGGAAGAGAGGGGAGAGAGAGAGAGAGAGATAGGAGGGAGGGAGGGAGAGAGGGAGAGAGA
This sequence comes from Penaeus vannamei, assembly GCF_003789085.1. Lineage (NCBI taxonomy): Eukaryota > Metazoa > Arthropoda > Malacostraca > Decapoda > Penaeidae > Penaeus > Penaeus vannamei. The sequence continues at coordinate 22,779 of NW_020868430.1, read as the reverse complement.
GAGAGTGGGGGAAGGAGGAAGAGGGGGAGAGAGAGAGGAAATTTCTTGAATTATAACCAAAAATTCGTATTTTTTTCCTTCCTTCCCACCTTCGAGGGAGCGACAGCCCCTCTTCAACCTCACTGTCCACACCTACGACCGCGGCTGAGGAAATCCTAGCGACCGATGCCTCAATACTCCCGGCATATTACGAACACGACTACACCTACGACACGTGGGAGAACGAGACCGTGGTTTCCCCGCCTGAAAGTACGACTCCTTTCGACTTCTTGGGGATCCCTCTCTACCTGCTGATCATCGCCGTCTGCACAGCCACCATTCTCCTTCTCCTGGTTGCTTACTGCCTCTGGTCTTACTACCGGAGCAAGAGAGTGAGTAGGAGGTCTTACTGTAGTGTGTTATGTGTGATAACATCCATAAAAACGCAAAAGGAGTCGTGATTAACAGTCCCAGTCCCTGATTCACTCCCTCGGTCCCTTTCCCCCCCAGGAAGACAAGTACCGTCTGCCGCGCGAGGGCCGAGAGACGACCTTCCACAACAAGGCCCCCGCCGCCCGCGCCATAGCCACCTCCGAGCCCATCTTCACCCTGGGGAAGCCGCCGCACCCCGCTGGAACCCCGCCCAAGGACATGTACATCTCCTTCCAGTTCTTCAAGCCACCGCCGGGAAGCTCCTCGGAGGAACCCCACGTCGTCCAGAATGGCAACGGAGGTCCTCCCCACGAGCAAGGGAGTCCAGCGGTTCCTCCTCCAGCAGAAGAGGTCCCGGATGTCAAGGAGGAGGAGGGATTTGACGGTCATGAAAGGGGTCATGCAGACGGCGAGGAAGGGGTCGAGTCTGCTCAGCCCTCTGGACCATGCACAGACGACGAGCCAAGACAGGAGAATGGGGATTCCTTGCTGGCTGACCAGCTTCCACATGAGAGTGAGTAACAGTGTTCAATTATTTCAGCCAATTATTTACTCTCTCTCTCTCTCTCTCTCTCTCTCTCTCTCTCTCTCTCTCTCTCTCTCTGAAATGGCAATTTCTGAGGGAATTTCATCTCCCTCTCTACTTTATGTCGTATATGCAATATATATTTTCCTTCTATTTGTCTGTTTATAATATATGCGCAGGTGTAGATGAAATTAGCATACCAAACCTTTACTGCAAACTCAGTTTTGATGAATTCATCATAGATTATCTAGATAAGTTTATAATGGAAGTTTTCCCTGTGTGTGAAAATTTATCTAATCGATTGTTTGCCGGCAGTTGAATAGTTTGCATAAAGAGGAAACCTCCAGAAAATAAAAGAAACACGAAATCGTATATTTGATACTCTTTATGTTTTTGGAATATATATACACATACATACATATATAAATATGCATATATATNAAAGAGAGAGAGATAGAGCGAAAAGAGAGGGAGGGGAGGAAGAGATGAGAGAGAGAGAGAGAGTGAGAGAGAAAACGAAAAAGAGAGGAAGAGAGGTGAGAGAGAGAGAGAGAGATAGGAGGCAGGGAGGGAGAGAGAGAGAGAGAGAGAGATAGGAGGCAGGGAGGGAGAAGGGAGAGAGAGAGATAGAGGCAGGGAGGGAGAGAGGGAGAGAGAGAGAGGGGGGAAGGAGGAAGAGGGAGAGAGAGAGAGGAAATTTCTTGAATTATAACCAAAAATTCGTATTTTTTTTCCTTCCTTCCCACCTTCGAGGGAGCGACAGCCCCTCCTCAACCTCACTGTCCACACCTACGACCGCGGCTGAGGAAATCCTAGCGACCGATGCCTCAATACTCCCGGCATATTACGAACACGACTACACCTACGACACGTGGGAGAACGAGACCGTGGTTTCCCCGCCTGAAAATACGACTCCTTTCGACTTCTTGGGGATCCCTCTCTACCTGCTGATCATCGCCGTCTGCACAGCCACCATTCTCCTTCTCCTGGTTGCTTACTGCCTCTGGTCTTACTACCGGAGCAAGAGAGTGAGTAGGAGGTCTTACTGTAGTGTGTTATGTGTGATAACATCATAAAAACGCAAAGGAGTCGTAATTAAACAGTCCCAGTCCCTGATTCACTCCCTCGGTCCCCTTTCCCCCCCAGGAAGACAAGTACCGTCTGCCGCGCGAGGGCCGAGAGACGACCTTCCACAACAAGGCCCCCGCCGCCCGCGCCATAGCCACCTCCGAGCCCATCTTCACCCTGGGGAAGCCGCCGCATCCCGCCGGAACCCCGCCAAGGACATGTACATCTCCCTTCCAGTTCTTCAAGCCACCGCCGGGAAGCTCCTCGGAGGAACCCCACGTCGTCCAGAATGGCAACGGAGGCCCTCCCCACGAGCAAGGGAGTCCAGCGGTTCCTCCTCCAGCAGAAGAGGTCCCGGATGTCAAGGAGGAGGAGGGATTTGACGGTCATGAAAGGGTCATGCAGACGGCGAGGAAGGGGTCGAGTCCTGCTCAGCCTCTGGACCATGCACAGACGACGAGCCAAGAAGGAGAATGGGGATTTCCTTGCTGGCTGACCAGCTTCCACATGAGAGTGAGTAACAGTGTTCAATATATTTCAGCCAATTATTTTTACTCTCTCTCTCTCTCTCTCTCTCTCTCTCTCTCTCTCTCTCTTCTCTCTCCTTTCTCTCTCTCTCTCTCTCTCTCTCTCTCTTCCTTCTCTCTCTCCTTCCTTCCTTCTCTCTCTCCTTCTCTCGATTGTTTGCGCGCCAATTGAATAGTTTGCACAAAGAGGAGCCTCCAGAAAATAAAAGAAACACGAAATCGTATATTTGATACTCTTTATGCTTTTGGAATATATATACACATACATACATATATAAATATACATATATAAATATAAATATAAATATATATATATATATATATTATATATAATATATATATATATATATATATACATATATATATACATATATATATATATATATATATGTATATATATATATATATATAATATATATATATATATATTATATATATATATATATATATATATATAATATATATATATATGATTTATAATTATGTTCATGATTATACACACACACGCGCAAGCACGCATGCACGCACACACCCCCCCCCATACACACACACACACATGCAATCTGACAAAGCACCCACTTATTCACTGTAACCCTAGTGCGGTTTTGAGTTCTGTTAGTGCCCCATTATGAATAATATAATGCAACATGTTGTCTGTGTATTAAATAAGTGTTTGCTTCTGGCTAAAAGAAAAAAACTCGCTCCATTTGTTTGATTAGCCGATAGCAGATGGTGCAGCTACGAGAAGCATTTACAAAGGTCAAAGTGGTATTGCTGAATTTTTTATTTCATTTAGTTACCATACATAGAGATCTTTAAATCATGAAGTGTTTTCATGTTTCAGGAAATATGCAGCTATAATTGATAAATGCCGCCTCATCTCTATGGGTAATGACATTTCCATAAACAACCATTAAAGGAAATCACATTTGAAAAGTATTCCACTAAAAAAGCCAAAAAATACTATTATAAGATCAATTATCTTATATACATATTAATAGACTAATTGGTTATTTCCATTCTACCAATCACACTCTTTATTACACACAATGATTTTAGCCCCATTCATGAAAATAGTATTTACCCTATGTTTACATCAAAATGGTTGCCATATGCATGAAAATGGGACCCAGCAAGTGTACTGAAATATAATTCAGGAACTGTACATTACCCCAAGCTGAAAGTAGGTGTACTAACAACCAAGATTATAGGACAAGCATCCGAGGCCTATCGTATAAGTCCTTTCAAACTGAACTCAACTCCAACTTTCGCCTTGCAGGAGACAATGAACCCGAGTTGGAGGAGGCGAGTGAGCAGACAGATCTTCCGACAAGACAAGAGGAGGAAGAGGATGCAGGTAGTCTGTCTTCCAGTGAGATTGAGAGCTCGTCCAAATTCTAAGGGAAAAGATGCATGATGTGGTTATATATATTGCTTATAAGTGAATTAGATAGAAACTGGAATATGTTCATGGATTTTGCAATGCAGTGCAAAACAATGATCAGTTATTATTAAGAATTATGTGAAAATATAAGGAAAAATCCTGATAATCATCAATCTTTTCTTAACCAACTTTTATCTTACCCGAGTCTTTTCTCTTTTTTTTCTAATAATCTTTAACTATGATAAATGATGTAAAAAGTGATTTAATAAGAGAATTAATCCATAATTTAAGAGAGATTACATAAAACAAGAAGAGGGAGGAGGAAAGGAAGAGGAAGAGGAAGAGAGAGAAGGGGAGAGTGAGAAGGAGAGGAAGAAAGTGGAGGAGGAGGAGGAGAGGAAAAAGATGGGGACACTGAAGGAGCGAGAGAGAGAGAGGAGAGAACAAAAAAGAGACAGAGAGGGGGGAAGGATAAGAGCAAAAGTAAGAAAAAGATAGAAAGAAAAAAAGGAAAAAGAGAGAGGTGGAAGGAAAATGAGGAAAATGAGAGGAGAGATGGAAGAAAATGAAGGGGAGGAAGAGAGAGAGAGAGAGAGAGAGAGAGAGAGAGAGAGAGAGAGAGAGAGAGAGAGAGAGAGAGAGAGAGAGAGAGAGAGAGAGAGAGAGAGAGTACTACATATACAGATAAAAAAAACACTAGGGGAAAAACTGAGAAGCATTCCATGAACTAGGAAGGTAAACAATATAGTATATTTGGAATTTTATTGATTTCCCTACATAAAATCTCTTTAACAAGTACATCACTAAAAAGAAAAATATAAAAACTTTTTACTTCCTACTCATTCACTTAATTCTCAAAATGCTTTTCAATTCAATTTCTTTTAACAAGATCAGAATCCATAACTAGACACAAACATCTTCTTGAAATGTAAATCATTCATAAACTGACAAACCTCTTATGCCTAATGGTTGAAAAAAGTATAATGATCTTTATCATATTCTTTCTTGGTATATGTACAATTTGTGCAAACACTTGAGCGACTGAGAGTGACCGGGACTATTAAGAAATAAGCATGAAAAGAAACCTCTCCGATTCAATTACATGAACACAACTGAAACATCAATGAAAATGCAGTACTGAGCTTACTTCATGAGAGTATCTATAGTTTCAGAACATTATATTAAGGCCGATACTCATTTTATACTTTATAATAGTCATGGGTATATGTCACCACGAAACATGTTGGTGAAAAACAACGTAATACATAACACTGTGTAACTACAAAGATGAAACAGCAGCCTTAGTTAAAGTAACTTCCTTTTCAAAATAGACATAAAATCTACTGTTACATTCATTTCAAAAATGTCATCGTACCTTTACCTTTTTAATTTTCTTTGCAAACCTGTTATAACCATATTACACTTTTTAAAATTTCTTCTTGCTATGTCACTACAAGCCTTTCTTTCAGTTACTAATTATGAAGTATGTTTCATAATATATCCCATATTAATGACCTGAAATTCCTGAGAAACACTTGCTATCTGCTGGAATACTGCACAGATTACACAATACATAATGAAACTGAATAAAAACTTGTAAATGTATCTCTTTGTACAACATGAAAGTGCATTAAATATTCTAAATGAATTCAAAGAATTTTCCTTAAAACCTTTTTGCAAAGCACTAGAACCTCAGGAAAACTTTTAGGTAATTCCATACTTTAAAATAATTCAGCATTTTAAAATTAATTACTAAGTCTATAAGAATATATTTCATAATAAAACCTCTGATAACTGAAATTTTAAAAATCTAAAATAAATTTGATATTCTACAATAAATCTTATTTCTGAAAGCAATGTTTCCTTAATAACAACTTAAAAGGATCATATTTACAAAAAAGTATTACAACCAACTTCACAATATACTTGCAAACGTGTGCATACATAAAAATGTGTGTGCATATGGTTGTATGTATGTGTGTGCTTATTTGTGTGCTTGTGCATATGGGTGTATGTATGTGTGTGCACTTGTGTGTGTTCAACAAATGACTAATACAAATCTGTAAGAAGAAAAGTCAACAAAATATGACAGTAAACTATTAGTCTGTCCTGATATCCTCCACAATTAAATGCATCTTCCATCATTTCTTCCCCTCCAACCATCCTCCCCTTCTCCCCTCTACCCCTCTACCCCATCACCCCCCCCCTAACCCTCCATTAAACCCCTCACATCTTGGCCTGGGGCTTCAACAGGCCCTGCAACTTCTGGGTCAGCATCAACTTTCCCGGAGACCTTGAGTTTGCCGACATGAAGGCCTTCTGGCGTTGAGCTTCCAGTCACCATGGCAACCAAATCGGCATCCTCCAGGTGAGGGTGACGTCGGTTTGAGTCCATTGCGTGGCGCTCCTCGTAGATGGAGCCCGGGGCGTTCTTCAGGTCTACCGCTGTGAAGGAATATGTTTGGAACTTAGTTGGCTTTGTGTCATGTGGAGGTATGAAGCAGTATGGGGCTAATAATTGGGCAAATAACTGGTACTTTCTTTGCAGTATTATTTAACACACAACTTCAGAGAAATCAGCAACAATATATCATTGATAATGCAGCTAATAATGGATGTATATATATAAACTTTTCCTAATACCAATCACCATCTTACACAAATAACAAAACATAAAGAAAAAGAAAAAAGAAAAGATTAAAAAAAAAAAAAAAAAAAAAAAAATTATATAATAAATATATATATATATAATATATATATATATATATATATATATATATATATATATATATAAAATAAAAAAAGATGAAAAAAGTAAAAGACAAAGAAGAATCACACTCACTCCACTGCCCAACTGGCTTCTTGTCCAAGTTTATGTTCCACAGGAAAACAGCCTTCACTTTTTTTAGCCATGTCCGGATCGCCAGCCAGACGCTGTGACATTTCATGGAAGACTGCTGCACTGGCGAGTTCTGGCTTAGATGGAGCGGATGCGGATTCAGCGGAGGCTCCGCTTTCCACAATATCCACATAGCCACCTGAGAGAGCGAGGGGACTGATGACTGCGTTGCCCTTACAACAAAATTATTTCTGCTTCATAACTAAGGGCTGGTGAAGTCTGCTGCCTTTCAGATAAAGATAACTCAGTTTCTTGATATCAGAACATGTCTAATATGATATACAGTCTCCCTACATTGGATCGAATAGTTTGATGTCATTTGTATATGAGGCTACACTGCACAAACATGTATACAACATGAATCAATATATCGTCATGAAATGAAAAATCTGTGTATGAAAAGTAGTTATATTTTGATTTGTTATTTCTTCAGAAAAAGAAAATATGTTCATTATATAAGGCTGTAAGAGTAATACATGCATGTCTTCTGTGGCTTTGATTACTACTGAATCACACACCATAGGAACTGGCCTAAAAGGTTAATGCTAATGGACTAGTAACAGATAAGAAAAAATACATCATTTGTAAGAATAAATATGTATTGCAGTACATACTCATTTTCAGAGATAACCATTATCTTTTTTCTTTCTATTTTTATCAAGGCAAAGATAACAACTGGGAGATGCTAGCCATTTGATAATTAACAGCTTGGTCAAAATAATAATTCTAAATACAGCAACATTATTCAAACATATTGCAATGAGTCATCCACCACCATTGTCACAAATGAATCTTCGCCTCAGGAAAAACAAAAGTGTACACAGCAAGCTTACATTTTCATGTCATGTACCCACCTGTGAGACAGTCCTTCCCCGTCTCCTTGACAGAGCAAGTGAAGAACACGCGTGCTCCTTCCTTCCACATGTTGACTACAAGGGTCTGACCTGGGAGCACTGGCTTTGCA
>NW_020868430.1:0-10000 GCF_003789085.1 Penaeus vannamei | reverse complement strand
CCTACAAGTCACACACTCATTGGGCCATTAGCAGATAGTGTGGCATCCATGTGCGAAAAACATTTTGTTTCCATAAGAGTCAAATCATATTGATAACTTGTATTAAGTGGTCACTTACCTCCAAGGGCATAAAGGATGACATCTTTTGGCTCATAGGTGAAGCTTGAGGGTCCAACTTTCACACCAACAGCCGATATCTGTCATGATCCAATAAAAACAGTTAGACTAAAAAAAGAACAATGCCCAACAATCACTGCCTATTATGTTTAGTGCCATCAATAGGGAGAGCCTCTGTCTGCCTCAAGGTTGGCTTGCATCCCCAAGCCGCCTTAATTTATTAATTTATTTTTTATTATTATTATTTTTTTATACTAAACTACACTGATGTAGCCACACTTATACCTTAAACCTGACACAAGAACAGCTCATTTTTCTAAATCTTTGTTCACTTTGCTTGCCTACCCACTCTTGTATCTCTTCAATTTGATACAAAATCGGAAAGTTTAGCTCTGATTAAAATTATGATTAAAATTCATAATTTTTTATCAGTGGTACTTTGTTTAGGTAAACTGCTATGTCTGCTTCTTGAAAAAAGAGACGGGGATAAAAAATGAGATCTTTTGGGGCATCAGTGAAACTTACCCACTTAAAGAGAAAAGTTAAAGCTTTTTGTTAGTATCATTTCAATAACAGACCTTTACACAAGGGTACAGAACATGTAATTCTTATATGAAAAAAAAAAGAGAGAAAGAAAGCTAAGATAGAAAATCTTTAGCTTAAGGGTACTCACTGGCCCTGATGTGACAGCTCCTGTTGCAGATGCAGGTTTGGCCTGAATCTCCTTCCATGGCTTCAAGTCTTGTAAACCCTGGAAAGACACGATAAAATAGTGGATTTGTCAAGTCCTTGAGCTATTACATACGAAATGTCTGTTAACTTCTTGCGTAAAATGATAAAAGTAAACAGAAGTGTTCATACTGACTATCTATCATTAATACAATATTTTTTTCAACAAAAAGCTTCTTGCCATCAAAGCCACTCATATCATCACACAATCCTATCTATCAATGAGGTAATAATATGCACATGAAATTCAGAATGAAGCAAAACTTTTTAAAGCTTCAAAAACAAAGCAAGAACATATCTTTCAGAAAAAAAAAGGACAAAAAATCTCCAAGCATTTTTACAGCAGCTAATATCCCCGTATCTTCGTGGTTACTTGCGGGTGATAGGCATCGGTAAAGTCCGTAATCTTTTCCCAGCTGTCACGAACAGCCTCTGGGGTGACCTCTTCCTCTATATACTTCCTGCAGAAATGCCCTTGGGTGCGCTCCCATCTGTCTGTGGGATGCAAATACAACAGAATGAAAGTCAAATTAGCCCATATCATTATATATATATAAAAAAAAAAATCTGAGTAATATAGAACAACCCACACTGACAAGGACTCGAAACTCCTGTCCCTCCTGGTACATGACCTAGAATGAGGAGTACTAAACAACCCAGCAAAAAGAATGCAAACCTAGGATTCTTTGGCTGGCTCATGTGGCACAGGTGGTTTAGTACTGCTCATTCTGGGACATCTACATTGACTCAAGATTCGAGTCCTTATCGGGAGAGCTGTTATTCATCTTTAGCATTGCTTTGCTGCATTATTCCCTCTTACTGAGCAATATGTTCCTCACAACTCATATGATACTGAAATATGTGATCTCAATGAGAGAAAGAAAAGAAAAAGGTGGAAGAACTAGTACAAGCAAGAAAAAAAGAACATGAAAGACCAAAAAAGATAATAAGAAAGACAAAAAACAAACAAATAAAAGAAGAAGAAGAAGCACAAGAGGAAAAAACAAGAAAAAAATGGACCAGTAATAGTAATACTTACACTTTCCATACCATCCACCAGCCGCTTCGAAAAGGCCGCCCGTGTCCTCACAGTCCTCGTGACAGAGCCAGGCAACAAGTGGGGCCACGTACTCTGGCTTTAACTGGTCAAACAAGTCTGGAACATGAAGTACATGCTAGGATACTCAAGAGCAAAGCCCTATGCTTTTTAGACGCATAGCCGATATGTATTTTTGACCAACTAGCATTGATGATAGGTAATGTCCACTGTCATTTTGATTAATGGATTTTGTTAAGGCAGAGTTGGTTCCATAAATACTTAATTACTAATGAGTTAATTAGGAGGTCTACTTAACTTAACCTAATTACCCCATTCCTTGAATTTTCAGGAATAAGTTGTTTTTTATAATACTAGTTATTATCATTGGCATTGAGATATTACTAAAAATGCTAATTGATGCCTTAGCACTTGTAAATCCTTCTATGTGTAAAAAATGCATAAAATAAATAAATAAATACATAGATAAATAAATACAATAACATAAAATAAAATCATTGTGGAAATTGCAAGTTAGGTACATTCTATCCCAGTAGTAATGGGTTAAGTATGCAGCTAAAGGCTAAAACTACCAGGTGGCAAGATGCCTTCCGTCAAGCGTGTTCCGCCCACGGGGGCAATCGTGTTGCAATGGATGTTATATTTCCGCCCTTCAATTGCAACTGTGTTACTCAAGCCAAGCAGACCAAGTTTTGCTGCCCTGAAAATACACCAGCATTCAAATTAGCATCTATAGAAAAAAAGATCTTTAAAAGTTTCCATCTAGTAAAAATAATTAAAATATATAATACAATATTATCCAATCAACAAGTAAGAACTCAACACAAATACAATTCTGTAATTACAAAATGATCATTACCAATAATGATACAAAAAGCTAAAGACACATTTATAATCTATCATTATCAAATTATAAATAAATCTATTTACATCACAATAATCATCATCACAATAAGAGAACATAGTGAACCCCATTAACACTAACCATAATTAGCTTGGCCGAAGTTGCCGTAAATGCCGGACGTGGATGCGGTCATGATGATGCGGCCAAACTTCTGTTCCTTCATGATGGGGAAGGCTGCTCTCGTCACCATGAAAGAGCCCCGGAGGTGTACTCGCTGGATCAGGTCTGTGACGGGCAAAATAAGGTGAAAGTTCCTGAAGGTTTCTTTAATTGTTTTTCAAAGATTTTTCTTTTTCTTAATCATCGAAAATAATAATAACAGCATGATCCATAAGTTTTTTTTTTTTTTTTTTTAATAACAGCAGGAGGGGGAGGGGGAACTGAACCTTACTGCATATCACAATAGGAAACAGTGTAATATATTCCTACTCCTTTTCCCAAAAACTCACTCACTCACCCCAATCCGTGTCCGAGATGCGGGCAAAGGATCGGTCACGCAGGATGCCAGCATTGTTCACCACAATGTCTACTCTGCCAAAGTTATCCAATGCCGTCTTCACTATTTTGTCACCATCCTCAACGGAGTCATAGTTGGCTACTGCTGTCCCACCTTTTGAAAAAAAAAAAAAAAAGGATAAATGATAAATAAACATGCATATAATAATAATCATGCAAATATATGTGTGTGTGTGTGTGTGTGTGTGTGTGTGTGTGTGTGTGTGTGTGTGGTGTGTGTGTGTGTGTGTGTGGGTGTGTGTGTGTGTGTGTGTGTGTGTGTGTGTGGTGTGTGTGTGCGTGGTGTGTGTGTGTGTGTGTGTGTGTGTGTGTGTGTGTGTGTGTGTTGTGTGTGGTGTGTGTGTGTGTGTGTGTGTGTGTGTGTGTGCGTGTGCGTGTGCGTGTGCGTGTGTGTGTGTGTTTGTGTGCACGAATGTGCTTGCATGTCAGACATAGTTACCTGCACTTCGAATCTCCTCAACCACTTGGTCCGCCAACTTCGAGCTGCTGCCCTCTCCCTTCTTGCTGCCACCCAAGTCATTTACGACAACCTTGGCACCGCGGGAACCAAACAAGAGGGCATAGGCTTTGCCGAGACCTAGAATGCAAAGACACTATCAACGATCTTGTTTTTCACATGGTAATAATTTGTACAGATTTACAAAGATACCTAAAAAATGTAAATAAGAAAAGGTACAGAAAGAGGTTTGGCTTTCTTTTACAATGAGAGTTAGGTTACATGTAGTATGTAAATTAACAAAGCACCAATTTCACATATAATGAAAATGAGCGAGAGTAAGTATGACACCAATTTATAGAAATATTAAGAAAAAAATTTGATTTCTTCTACTCCCATCTACATGATAAGCATTGGAAGTGTAAATATATATGCGTCAACTGTAAGGACTTTCATATCATAATCCCGCAAATAAATTAACTGATAGAGGGAAATTGATACCATAAAAATGTCTAATTACTGACTAACCCGATGCTGTCAGGGCTGGCATGTAAAGACATACCATGCTCACACTGAGTTTAGTTTATTAATCTTATTAACAAATAGATGGTCCCACAAGTGCTTAGTCACATATCTCAACCCTAGTCCGAACTATCTCACGCGATTAGCCTTTTCCTTAAATTTTGGAAAGATTTTTAAAGATTTTATATTGCTATTACTATTGTTAATAAAACTGCAGTAATCAATAGCATCAGTAATAATAAGAACATAGACATCAATAGCATTTGGAAAAAAATACTGTAACAAAGACTCGAGGAATAGAAAAATCAAGTGAGGGCACATAGACGACTGACTCCTTGGTTAAAGGGCACTTGTGGAGCCATCTATGTGTAGACAGATTTCATAGAACAACGCTGCATTGAACATAATAGTTTTACATTGGATTGGATTAAACAAAATAACAAAGTTTTCTTTACTTTCTGTTTGGACTGCAATGGATGCATAAGTCACTATTGCATAATTACTGTAGTCAGTCACATACCTAGTCAGAGATAAAATTTGAGACATTTGATTGCTTATCCACAATGAACAATGGTGAGCAGATACAAGCAACAAGATACCTAACCCTATGGTTCTCCAAGAAGCTCTACCTTGTTAGAGTACAGGCCTGTGCTCAACCACTGCTCTCTCCAGCAATTATCACTACAGTATAGCTGAGCGATATAGTATAACTATAGAAGAGACAATACACGTGGCTTGGACACCACGTGAATGCTCTCCTCGTGGAGCAAGCTAGCATGTGGTGTGTAATTATAGCAGTCCACGTGGCAAGGTCGCCATGCCACCGACACACCCGCCAGCTATATTTTGTTCTTTGTCTCGTGTTATTATTATAATACGTGATCTTCCATTCGTGTGTTATTAATAAAGTGTGCAGCCACATCAGTTTATCACTACTGCCCACCAGTCTTCATCCATATCGGAGGTTTATCACCTCTTATAGTCACATAGGAGCAAATTTTTGTGCACTTTCTAGTCTACAATTATTCTGCACATAATTCAATCTGTACAAACATTTGTAAATAACAGGCATGTTGCCTGCAACCCTTCATTGGTATGTCTAGGCTGACTTCCAAAATATCTTTATAGGCTATTACAACTATACAAGATGATCAAATACTTTAAATACTCCATAATGAAAGAATGTTCTTTTCTCTAGTCTACTCTGATACAAACTTATCTTAGTGGAAAAATCTTAAAATATCTTTGATAAAGCTTATAGTAATCAATCAATATCTAATTTGTCATTTGTCCTGAGAGAGAAAAAAAGGTGATGTTATACTCTTAGAAATATTACAGGTGAGTAGAACCATACAATATATCTATACTTGTGAGTATAGACAGACCGCATGCACTTATCCGAGCATGCACAAATTTCCAAATATAAATCTAAATACTTTGCCAGATGAAGTATGAGTAAGCTACATTTCAGATTAACTTCTTTTTCAGGTAAAGTGGTCTGCATGGAGCCTGAGAAACGAAGAGAGCAGTTCCCTAAAAAGTTTGTCATAGAGCAAGAATGGTTTCAATTTGAATGTGACCGACCACATACTGTCCATAACTGTGAATTTAATTAATCCAAATTTGAAATATTTTAATAAATCATTTGGGAATGGCGCGCATCTCATAACTTTTTAGAGTTTAAGTATTTGGCTAACCTGGTAAATTCAACAACGGAAACCAATCTACACAAACACACAAAAGTAACTGTAGTAATTTTTTGTAATAATTCCACACTACCAATTTTGATGATAAGTATCGTTGGATTCCTCTCACCATATACAATAGAAACTTATAGGCTTTTTTTTTTTTTTTTGCAGAAACCCTTCCCTTATTGATAAGCTCAGCCCCAATAGCAGGGGAGGGCATGAGAAGTACCATGGAAAATGCAGGGTTAAAACAATAAAGTACACTCATTACTATCATATACTCGAAGAAGAAGAAGAAGAAGAAGAAGAAGAAAAGAAGAGAAGAAGAAGAAGAAGAAGAAGAAGAAGAAGAAGAGAAGAAGAAGAAGAAGAAGAAGAAGAAGTAGTAGTAGTAGTCCCTGAAAATGCAGGTGCTATGCCCCCAGACTACCCCTTGGGGGCCTACCACCCCGACCAATGCCCTGGAAGACAAAGAATCCACCATATGTGTACGGCAGGATAGAGCATGAGCATATCTAAGAGTACTGCAATGTTCACATAGAAGCAGCATATTAACCTGTAATAATCAGTATTGTATACTAAGCAGATTGTAGTAAATCCAGATAATGAGAACCAGCGTGACCCACTTTCCTCGGCTGGTTGTAAGCAATACCCGGGGGCGCTGGTAGCCTCGGGCGTGGCAGTTACATAGGATGACTGATTGGAATGATAAACAGTCAATAGTAAGACATATGAGAAACTCAGCCACTAGATGGTAGTAATTTCCCCATACAGTCACAATACAGACTGTGTCACCATCTATTGCATATTTTCCTCTCAAGATCAATTTCCCCTCCTCTAACACCACGATCTACCAGGTCCACAACAGCAATGAGACCTCATGCTGGACGCATCCCGCCTCTCTCACATCGTTCTGCATCAGCTGAGCATCCTCCAACCTTCAATGCCTCTATCAATCAGGTTAGTACCTTATAATTCCTAGGTTATGTAGTACAGTGTCAGTTACAGAGTCAGGTCCGCATCTACTTCGTGGTGTTATATCTTGCCATGAATATGAGGAGGATTCTTTGTTTCCTTGGAAGGGTAGGGGGATGGCACATTTTTTACTGGTACCTTTCATGCCCTCCCCTGCTATCAAGGCCAAGCTTGTCGCTACCAGGGGGCTTCCACGCAATACAAACAACATATGTGCATTATAGATAGTAAATGGAATCTAACAATACCAAATTCGGTGATATCGGTCATGCAGACTTATTAGAAAAACTACCATAACTATTATGGTGCATGCAGAGATGAGTGATACTGTCTGTCGACACTGGCAAGTTATATCTATGGGCTGAGATTGTTGGCTATTCAACCTAAACGATTAAAACCTATCTTAATACAGAATTAATATTATGGTTTATCATTAGAAAATTTTGTATCAATTCTTTAATCATTACCTAATCACTTGACTCTCAACAGTAACCATGACAATGCAGTATGTAATTCATAAAAAAATGTTAACATGACTTGCAGCTGAAATTAGCAGAAATTAAATGCTTAACATCATTCGCTTTATCCTCTTCTTCTATACATAATATACATTTTGTCTCATATCATGCCATGAAAGTTAATTGACAAACTGACACTCAAGAATATACAAAATAAAGAAACTTAATGAATTACAAAAAACCGACTCTCACGCACCACAAGAAACCTCGCAAAAAACACCCTTATTTCAACACGTCACATCATTCCTCCTCGCTCAAAATACGTACATAACAGTTAAACATCTACTTCTGAATCTAAAACAGCCATATATCTCTACTTACCGCCTCCAGCACCGGTTACAATAGCAACTTTCCCATCAAAACGTAACTTGGAGTCCATCTTTGTTGACGCCGATCAGCTGACTGAAGGAAGATCACTGTTGCCAGAAGCCTACGCCGTAGAGACCCTTTCAGATAGTTTTTTTTATTTTTTATCTAATGGTGTTATGTGATGATACATATCTATCTTTTATGTAATGAATTCTTCTCTTCTTCTTAATGTCTAGTTCCTAGTTCAGGCATGTTTGTGATTTAATGTTACCCAAGTGTATTTTTGATGGGTATATTTATCAATAGGAGTTCAAAATCGTATATTTTCTCTGCTCATTTGAGTTTCTATTCTCTATCTACATGCTTGTTTTTATTTCCCCTATATACATTCTATTTCATTTTGCTCTGTGCGATTATTTCGCATAATATATATCTCGGAATCAGTGTTACCAAAACCGAGTCGCTTCCGTGACACCCAAATTCAAATTAATTTATGTCATTGAACTTAAGATTAACTATTACTCTACCATTCATAATCTTTGCATTAAAACCAGCCCCTACATATGAGAAAACTAATAAAATTCAAGCATCAGTTACACGTGCTGGATCTCGAACCCAGCATTCGTTATCGAGAGATATTGGGAGATAATAATGTTATCTTTGGACATCAAGGTCGACCTCACCAGATGTCGAGGTTCAAAGGCTGACCTTATGAACTTACTCGCGCCGTTGCTTAGATTCTGATCTGACGAACGCAGATTGATTACTTATTAAAAAATCTATTTCTTAATTACTATTTTCATTTATTAATCAATTGATTATTATCGTATAATGAGAGAGGTAGTGATAATTGAAGTGTTATGTAGAGGATAATGATGATAATAAGGCGAAAAATAATAGTAATAATGGTAATGATGATGATGTTAATGATACTAACAAAAAAATAATAATAAAATTGAAGATGATAAAGATAGTAATAAGGATAGTAAAAGTAATAATAATAACAATAATGAGGATAATGATAATAATAATGACAAGAAAACGGCTAAGTTGAAAATCAATCTTACTGGTCATCATAATTATCATCATTATCATTATCATCGTCATTATTATTGTTTATGTTGTTATCATTATTATTGGCAATGTAATTATCAGTTCTATCGTTAATATCATTATCAGTTTTATTGATATTGTTATTGCCATTATTAGTATTTTCATTATTATCACCATTTCTATTATCATTATCATTGTTATTATCTTTAACACTGTCCTCATTATCATTATCATCATCATCATCATCATTATTATTATCATTTCTATTAGTTATTATCATTATTATCATCATCATCATAATCATCATAACAATCATCATTATTATCATCGTCATCATTATTACTATCATTTC
The DNA here is from genome assembly GCF_003789085.1 of Penaeus vannamei. Classification (NCBI taxonomy): domain Eukaryota; kingdom Metazoa; phylum Arthropoda; class Malacostraca; order Decapoda; family Penaeidae; genus Penaeus; species Penaeus vannamei. Next base: position 824 of record NW_020868430.1, on the reverse strand, counting down.
TATTACTGTTATTATCATTGTTATCATCATCATAATCATCATTACAATCATCATTATCATCATCGTCATCATAATTACTATCATTTCTATTACTGTTATTATCATTGTTATCATCATCATAATCATCATTACAATCATCATTATCATCATCGACATCATAATTACCATCATAATTTGTTCATTTCTATTACTGTTATTATCATTGTTATCATCATCATAATCATCATTACAATCATCATTATCATCATCGTCATCATAATTACCATCATAATTTGTTCATTCATTGTAAGAGTAGTAACGATGACGCTATTATGAGTTATCTGTAATCTTCCTTCCAAAAATATATTCTATTCTTGTTTATAAGTTTGATTTTATTTTTTCGAGTAGTGATGTGTGTTCGTGTGTGTTTGTGTTTGTGTTTGTGTGTGTTTGTGTGTGTTGTGTGTGTGTGTGTGTGTGTGTGTGTGTGTGTGTGTGTGTGTGGTGTTTGTGTGTGTGTGTGTGTTGTTGTGTGTTGTTGTGTTTGTGTGTGTTTGTGTGTGGGTGTTTTGTGTGTGTGTTGTGTGTGTGGTAGTATGAGTGTGTGTTCATGCGTGTGTTGGTGTGTGTGTGTGTGTGTGTACTTGTGCGTGTGTTTTTGTGTGGTACCTGTGTGTGCGGTGTTTGTGTGTGGACCTGTGTGTTGCGAATGTGAAGGTGTGTGTTATGTGTGGTGTGTGTGTGTGTGCGTCTGTGTGTGTGTTGTGTGTTGTGTTTGTGGTGTGTGTGTGTGTGTGGTGTGTATTGTGTGTGTGTCTGTGTGTGTGTGCGAGTGTGTGTGTGTC
>NW_020868429.1:426369-427892 GCF_003789085.1 Penaeus vannamei | reverse complement strand
ATCATAATTATTTTATCATTATCATTCCTAATCACTATATTTCATTACTAATTATCATCAACATTATTGTTATCTTATTATCATTATTATTATTGTTCTTTCGTCATTATTGTCATTAATGTTATTATCATTATTATTGTAATCATTATTATTTTTTGTAATTATTTTATTATTATATTATTATTATTATATTATCATTTTTTTATTATTATTATTGTTATTACTATTATTATTATCATTATTAGTTTTTTTTTATAATGATTTATTATTATTATTATTATTATTATTAATTATATCATTATTTATTATTATTATTATTGTTTTAGTATTATTTTTTGTTATCATTATCATCAAAAATATCATTATCTTTATTATCAAAATAACCATTATTATTCTTTAAATTATCATCATTAATAATTACCATTATTATTATTCTATCAGCATTGATATCATCATTATCACTATTATCACTTATTATTACTATTATTATTATTTTCTTATTATCACTATTATTAGTGTTATCATTATCATTATCATTATTATTATTATATTATCCTTATTATCATTATTATTATTATATTCCATTATTATTATTATTATATCAATGGATCACTATTACCATTATATTTTATTGTTATTATGTTATTATTATCATTATTATTACTATTATTATTATCATTATTATTATTGCTATTATTGTTATATTATCATGTTCATCATTACCACCATTGTTATTATTATTATTACTATCATTACTGTTATCATCATCACCATTATAATTTTTTGATATTATTATCATCACTATTATCGTTATTTTTACCAATATTGTTTTATTTATCCAAATCAACATTATCATCATTATTAACATTATTATTAATATAAATTGCTTTATCATTATCGTTGTCATTATCACTACTCTTATTAGTATCTATAATGATAATGATATCAACAATAATGATGAAAATATTGAGGATAGCTTCAATTATGGTGATGATGATATTAGTAGTAAATAATTGATAATGATAATTACATTAGTAGTTTCATTACTATCATGATCAGTATCAATCCTATGATGCTGATTTGAATGATATTATGTGATTGATGATAGAGGATAATGATAGATAACAATATAATGATGATAATAAGGATAATAAGGATTCTGATACAAAATGAAGATAAGAATAAGATAACAATAATGATAGTAAAGATAATAAATAATGATAATCATAATTACCATTCTTATAATGATAATGATAATAATGACGCTGATAATGTTAATTACTTCTACTAATAATAGTAATAACGATAATTGATAATAATAATGATGATAATGATAATAAGATGATAATGATATGATAATTATAATGATACGAATGAATAACAAATATAATCATAATAAAAAGAACAATAATGATAATGATAATAATGACAGTAATGATGACAATGATGATAAAAATAACCGTGATGATTATTGTAATATCATATTATTAATTATATTATGGTTATTATTATCATTGTTATCA
>NW_020868429.1:416369-418869 GCF_003789085.1 Penaeus vannamei | reverse complement strand
TCCCGCGGTAGAGCCACGGCGGCGAGTGGAGGGCGAATGGAGGGCTCACCTTTGGCCGAGACTGACCCAGATCGCTCGCTCCTATATATTGTTTTATTTGTTTTGGTGTGTTTTTTGTTGTTTGTTTGTTGGTCTTGTTTTTTTTATTGTTTTATTTGTTTTGGGCTTGTTTGTTGTTCTTGTTTTTTTTAGTTGTTTTATTTGTTTTGGTCTTGTTTGTTGTTGTTTTGTTGGTCTTGCTTTTTTTAATTGTTCTATTTGTTTTGGTCTTGTTTTTTTCTGTTTGTTTTGCTGTTGTATTTTTCTGTTTTGTTGTTCTTGTTTTATTATTGTTTTATTTGTTTTGGTGTTGTATTTTGTTATTCGTTGTTGTTTTTTTCAGTTTTGTTGTTGTTTGTTTATTGTTTTATTTGTTTTGGTCGTGTTTTTTTCTGTTTTTCTGTTGTTGTTTTTTAAGCTAGTTGGTGCTTGTTTTTAATGTCGTTTTATTTGGTTTGCTCTTGTTTTTCCTGTTTTTTTCTGTTGTTGTTTTTTAAGCTATTTGGTGCTTGCTTCTAATATTGTTTATTTGTTTGGTGTTCTTCTCTTTTCTGCTTTTTTTTTTTTTTTTAACTAATTGGTTTGTTTTGATTATTATGCTTTTTGAGGTATTTAGTTTGTTTTGATTTTTTTTGGGGGGGCGAGGGAAATACTGTAGATTTTAATTTCGTTTTTATTATTATTGTTTTTTTTTATTGTTATTTCACAGTATATATTCATACTGTCGTTGGTGATATCATTGTCGCTGAAATACTACTATCATATTCATCAGGTTTTCGTGCTAATATTACTATTATATATTTTCTATTCATTAGTTTCATTTTCATTATTATAATTTTCTTCATATTATTACTACCATTCATTCTAGTCTTTATTTTTCATTGCCGCGTTTATTATCATTATCATCAATATCGTTATTACTATATTGCCATTATATATATATATTTTTTTTTTGTTATTACCTTTCCTATAATTTCTTATTTTACTGTTATTCTTATTATGATCATTATTACTATCCTCGTAGTTATCATTTTTTATACAATTGTTATTCCTATTATTGCTATCATTATTATCATAATTGTTAATGTTATTATATTGCCATTATTATTATCGCTAGCATTATATCTAATATCAATAATATTAGCATCGTTATTATTATCATCATTTTCATTATTAGCAATATCAATATCATCGTTACTATTATCATCAGTATGATTATTATCATTATCATTATCGTCTTCAGTAATACTTTTATTATTATCATTATTATTATGATTATTACCATTATCAGTACTATTATTATTATCATTATTATTATATTATTATTATATTATTATTATTATTATTATATTAATTATTATTATTATTATTATTATTATTATTATTATTATTATTATTATTATTATTATTATTATTATTATTATTATCATTATTATTATTATTATTATCATTATTTTTATTATCATTATTATAATAATTATTATTATTATTGACATTATTTCCTTTATTATTATCATTAGTGCTATGATTATCATTGTTTTTATCATTACCGGAATCATTGTCATTATTGTCATTATTATTATTGTTCTTATCATTATTATCATTTTCATCAATCTAGTTAATATTATCATTATCATCATTACTTTTGTTATCATATCATCACTGTTATTATCATTATCATTACTATCAATATTATTTTCATTATTGTTATTGTTATTGTTGTTGCTGTTGTTGTTGTCATTATCATTATTGCTATTGATATTATCATTACTATTACCATTATTATCACTACCATTCTATCATTACAATCACTATTATCATTACTAATATCATTATGATCATTATCGTCATAATCATTATCATTATCATCATTATTATTATAATCATCATCATTGTCATTATTATTATTATTGATAATGTTATTACCATTATTATTATTATTATCATTACTGTTATTATTGTTATTATCATTATTATTTCCATCGTTATTTTTAATACTAATATTATCGTTATCATTAGTATTATCATTATCATTATCATTATCACTATCATTATTATTGTTGTTTTTATTACTGCTATTGTTATCATTTTATCATTATTTGATTGTTATCATTACTGCCATTATCATTACTATTACCATTATTACTATCATTATCATTATAATTTTTTTATCATTCTTATTACTATTACTACTATTATTTTACTAACATTACTATGAAACTACTGATATATTAATTATTATCATCATTATTGTTTTATCTATGTTGTTAATATTGTTATAAATCATCAATGTTATCATCATCGTTATCATTAGTATCATCATTTTCTTTATCGTTATTGTCATAAACGTTATTATTATTACCATTAAAACGTTATTATCATTATCATTATTGTTATCATTGCATTGTATTCCTTCCGACAAATGATGAAAAGGCGAAACGAAGAGTGAAATTCGCAATAG
>NW_020868429.1:401369-408869 GCF_003789085.1 Penaeus vannamei | reverse complement strand
TAAATAAGTGTATGTAAATAAAGATCAATATGTTAATAAATAGATATAGATATATAGATAAATAAGTGTATGTAAATAAAGATCAATATGTTAAAGAGTAGATATAGATAAATAAGTAGATTAATGTTATAATACGCATGCATATATATACTGATAAAGGCCGATGATCTTATATTTTTATATTTTTATAGATATTTTTATAGATATCCACTCTCGTTCGCTGGATTTCAGTGTGGCCAGAATTGGAGAAGAAAAAGATATCTTTATTTCTTATAACTCGGATCTAATTTACCGGCTTATCATAATTGTTTCTCCATATTTAGATAAATAGATTATTCATATCGCTTCACATTCTCGTCTAAATTTTTTGCTCCTCAAATACAAATTAACGAATATATAGAAAGTAGATTCTTTACGAATAGTATTTTTAATATATTTTTGGCACATTCATATTACAATTATAGATAGATAGATAAATAAATAGATAGATAGATAGACAGATAGATATATAGATAGATAGGTAGATAAATAGATAGATATAGATAGATAGATATAAATATAGATATATATAATTATGTATTTTATTTTTGATGTATTCCGATAAATATATATATTGCAGTAACCACATTTTAGGTCGTTGATTTATCCGTCACAAGATTTAATGTGAAATGTTCCGATAATGATCTTGGTGATCTGTGAGGGTAATGGGAATAATGATGATGATAATGATGACAGTGATGAATTGATGATGATTATGTTAGTCGCCAGAAGGATTATGATGATATTAATTGTTTAGATGATAATGGCGGCGTGATGATGAGATGAACGGATGATATTAATACGAATAATGATAATAATAATGGGTAAAGATATGATAATGATGATGAAAATAGCAATGGTTAATTATAAAAGCGAAGATACTACTATTACTGAAAAATCTCTAAAATTATGATTTAAAAAATATATACAATGATATTGTTCTTTTATTATTTAAAAAATCATAAAATCAGCGATAACTACATGATTTTATGATACAGATGACGATACAAATAACGATAATGATAGAAATAATAATGATAATAATTATAACGACAACAATAACAATGACAATAATGACAAAGAATAAGCACAACATCCACAACAGTAAAAGCCCCTTCTGCCCCGCGCCCAAAGCCGCCCGCAGCGCCGCCAGCAGGAGCCCCGCGCAGGCACTCTCGGGCGGCGTCGAAGCGCAAATTCGAGATCCATCCGATCTCTAATCCCCGGAGCGAGTGCCAGAGCGGAGTGCCACGCCGAGGTCGCCCCGAGCGCCCGCTGCTCGACGACGCGATGGCGATTTATGGCGAATTCCCGAAGCGCTGGTGTGCGTCGGGGCGCTGGTCGGTCGGTCGGTCGGTCGGACGGAGTCGCGCCTCTGTCGGATGACGGGCGGGCTGGACGCGAGGGGGCGGCGGCGGCCGAAGGGACGCACGGGCGCGCATCGGCGAACAAATGCTCTCGGTGTGTATATTAATATATGTAAATATATAATATATATATATATATATATATATATATATAATATATAAATATATATATATATATATATATATATATATATTATATATATATATATATATATATATATATATATATATATATATATATATATACATATATATATATATATATTATATATATATATATATATATATATATATATATAATATATATATATATATATTATATATGCATTGTATTATATATACATGTGTGTGTATATAGATAGATAGATATTGCTATGAATATAGTCCATGTAAGCCCTTGGCTCCGTTTCCCTGCATCCTGCCCTCCGCCCGCCCCTCGCATGCCTCGCGCCCATTCCCGCCCGCGAGGCCTCCCTCCGCCGCCGAGCCGAGTGCCGCGCGACGCCCCCACCGCACGCCCATCACCCACAGGCCCGCCGCTCAGCATGGGTCACCGCCGCTCATTGGCTTCCCGCCCGAATCGATGCAAATGGCGGGAACTTTTATTTCATCGACGCTTTTGTTGGGGGGTTCTTTTCGATGGGGGGAAGGGGGGAGGGGGAAGAGGTAGGGGGTAATGGGGAAGGGAAGGAGGGGTGGGATTTTTTTTTTTTTTTTTTTTTAAGGGTAAAGGGGGAATTAAGAATTAAGGGGAAAGGGAAGGGTGAAGGAGAGAGGGTTTAGGGGAGCGGTGACCCCTTTCCCCCTCCTCTTCCCCCTCCTTTTGTGATTCCCTTCCCTTAGCTTTTTGTTGAAGGAGAGAGTGACGGTGGGGAAAGGAAGGGAGGGGTGAGGGGGGAGGGGGGGGAAGGGGTTTATATGTATAGCAAATATTTCAAAAATTAATGCTTTTCGTTGCTTATTATTATTTAAAGATGTTAAATGTAACTTCGTGTTTGTTTATGAGTATGTGAACTTGGGTTTGTGTGTGTGCGTTTGTATTAGAAATGGATTTTTATTTCGATGTGCGCATATACAGAGACGCATATACTGCACACACACACACACACACACACACACACACACACAACACACACACACACACACACACACACACACACACACACACACACACACACACACACACACACACACACACACGCAGCTGGGTCATTTTCATGTATTTACAAGCGACATAAAGTTATTTATTCATTCATATAATCCATTAATCGTCTCATTTATATTTCCAAACCTCAACGATTCTCTAATAAAAAGATAAAAATAATAATAATAAAATAAAAAAATAAAGTTACAAAAATTTTCTTTATATTTTGTCTTCGATTCGTTTGATATCAAAGTTCTTATCATTTATTCGGTCTTCTGACCCTTGCGAAATTGAGATTACCTCCGAATATAATTTTATTTCGTCTGTTATAAAATCAAAGGCGTTTTCCAATACACAGTGACTTGATGTTTTTATTTTCATTTTTGTGGAAAATCGGTTTTCAAGAATTTTTACGCTTCGTTTCATTTTTGACAAATCAAGGAAATAATTAATGAATTTAACGGCCATTGGTAAACTGGAAATGGTAACGATAATGAAAATAATGATTATAGTGATGATTATGATCATGATAAGTATTATTGTTGTTATTATTACTGTTATTTTTATCATTATTATTATTGTTATTATAATATCATTCTTTTATTATATTATATATTATTATTTTATTATTATTATTATTATTATTATTATTATTATTATTATATTATTATTATTATTATTATTACTATTTTTATATCATTATTATCATTAGTATTATTATTGTTATTTATTTATTATCATTACCATCGTCTTTATTAATATCATTATAATTATGATTATTATTATCTTTTTTTATTCTGGTAAAAATAACAATGCTGTAATAGCAGTAATAAGGATGATAAGATAATAATAATGATATCAAGTTATTACCAATATTATGATTATTATGGTTAGTATTATCATTATTATCATTATTATTTTCATTGTTATTATTATTATTTTTATTATGATTATGATAATTATTATTCATATCATTATTGCTGTTATCATTGTCACTACTGCTACTGCCACTGTCATTATTATTATTATTATTATTATATTATTATATTATTATTATTATATTATTATTATTATTATTATTATTATTATTATTATTATTATTATTATTATTATCATTATCATTCTCAATAGTGTTATTATTAAAGTAATGATAAAGTTAATGATAATCATCATGATAATGTTAATGATAATTATAATTATAATAATAAGTAATGATAATAATGATAATGAAAATAATAATTATGATAATGATAATAAAAATGATAATTATAATAATGGTAATGAAAATAAAAATAAAGATAATGATAGTGATGATAATAACAATAATGATATAATAAAATGAAATAATGATAATAATAATAATAATAATATTAATAATAACAATAATGGCCCTAGATAATGGTGATATCAGTGGCAACAATAATAATGATGATGATAATAATAATAATAATGATAATAATAATAGTAATAATGATAATAATAATAATAATAATAATAATAATAATAATAATAATAATAATAATAATAATAATAATAATAATAATAATAATAATAATAATAATAATAATAACAACAAAAGCAATGATCATAAGACAAATACACCAAAATCTATTATCATAACAATAAGAGTAAAAAACAAAAACGAAAGAATAAAAATGATAAAAGAAAGAGAGAAAAAAAAGTCCATAATAACAGACGAAATACAACAAGCTTTCAATATGCATTTTTTTTCTTCCGCTAAAATTTAGCGCCTTCTCCTTTTCATTAGCAGTAAAGTTAGCGGACTCCATATCGTGTTATTTGTATATTAGCTGCATCTGTATTCACGTAGCGGCAGGTTAGCAATCTTCAATATTTCTTTTTTTTTCGCTACGAATTAGCTGGGGGGTTTTCGAAATATTTTTTGGGGGGTTTCTCTCTTTCTCTTTCTCTCTCGTTCGTTCTCTTTCTCTTTCTCTCTTGTTCGCTCTCTGTTTATCTGTTGGTCGCTCTCTTTCTGATTTTTCCTCGTTCTTTCTTTAGTTGTGTTCGTTCTCTCTCTTGTTCGCTCTCTCTCTTCCTCTCTCTTTCTCTCTCTTGTTCGCTCTCTCTCTTTCTCTCTCTTGTTCGCTCTCTCTCTTTCTCTCTCTTGTTCGCTCTCTCTCTTTCTCTCTCTTGTTCGCTCTCTCTCTTTCTCTCTCTTTCTCTCTCTTGTTCGCTCTCTCTCTGTTTATCTGTTGGTCGCACTCTTTCTGATTTTTCCTCGTTCTTTCTTTAGTTGTGTTCGTTCTCTCTCTCTTTCTCTCTCTCTTTTCTTCCTCTCTCTCTTTCTCTCTCTTGTTCGCTCTCTCTCTTTCTCTCTCTTGTTCGCTCTCTCTCTTTCTCTCTCTTGTTCGCTCTCTCTCTTTCTCTCTCTTGTTCGTTCTCTCTCTGTTTCTTGTTCGTTCTCTCTCTCTTTCTCTTGTTTCTGATTTTCTCTTTCTTATTCTTTCATCATCTTTAGTACATCCCTTTCGCTTGTTTTTCTCCGTTCAAAACTCTCCTTGTCCTTTTCTTATTTCTCTCTTCCCCGCTTCAAAAAAAAATCTTTCTCCCCCCCAACTCTTTCGCTTTTTTATTGTTCTTTTTCCTTCTTTATCACCTTCTTTCGTGTTCCCCTGTTTCCTTATTCTCCTTCTTTATGTTTTTTTTTCGCGCTCCGCCCTCTCTCTCTCCCTTCCTTTTCTTCATTTTCTTCTTCTCCTCTTCGCTTTTCCCTTTTTCCTCTTTCGCTTCCTCTCTTTATCCTTTGCTTCTTTCGTTTCCCCTCTTTCGCATCCTTTTACCTCTTTTCCTTCTTGTTTTTCCCATTTCCCTTTCCCTCCCCTCTTATCCCCTTTTCCTTCCCTTATTTTCTTTTCTTCCCCCTTTTCCCACCCTTTTCTCCTCTCCTTCCCTTTCCACCATTATCTCCCCTCCTTCTTATCCCCCTCCTACTCTCCTTCCCCTCTCCCTTTCTTCCTTTCCCTTCCCTTCCCCTTCTTTCATCCTCTTTCCCCTCTCCTTCCCCTCTTTCATCCTCCACCCCTCTTTTCCCTCTCCCTCCCCCCTCTTTTCCCCTCTCCATCCCTCCCTTCCCCTCTCCCTCCCCCTCCCCCTCCTCTTCCCCTCTCTTCCCCTCTCCCTCTCCCTTTCCCCTCTCCCCTCCCCCTCCCTTCCTTCCCCTCTCCTCCTCTCCCTCCCCTCTTTTCCCCTCTCCCTCGCCCCTTCTTCCCCTCTCCCATCTCCTCCCCTCTTCCCCTCTCCCTCCCCTCTTCCCCCTCTTCCCTCTCCCTCCCCTCTTTTCCCCTCTCTTCCCCTCCCCCTCTCCCCTCCCCCCCTCCCTCTCATCCCCTTTTCCCCTCTTTTCCCCTCTCCCTCCTCTCCCCTCTTCTTCCCCTCTTTTCCCCTCTCTTTCCCCTTCTCCCTCTCTTCCCCTCTTCCCCTCTCCCCCTTCCTTCCCCTCTTTCCCCTCTCCCTCCCCTCTTTTCCCCTCTTTTCCCCTCTCTTCCCCTCTTTTTCCCTCTCCCCTCTTCCCCTTTTCCCCCTCCCCTCTTCCCCTCTCCCATCCCCTTCCTTCCCCTCTTTTCCCTCTCCATCCCCCTCTTTTCCCCTCTCCCCTCTCCCTCTCCTCTTCCCTCTTTCCCCTCTCCCCTCTCGGCGATATCAAAATTCTCCCTATAACTTAACGCGGCTCTCATATTAGCGGGCCTCGATGCCTCCCTCGGGGCCGCCCATTTCCATCCGCGTCTCTCGCCCTCTCGCGCCCGCGCCTCGCTCCTGGGGGGGGGGGGGGGGGCTCCGGGATTTGCTTTTATCCCCTCTCGCTCTCGCTCTCTCTCTCTCTTCTTTATATGTATGTATGTATATATATATATATATATATATATATATATATATATATATAGAGAGAGAGAGAGAGAGAGAGAGAGAGAGAGAGAGAGAGAGAGAGAGAGAGAGATAGATACATACATACATACATATAAAGAGCGAGAGAGAAAGGGGATAAAAACAATTATTATTATTATTATTAATTATTATTATTATTATTATTATTATTATTATTATTATTATTATTATATTATTATTATTTAATCATCATTATTATTATTATTATTCAATATCATAATTATAATTGTTGTCATTATTATGGTAGTTATTATTGTTATTATTATTATCATTATTATTATTATCATTATTGCTATTCTTATAATTATGAATATTATTATCATTACTATTCTCATTATTGTTATTATTATGTTTGTTAATGTTATTGCTTTATTTCTGTTGATATGATTATTATTGTTATTGTTATTATTATTATTATTATTATTATTATTATTATTATTATTATTATTATTATTATTATTATTATTATTATTATTATTATTATTATTATTATTATATGCTATTATTGTTACCTTTCCTGTTATCATTATTATCATTATTATTATTATCATTATCATCATCACTATTTTTCTTCTTAATCGTTATTAGTATTATCATCATCATTATCATTTTCTTTATTATGTCTTTATTATTATTTTATCATTGATGTTATCATTTTATTATTGTTCTTTACCATTATGTTGATATTACATTATATTTTTATTTTATTTTAGATATTATTAGTATTGTTTTTTTGTCATTCTTGTTATCGTTCGTATTGGTATCTTTGTTATTATTATTATTATTATTATTATTATTATTATTATTATTATTATTATTATTATTATTATTTTTATCATTTTTATTATTATTATTATCATTATTATTATTGCAATTATCATTTCTGTTTCTATTTCATATTTTTTGTTGCTATTATCATCATTATTATAGGTGTTAATATTTTTGTTATTATTATTATTATTATCATTATCATTATTATTATTATCCTTATTATTATTATTATTATTACTATTATTATTATTATTATTATATTATATGTTATTA
>NW_020868429.1:388869-396369 GCF_003789085.1 Penaeus vannamei | reverse complement strand
GGAAGGGGGTAAGAAGAGAAGGAGAGGGGGAAGGGAGAAGAGAGAAGGGGAAGGGAGGGAAAAGGAGGAAAGGAGGGAGAAAGGAGGGAAAAAGGGCGAAAGGAGGAAAAAAGAAGAGGAGAGAAAGAGGGAGAAAGGAGGAGGAAAAAGGGATCAAAGGAGGGAGAAAAGTAGAGGAGGAAGGGGGAAGGGCGGGAAAGTAGAGGAGGAGAAGGGGGAAGGGGCGGAGAAGGGGAAAAGGGGGGGAAAGGGGGAGGGGGGGGACCGAGGTGCTAATGCGAGCCGTCTCCTCGCGCCGCCGCCCGCCCGAAATACAGCCCCGTAAATCCCTTGGTCGCAATATAATCATGCGCGATGGAGAGAGTGCCATGAGAAGGAAAATGGAGATAAATAATGGAGGAAAGAAAAAAAGAAGAAAGCTATGAGGTGAGAATTGTTATTGTAAAAGGTAGATTGATTTCTTTGTGTTCAGTTTCTCTGGCTCTCTTTTTTTTTCTTATTTCTGTTTTGCGTGTCTTTCCGTTCCTCCCTTCCTCCTCCTCCTCCCTCGCATATTCGCTCCTTCCTATCCTACCTCCCTCCTCTCCTCCTCCTTCCCTCCCTCCTATTTTCGCATTCTCCTTCCTTCCTCCTTCCCTCCCTTCCTCTCTCCCTCCCTCCCTCCCCCCACTCTCCCACTCTGCCCCCCTCCCTCCCTCCCTTCTTCCCACCCTCCCTCCCTCCCTTCTATCCTCCTTCACACCCTTCTTCCCTTCCCACTCTCCCTCCTATCCTCCCTCCTATCCTCCTCCCTCCCTCCCTCCCACTCTCCCTCCTTTCCCAACTCCCTCCCACCCTCCCTCCCTCCCTCCCTCCCTCCCTCCCTCCCTCCCTCCATCTCTCCTCGCGTGAAATGGTTTATTCCCGCCTCCTCTCGCCGACCCGGAATATGCAAAGTAAAAAGGACAATCCTAATCTGAATTTCATACTTGCAAATGGCTCTCAACAGCTCTGAAGCCGCCCTTGAGTGGGTTTCCGCTTTCGCCCCCTCTCTCTCTCTCTCTTTATCTGTCTCTCTGTCTGTCTCTCGCTCGCTCGCTCGCACGCTCGCTCTCTCTCTCTCTTTGTCGTCTTTGTCTTTGTCTTTGTCATTGTCATTGTCTCTTTGTCTTTGTCTGTCATTGTCTTGTCTTTGTCTTTGTCTTTGTCATGTCATTGTCTTTGTCTTTGTCTTTGTCTTTGTCATTGTCATTGTCTTTGTCTTTGTCTTTGTCTTTGTCATTGTCATTGTCTTTGTCTTTGTCTTTGTCTTTGTCATTGTCATTGTCTTTGTCTTTGTCTTTGTCTTTGTCTTTGTCTTTGTCTTTGTCTTTGTCTTTGTCTTTGTCTTTCTCTTTCTCTTTCTCTTTCTCTTTTCTCTCTCTCTCTCTCTCTCTCTCTCTCTCTCTCTCCTCTCTCTCTCTCTCTCTCTTTTCTGTCTCTCTGTCTGTCTTCGTCTCTCTCTCTCTCTCTCTCTCTCTCTCTCTCTCTCTCTCTCTCTCTCTCTCTCTCTCTCTCTCTCTCTCTCTCTCTCTCTCTCTCTCTCTCTCTCTCTCTTTCCGTCTATTTCTCTGTCTCCCTCTATTCTGTCTATCAGTTTATATGTCTGTCTATATATCTGTCTGTATATCTATCTATCGATCTATCTCTAATTCCCTCTATCGATATATCTATCTAACACTAATTTCTTCAATCTGTATATCTATCTATCTATCTCTCATTCCCTCAATTTGTATATCTGGCTATCCATCTATCTCTAATAATAAAAAGACAAAGAACAAAAAATAGAAAATAAATAAACTCAAAAATGAAACAAAAACAAGAAAACCAAAACACAAACAAAAACAAGAAAATAAAAAATAAAACAAAAGCAAGAAAACCAAAACACAAACAAACAAACACACCCAGACCCTGAACAGACACCACAGCCACCGAAACCCTCACAGCCCGATCACAGCCCATGACAAACTCGCCCACGACATATTTTAGATTTGTATCCGACCAACCGGTAGACGACAAGGAAAAATATACATCGTGGGCGTGTTTATATAAAAAATCGCCCATTTACCCCCCCCCCTTCCCCCCCCCCCCCCACCAATCGGTAGACGACAAGGAAATATGTATCGTGGCGTGTTTATATAAAAAAGTCTCGCCCACCTACCCCCGCCCACACCAACCGGTAGACGACAAGGAAAAATATAAAAATATACATCGTGGGCGTGTTTATATAAAAACTCGCCCATTACCCCCTCCCCCCCCCTCGCCCCCCAACCGGTAGACGACAAGGAAAAATATATATCGTGGGCGTATTTATAAAAAAACTCTCGCCCATACCCCCCCTCCCCCCCCCCCCGCCCACACCAACCGGTAGACAAGGAAAAAAATATACATCGTGGGCGTGTTTATATAAAAAGTCTCGCCCACCTACCTACCCCGCCACCTCCCCCGCCCCGCAAAACCCATACCGGAAGAACGCCCATCGCTCGAATATCTCACAAATAGCTCGAAAACACAGTGTGATTTGTCCAACGTGTCGGGACGTGCGAGGAGAAGAACCAACGGCGGAGAGGCAGATTGAGGTATCGATGGCGGGATGGACTTTTTTTTTTTTCTTTTTTTTTTTTTCATTTTCCGGAGGTCCGACAGAGAGGTTTCGCCTTTTGAAAGGGGGTTGGAGGGGGGGGGTGATAGGGATGGAGTTTTTTTGTTTTTTTCATTTTCCGGGGGAGTCGGGGAGGTAGGGGGAGGGAGGGGGGGAGAGGGAGGAGAAAGAGGTCTTTCGCCTTTTTGAAAGGGGGTTGGAGGGGGGTGGGGTGATAGGGATGGAGTTTTTTTTGGGGATGGGGGGTGGTGGGAAGGGTGAGGGAGGGGAGGGGGAGAGAGAGGTCTTTCGCCCTTTTGAAAGGGGGTTGGAGGGGGTGGGGTGATAGGGATGGATTTTTTTTTTTCAGGGGTGGGGTGGTGGGGGGTGAGGGAGGGGGAGGGGGAGAGGAGAGAGAGAGAGAGGTCTTTCGCCTTTTTTGAAAGAGGGGGTTGGAGGGGTTGGAGGGGGTGGGGATGATAGCTAAGGATATATTATATTTTCTCTCTCTTTCTCTCTCTTAATTGTTGGTAGTATTATTGTTATTATTGTTTTTATTGTTGTTATTGTCATTACTATTATTGTTATTGTTAATTATCATTATCATTATTATTATCATTGTTATCATCATTATTATTAACATTACCATCCTCATCATCACTGTTGTTATAACCATTATTATCATCATTGCATTATTATTGTTGTTATTATTATATTATTATTATTATTATTTATTATCATTATCATCATCATTATTATTATTATCATTATCATCATTATTATCATTATTATCATTATTATTATTATTATATGTTTATAGTTACAGTTTCATACATATTTCGTATATCTATATCTAACCCAAAAGAAAATTTTTCACACAATATATAATTAAGACCAAAAAAATATGGCTCCAAAAAAAATATCCAGAAAATTATATGATCATAAATTGCAATGATTATGGCTGCAATAACAGGATGAGAATACGGTGATTGATAACGCTAATAAATCACGAAAGGGGTAATAGAAACATTTTGATAACAGCTGTCATTTTAATAGTCCACCGAAGACAGCTGTAAAAAAAATGGGGGCAGCGTGAAGAATGTATGTGCGCGTGTAAGTGTACGTGTGTGTGTGTGTGTGTGTGTGTGTGTGTGTGTGTGTGTGTGTGTGTGTGTGTGTGTGTGTGTGTGTGTGTGTGTGTGTGTGTGTGTGTGTGTGTGTGTGTGTGTGTGTGTGTGTGTGTCTATATACACATGCATACATACACGAATATGTACTCAAGCACACGGACGCACGCACACATACACACGCACGCACAAACACACACACACATACAAACACACATACACATACGAGCATGTATTCATGCACACGCACACATATACGATCACGGATACACATACATACATACACCTTCTCTTCGACCACCAACCCACACCTTCCTTCCTTCCCTCCATCCCCTCTATTTATTTCTCTCCTTTCTTCCCTCCATCTTTTCCTGTCTTTCTTTTACCCCTTCACTCCCCTCTCTTTCCCTCCCCCCTTTCTTACTCTCTCTCCCTCTTCTTTCCTTCCCTCCCTCTCACCAACCCCTCCTTCTTCCCTTCCCTCCCACCTATCCCTCCCTTTCTTCCCTCCCTCCTCTCACCACCCCTCCTTTCCTCCATTTTCTCCCTCCCTTTCTCCTTCTACTTCTTTCAAAAAAGAAAAAAAAAAAAAAAAAAAAACAATCCTTCCCTTTGCTTAGCGATAAGCGTCGCCGATAACAAGTAGCGCTCGTCAACGCGCCGACGCTACTGTGTTTAGTTATCGCTTATCGGGCAGGTGTCTCTTCTCCCCCCCACCTCCCCCCCCTTCACACACCCCCTCCACCCAACGCTCTCGTCGATTTTTTTTCTCTGTCTCTATCGCTGTCTCTGTTTTTTTTTCTCTCTTCTCTCTGCTCTCTCTCTCTCTCTCTCTCTCTTCTCTCTCTCTCTCTCTCTCTCTCTCTCTCTCTCTCTCCTCTCTCTCTCTCTCTCTCTTCTCTCTTTTCTCTCTCTCTCTCTCTCACACACACACATCATGGTGGTAATAATGATGATACTCATAGCAATAATATATAATGCAATTAATAAGGATGATAGTGATAATGTTAATGATAATAAAGATATTAGGATGATAATGATGATAATATTGATAGTGAAGATAAAAGAAAAAAAATTACAATAACAGTAGTTTATGATGCTAATGATGTTAATATGAGTAAGAATAATCATAATATCAACAGTAACAATAATGATAATTTTAGTTTTCTCATTCTAAAATTATTTAGAATAACAACAAATAAAATAAAAGGAAAATCATTCACTCACAAAAAAAAAAAAAAAAAAATCCAGCGACACCTGAAACACAGAGAAGAGTGTTGTCAACTCGAGATCACTGATATAGACACACACCTCTCGTTTCCTCATTAACAATTAATGTCTTATTTTGGCGCCTCTAGCGTTACGTCGCCTTTGTCATTAACACGTTGTAAAGTCTCGCTCCGTAATTAGGGATAATAACACATGATCATTTTCCTCATTTGGGGATAAATCATGTTGGTATCGGTAGTTGTATCGGAAGGGGGTGGGGGTGGGGGTGTGGTAGGGTGGGGGTGGTGGAAAAAAGAGAGGTTTCGTTTTGAAGTTTTTGTTTTTTGTTTTTGTTTGGTGGGGTATTTGTTTCTTTATTTTTTTTCTCTCTCTTTCTCTTTATTTCTCTCTTACTCTCTCGTTATTCTCTCTCTCTCTCTCTCTCTCTCTCTCTCTCTCTCTCTCTCTCTCTCTCTCTCTCTCTCTTCTTCTTCTTCTTCTTTCTTCTTCTTCTTCTTCAGGTAAGAGAGACAATCAGAGACAATAAAAACTGCCAATTCAAACAGACAAACAAAACAGACAGACAACCCACCCCCCTACCCCCTATCCCCCTATCCCCCTATCCCCCTTATCCCCCTTCCACCTTCCACTTTCTCACCTCAAAAAAAAAAGTAAAGGAAGAAAAATGGCAACACCTATTTACGACGCGGTTACCACGTCGTATTATCACGTCATCTTTTATCAATATATTTTGTCATTCGCGCCATTTTTTTGGCGGTTAAATTAACGTCTCGATTTTGAAATGGAATCGCCAATTATCCTTCTGGAAACTTCTGTTGCAAGAGCCGCGTTGCAAGGGGAATGATGGCGGATAATCATGATTGTGATGATGACTGGGGTGAGATTGTGATGATTGTAGTGAGATTGTGTTAATGATGATTGTGGTGATTGTAATAACGGAGGTTGAGGGGTGAGCAATGGTTAATTTGATGGTTTGATGTTAATTATTTTTGGTATTGATATAAAAAAATATTGAATTTAAGATTATGAAATACTATTATTGTTTCATTTTTGTTATTATCTTTATCACTATCATCATTACTGTTATGATTTTTATTTTTCTGTTACTATTATTGTTAATATTATCATTGGTATCATTATTGTTGCTTAGGGTGGTTTTCTTATTCTTGTCATTATTATCATTAAAGGTATTACTATTACTATTAAATTGATTATTTTTTTATCATTATCATCACCGCTATCACTTTATCTTCATCTTTATCTCGTATTTCTCTCATTAATCTTTTTCGCTGCGTCCGATCGCGTGCACCAGTGACTTCGTCTTCCCTTTAGGCTCGTACAACACGCCCACAACTGCACGCCCGCGGTACAAGGGTGAGGGTGTTCGCCGCTGTACATGGGCGTGTGGAACAATGATCTGGTACAAAGTAGAGGGAGAGGGGATGGGCGTGGGGGGAAAAGGGGGCGGGTGAGATGGGCGTGAGGGGAAAGGGTGGGGAGTGATGGGCGTGGGGGGAAAGGAGGGGGGTGAGATGGGCGTGAGGGGATGATGGAGGGAAAGGGGGGGGAGGACGAGAGATGGCGTGGGATGAAAGGAGGGGGGGGAGTGATGGGCGTGAGGGGAAAGGGAGGGGGGCGGAGTTTGTTCATATTTCCCTCCCTCTCCCCCTCCTCTCCCTCCCTCCCCCTCCCCCTCCCCCTTAAACATCTGTTTGCCGCATCGGGTATGACTTATTTGTGGGTATGAAGGGGGGAGGGTGTGGGGGGGGGGGTATTAGAGTGGGTATTCGGAAGCGGAAGGTTGGCATGGGGCAAGAGGGGGGAGGGGGGGAGGCTAGGGGGTAAGGGGGTATGAATTCGTTGGGGGAGGGGGGTGATCTTTTGATTGGCTGTGGGTTGTCCTTTTTTATGTTCCATTTCTTTGGTATATTCATGTCCTGCGCTAAAATATGCATGTGTCAGCACATGTTTGTAAATACATATGTATGTACACTCATAAATCTGCGTACAAAGTATATACAGACATACATGCATTACATACATACACATATATATATATATATATATATATATATATATATATATTATATATATATATATGTGTGTGTGTGTGTGTGTGTGTGTGTGTGTTGTGTGTGTGTGTGTGTGTGTGTGCGTGTGTGTGTGTGGTGTGTGTGTGTGTGTGTGTGTTGTGTGTGTGTGTGTGTGTGTATTTGTATATATATTTGTATACATCAAATGATAGATAGATAGGTAGTTAGATAGAGAGATGGTTAAAAAGATAGAAAACAGATAGATATATAAATACATTGATAAATACATAGATAGATAGACCAATGAATAGATAATTGCGCATAAGTGAGTGGCTATGTACTTTCGCTTTTATATACTAGTGTATGCAATTATCTATACATAATTAACCGTAAACATACCATTTTAGAAAATACCGACATGACCTGAATCAAAATAATTTATCTGGAAATGCACTTCATTTTTATTTTATTTGATAAGAAAAAAATGATCTACGTAAATGTTATTTCACAT
>NW_020868429.1:371369-378869 GCF_003789085.1 Penaeus vannamei | reverse complement strand
GGGGGGGTGCGGTTAAGGGAGGGTGGTGGGGGGAGGGGAAGGAGAGAGGGGAGGAGAGGGGGTGCGGTAAAGGGAGGGTGGCAGGGGGGGGTGCGGTTAAAGGGAGGGTGGTAGGGGGAGAGTTAAAGGGAGGGTGGCGGGGGGGGAGAGTTAAAGGAGGTGGGAGGGGGGGGGTGCGGTTAAAGGGAGGGTGGCGGGGGGGGAGGGGGAAGGAGAGAAGGAGGGGGAGGGGGGGCAGAGGAGGGTGGCGGTGTAAAAGGGGGGTGGGGGCGGGGGGTGAGTTAAAGGGAGGGGGAGGGGGGTGCGGTTAAAGGAGGGTAGTTAAAGGGTGGGGGAGAGAGGGAGATTTTTTGGGGGTGCAGTCTAAGGTGAGAGGGAAAAGGTAGGGGGGGATTTGGGGGTGCGGTCAAAGGAAGGGGAAGAGGAGGGGGAGAAGGGGTGTGGATAAAGGTAGGGAGAAAGGGGGGGAGAGGGAGAGTGTGGGGGTGCGATCAAAAGGGAGAGGGAGATTAAGGAGGCGCGGTCAAGGGAGAGGGAGATTGGGGTGCGGTCAAAGGGAGAGGAAGAGGGAAGAAGAGGGAAATGCCGTCAAGGAGATTGGGGGTTCGAGGGGAGACGGGGAGAAGAGGAGGGGGTACCGTCAAGGGGGAAGGGGAAGTGTGGTCCAGGGGGAGGGGGAACTGCGGTCATGGAAGAGGGAAGGCGGGGGGGGGGGGGGGAGTCTGCGGTCCTTCGGGGAGTCAGTTTGCGGTTGCACGGCTCAGGATGGTGGAGGAGGGGGAGGAGGGGATAGGAGAGGGGGAGGAGGAGGAGAAGGAGGTTGAAGAGGAAGGAAGGGGGAAGGGTGGGCAAGGGGTTGTGGGAAAAGGGAGGGGAAGAGGGGTAAGGGTGGGGTTGAAAGGAGTTGGCAGAGAGGGTAGGGGGGAGGGAAGGAAGAAGGATGGTGGGGGTGGAGGGAGGGAGTGTTTAGCAGGGGGAAGGAATGAACATTACCGCCTGCCCCTCTGTCCCTCTCCCCCTTCCCCATCTCCTTGCCTTTTCCCCTTTCTTCTCCTCCTCGTCTATCCTCCTCCCCCTCCCCCCCATTTCCCCCCCTTTCTCTCCTCCCTTCCCACCTCCCTCCTTCATTCCCCTTTTCCCCCTTTTCCTCCCCTTCCCACTCCCTTCCCCTTCACACCCTTCATTTTTCATTCCTCCTCCCCTTTCTCTCCCACCCCTTCCCATTCCCCTCCTTCATTTTCCCCTTCATTCCTTCCTCCTTTCCTCGCCTCCCCCTCCTCTCCACCCCCTCCCTTTCCCTTACCTTATTTTCCCTCCCACGAAACCCCTACTTGACCTTGTCTGTTTTTATTAATTGTAGTCACATATGAAATTACTTTTATTTATTTATCTTTTTATGCATTAGTAAACGAGACAAGCAAAGGATAGGAGAGGAGGAGAGAGGAGGAGAATAGGAGGAGGAAGAAGGAGAAGGAAGAGACGATGAGTGAAGAAGGAAGAAGAAGAAGAAGAGGAGGAGGAGGAGGAGGAAAGGAAAAGAAAATGAAGAGGAGGAGAGGAAAAGAAAAGAAGAGAGGAGAGGGGAAGGAGAAGAGGAGGAAGAGGAAGTGGAGAAAGAGAAAGAGGAGGAGGAGGAGCAGGTATGGAGAAGAAGAAGAAGGAGGAGGTGGAAGAAGAAGAAGAGGAGAAAAAAAGGAAGATAGCACGAAGAGGAGGAGAAGGAAGAAGATGAGAGGAGGAGGTGGAGGAATGAGAAGATGAGGAGGAAAAGGAAGAGAGGATGAGGAGAAGGAACAAGAAGAAGAAGAGAGTAGGAGGAAGAAGAGGAGGAGGAGGGAGAGGGGCACTTGGGGGTTCCTCACAAGACGGATGTGGTCGGACTCGAAGTATGTTGAGGATGTTGCTTCAGACGCTGTAATTGACTTCATTTTCGGTTCTACGCGTTGTCACTGCCGGATCGGTGGTGATTTGAGCCGGTCTCTGCCTTCGTTTAATTACACGCGCACGCAAAACACACCCTGTAAGTGAGCACGCAACTGCACGCACACGGACACGTAAATATAGACATGTTGCTCGACGTCCGTGTTTTGTTTTGCGGAAGGTCAGTGTCGGGGGTTAAAGAGGAGAAGTAGTGAAGAAAAATAAATAGATAAGTAAAAAAGAAGAAGAAAAGAAAAAGATGAGAAAGGAAGAATTAAAGAAACTTTTTAACATAGCATTCTCAAATTTAATTGAACTTTCCGATGGGTTCAGTAATGTTTTGCTTCACTAATCTCTCATTCCGCCATCTTTATCTATCTTCTTTCTCTTCCTCCCTCTTCGTAAAACATCATAGCTCTCGTGACAAGTTCCATCTACGCGGCGTTATCAACTACGTTACTCCATCCACCATCATTATCATTATTTTCCTCGTGGGACCATTTTCGGCATGTCATTTCTTGTTCTTCTTCTTGAGACTTGATGCAGTGTGACAAGATGGACACACGAGAGATGGAGAAAGAGATATTAATAAAAGCAAAGATATGTTTCTCTCTCTCTTTCTCTTTCTATCTGTCTCTTTCTCTTACGTTATCTCTCTCTATCTCTCTCTTCTCCTCTCTCTCTCTCTCTCTTTCTCTCTTTCGTCTCTCTCTCTCTCTCTCTCTCTCTTCTCTCTCTCTCTCTCTCTCTCTCTCTCTCTCTCTCTCTCTCTCTCTCTCTCTCTCTCTCTCTCTCTCTCCCTCTCTCTCTCTCTCCCTCTCTCTCCTCTCTCTCTCTCTCCCTCTCCTCTTCTCCTCTTCTCTCCCTCTCTCTCTCTCTCTCTTCTCTCTCTCTCTCTCTCTCTCTCTCTCTCTCTCTCTCTCTCTCTCTCTCTCTCTCTCTCTCTCTCTCTCTCCTCTCTCTCCCCCTCTATCCCTCTCCCTCCCTCTCTCCCCCCCTTCTCCCTTCCCTCTCCCTTCCTCTCCTCTCCCTCTCTCTCTCTCTCTCTCTCTCTCTCTCTTCTCTCTCTCTCTCTCTCTCTCTCTCTCTCTCTCTCTCTTCTCTCTTCTTCTCTCTCTCTCTCTCTCTCTCTCAATATCCCTTAGGTTGAATGACACGACCCTTGATAACGAAGGGAAAGGGGCGATGGAGGTTGATAAATGACATGAATATACATAAAACGTAATAACGATAACCTCTCATTGTGTGTGTTTACGTAATAAATAAGGAAGATGATAATACAAATACCGATAAGGACCTTTATATGCATAATGAGCGAGAGAGGAACAGCGGTAATTACCTGAGTGGCACTGGTTATCTTTCTGATTAAGTTATTAGCATATTTCATCCGGCAGACGGTCGGGGAAACTGCAATGATAGTCGCAGATGCAATTTATGCTGTTTGTTCCGTTGCGAAAGAACACCCCCCCTTTACCTCCCCCTCCTCCTCCCCCCCCCCCCGTGGTTGTTTTCTCTTTGCGAAGACTTGGTTTAATGGTTACGTCACTCTTGGAATCAATACCCTAATTTGGGGAATATTTGTGATGATAACGATTGATGAAAAGTGATAATAACGAATATAGAAAAGTGATGATAACAAATAAAGAAAAAAATATAATAAATTAAGGAAAGTGATAAATAACGAATAAAGAAAAAATATAATAAATAAGGAAAGTGATAAATAACGATAAAGTGATAAATCAAATAAGGAAGTGATGATAACAAATAAAAAGTAATAATAACAAAGAAAAGTGTAATGACGAATAAAGAAAAGCGATAACAACAAATAAAGAAACGTGATAATAATAAATAAAGAAAAGACAATAGCTTAAAGAAAGACGTGATAAAAGGCTACGTCTGTGTTGGAATCAATCCCCAAATTTGGAAGAGATGAAAACAAACGAATAAAGAAAAGACAATAGATTGGGGAGAAAAAAAGGACAATACTAATAATGATAATTGCGAGCGGTGGTAAAAACCCATTCGCCCGTATTGGCCCTGTGTATGTACCAATGTAAATTATAGGCTTAATATGTTTAATGCTAATTATGTATCATTAGCAGTCGATTAAGCTGATGAATTTGCGACACACCGATAAGCAAATTACACCCAATGCGCTTTCACACACACGAACGCACACGATAAAAGCCGCAGAGGTTCATGCAGTGTTGCAACAGCGGCGTGTGGTGCGCCTGTGCGGTTGAAATTTGTACTCTGCCGTGGCGTAACTGCGAGGGATAATAATGCCGCATTGAGTTAATTCGGATCCCGGTTATTTAATTTCCAGCGGAGGTTCGGAAGGCGGCGGGATGGGCGGGATGGGCGGGGAATCCTCCTCGAAATCCTATCTATAAATTTGTGACTTCGGGCCCGGTGAGAAACGAGGTCGGTTCTGTTTTTAATGGCGAACTTTTCTCCCGAACAGAAACCGGATTTAGACAACTTTTCGCTTCAGTTTCAGGGGCCTCATTTGCAGGGATAAAAGACGGGTTATTTGCGAGTGGATTTGATGTGAAGCAGCGGGAATTCGCTCCTTTGTTTCGGGGTTGTGTATTTACTTTTATTATCCCATTGGCGACTCTTTTTTTTCTCTCTCCCTCCCAACGTAATAGGAAATTCTATCTATTCCTGACACGTTCTAGGAAAGCAGAAAGTTGACAAAATTTATGGTATGTTGAACTTACAGCGTGAGCTCGGAATAATTGTTGTTTCGTCTACTTGACTTATATAACAAAAAAAGGGATAAAAATAACAAAAAAAAGATATTCGCATTATCATCCTTCTTGTTTACATAATATTAGAACGAATATAATTGACTTGGAGAGAAAATGAGACCCCGATTCCTCACCGAAAAAAAAAATGGAAAACAAGACCAAAAAAAAATTCCCCCTCATCATAATGCTCTACGTTCCCTCACAACAGACTCGGTAAAAGTATTCGTAATGGTCTGAGTGACTCGCGTTAAGTAAAAAAAAAAAAAAAAAAAAAAAAAAAAAAAAAAAAAAAAAAAAAAAAAAAACACACACACACAAGGTGAAAAATCAAAGAAAAACCAAGCACTCTGCTATTAAACTAAGTGAGTAAATTGAGTGCGCTGTATCCATTAGTGTTTGTTAGTGGACATGTTTGCTAACCCATTATAGGTGGGCGGGTTGACTGCCGGCCAGTGATCATTCTCTTTAAATAATGGCGGTGATACTGGGCGCACGAGTCGGGCTGGACGTCTGGGCGCAAATATGTTGGCGTGTAATTATCTCGCTGCTGTTTCTGTGTCTGCTTAAATGCGTGTGTTTTAGGGCCGTTATCATGGCGAGTCTCATACTTGCAAACTAGCGTGCGTGTTGTATATATAGATATAAATATAAATAAATAATAAATATATATATATATATATATATATATATAATATATATATAATATATATATATATATATATATATATATATATATATATATATATATGTATATATATACACACACCATATACATATGTATATATATATATATATATATATATATATATATATATATATATATATATATATATATATATATATATATATATGATATATATATATGTGTGTGTGTGTGTGTGAATATCAGTATGTCTCTTAAACCCAAATTGAAAAATGATAATGTTGATAATAATGATGATAATGATGATATTGATTGAAGATGTTGATGATAATAATGATAATAACAACAACAATAATAACGCCTGACAATAATGATAATTGAAAATGGTACATTGACAAGATGTTACACACGGGAAGAAACATCATAAATCATAAATCCTCCCAGATGTTCCTTCGCCCAAAACATCATTAAAACATAAAGAATGTTTACAGTAAAGCGATAACAACAACATCTAACCGGAATAACATGGTTGCATTATTAAGTGAAAGAGACAAAGAAAAGATAAAAAGAATGGACAGAAGCATTGATAAATAGGGGGAGGGTTGGGGGGAGGGGAAAGAAAGGGAAAGACGGAAGGGGAATAGGATAATGAAGTAATTAAGAAAAGCGAAAAAATAAGGGAGAAATCAAGAAAATTAGAACAAAATATTAAAGTGATAATGAAAAATAAAACAACAAAGATATAACCAATATAAAAAAGAGATAAAAAGCACAAATAAAAGACTTTAAAAAAAGCTAAAACCAATAAATACTTTTTAAAGCAAATAAAAAAAAGCAATAATAAAACACCCCCCCCCCACCACCACCACCAAAGAAAAATGATAATAAATTCACAGCAACTAGAAAAAAATCCAAATAAACAACATAACCACCCCATTAAACCTTTTAAAGCAAATAAAAACAATAATACCCCCCCCCCACCACCACCAAAGAAAAATAAATAAATTCACAGCAACTAGAAAAAAAATCCAAATAAAAAACAACATGACCACCCCATTAAACCTTTTAAAGCAAATAAACAATAATAACCCACCACCAAAAATTCATAGCAACTAGAAAAAATCAAAACAAATAAATAAAACAACATGACAACCAAATTAAACCCTTTTAAGCAAATAAAAACAATAATAACCCCCCACCACCACACCACCACCAATGAAAAAAAAAAAATAAATTCACAGCAACTAAAAAAATCAAAAAATCCAAATAAAAAACAACATGACCATCCCATTTAACCTTTTAAAGCAAAAAAAACAATAATACCCCCCCCCAACCACCACCACCAAAAGAAAAAAATAATAAATTCACAGCAACTAGAAAAAAATCCAAAAAAAACAACATGACCACCCCATTAAACCCTTTTAAAGCAAATAAAAACAATAAAAAAACAACACCCCACCACCACCAACCAAAAAAAAATAAATAAATTCACAGCAACTAGAAAAAAAATCCAAATAAAAAACATGACCACCCCATTAAACCCTTTTAAAGCAAATAAAAACAAAACAATAATAACCCCCCACCACCACCACCAAAGAAAAAAAATAAAATTCACAGCAACTAGAAAAAAATCCAAAAAAATCCAAATAAAAAACAAACATGACCATCCCATTTAAAACCCTTTTAAGCAATAAAAACAATAATAAAAACACCCCCCCCATCACCACAACCAAGAAAATAATAATAATAAATCACAGCAATAACAAAAAAAATCAAAAAAAAACAACATGACATCAGCTCATTAAATAAAATAAAAAAATAAAAAACAACATGACCACCACCTCACTTAGCGAGTTGGGGGCCAGCGAGCGAGTCGACACGTCCATCACGGGGTCACTCGCTAATGGGTGAGCGGCGCAGGTCATCTCAGGTGGCGAGGCCCGGCTAGTAATTACGCTGATGCTAGTAGCGGTGACGAGGTTCCGGTTGGTTGGAGCGGGATGGCGGGATGGCGGGGGGGGGGGGTAGGGGGTGGAGGGGTAGGGAGCGGAGGGAAACAGGGGTGGGGGGGGGGGGGAAGGGAGGTAGGGAGGAGACGGGGGGAGACGGTGGGGAGGGGAGGAGGGGGGGTGGCGAGGGGAGACGGGGGTAGGGAGGGAGTGGGGGGATGGGAGGAAGGGGGTG
>NW_020868429.1:349863-357577 GCF_003789085.1 Penaeus vannamei | reverse complement strand
TGCATCCTAATTAGAAGAGAACGACAATAGAGAAAAATTATGAAATGAAGTAGAAAAAAAGAACTTAAGCGTTGAAGTGGAGGGTAATCAAACAGCGGAAATTTGTGGAGGGCGGCGTGGCGAGGCGAAGTTGTGGGCGGAGCTAACAGGGAGGACGTCTCGGGCACTATTATACCCTTTCGCTGTAGGAAATTGCCTTAAAAGGAGAGAGATGAGAGATATACCGAGGAGAGATGAAGAGAGCAGGGCGAGGAATAGAGAGAGGGAGGCGGATAAGGAGAACGAGGGTAGGGCGAAATGGCGAGGGAGACGAAGAGAGCAGAAGAGAGAGAGAGAGAGAGAGCGATGAACGAGAGGAAGAGAGAGGAGGACCGACGAGAGAGTAGAGCGACAGCAGCAGACCAGACAGACAGACAGACAGACAACAGAGCACGGACAGACACAGACAAATGAAGAGAGGAGAGACAGACAGAGAGACCAGAGAGAAATGCACAGAGACATGAAAAAGAGAAAAAGAAAGAAAGAGAGCGAAAAAGTAACAGAACCAAAACCAGAGCACAGACTGCTAGCAAGAAAGAAAGAGACAGACAACGCGAAAGAAGTATAGAGAGCGTCAACAATAACAGAAACAAAGACAGGGACACCCCAGAACAGAACAGAGAGAAAGAGAAGAAGCGAGTGGTATCTGCACCACGCGCCATTCGACTCGTCCTGCCTAATTGCCTACCCTCTCCCGCACCCCATTCCCTTACAACGTGCCACATATCGCAGCCTTCAGTACACACCTCGACGCCAACGGAATACACAGAACCAGATGAGTATCAATACCCGGATTCAGTAAACAAAACATATAATCACTTAACTACTTGCTTCCTTTGGCTATGACACATCGTTTGGCCTGAGATAATCTCCCCTCACTCCTTCATCTATCTTCTACATCATTTACCATTTTTTCTATTTAAGATTCTTCCTTTTACTCTATCTTTATATCTATCCATTTTCTTTTTACATTAATTCCAGACATCCACCTACTTCTTTTTTTCTTTCCCTTTATCTTTTTCTTTTTCCATTCGTAAACCATACCCACATCCTCCGCTCACAATCCTCCAGTCCTCCAATTACATTAATCGTCACTTTCTACGCTGATTCCTTCTCCTACCAGTCTACACCCTTCTTCTATATCCCTCCTACCATTTCTCCATCTCTTTTCACGTCCTTTTCTTTATATTTTTTCCTTCTCCTCTCCTCTTCTTTATATTTCTTTTTCCTCCTTCCCCTTTCCACCTACTTTTCTACCATCACCAACTATATCTCTTCCTTCCTCCTTCTCTTCCACCATCTTCCTTATCTTCCTATATCCTCTTCCACCTTTCCGCATCACACATTCATCACTCACACTCACTATGGCACGGCTCACTTTTCCTCTCTCCATCTTCCCATCATTTCTTTCTCTTCTCTATTTATAACCTCACCTCCCTCCTACCCTCTCCCTCCTTTTACTTCCTGCTGCCTCTTCCTCTTACTTCCCTACTCTATCACATCCCCCTTTACCTCCTCCTCCAACCCCTCCTTTTATCCCTTTCCCTCCTCCCTCCCTCCCCTCTTCCTCTTCTCCTCCTCCTCACCTCCCATCGTAACTCAGTGGTCTTTTTTGCCTCTGCTTCTCACTTTATCATCACCTTGATTTTCCTCACCATCGTTCTACTTCTCCTTCGTGTCATATTTTTTTCTTTGTTTTGTACATCCATGTTTTTTATTTTCTCTCTCTCTCTCTCTCTCTCTCTCTCCCTCTCTCTCTCTCTCTCTCTCTCTCTCTCTCGTCGGCTCTCCCCTCTCTCTCTCTCTCTCTCTCTCTCCTCCTCTCTACTCTCTCTCCTCTCCTCTCTCTCTCTTCTCTCTCTCTCTCTCTCTCTTTCCTATTTCTTTAAGGATAAATCAAGATCTTTATTTAATGGGAAGATTTTTTTTTTTTTTTTTTGCATTTTTTCCTAACCCTTTATTTCTCTCTTGCTATCAATATTAGAATCTATCTATCTATCTAATCTATCAATTTTCCATCAAAAAAAGAAAAAAATATTAACAATAATATAACCATTCATTCATTACAAAAACATTATTAAAAACAAACAAACAAACAAAAAAACTCAAACCACATACACACGACCAATATAGAAAATCAAAACAACTTTTAAAAAAACAAAGAAAACAAGAAAAATCACAGCAAAAAACAATTAGAAAAAAAAACAAACAAACAAAAACTCACCCCTCTAAATCAATACCCACGACCAATCAAAACAAAATCTAACAACTCAGAAAAAAAACAAAAAAAAACGATCTACAACAAACAAACAAACAAAAAAGCTCATAACCAAACCACAGCCACACGACCAATCAAAACAAATCTAAACAATTCCAAAAAAAAACCTAAAAAAAAAATAAACAACTCAAGAAAAAAAAAAAAAGGATGAAAAAAGCAAAAACGAAAACGACAAAAACGAAAAAAAAAATAAACGAAAACGAAAAAAGAAAAAAAAAATTCGCAACGACGACCATAATTAACAGACAAATGAGGTAATGGCGACGCGTTTGTGGTGACGTGAAGGGCTGATGTATTTTCTTCCACAAGGGCGTCGGGTTGCTCTCTCCGACATTGAATATCGCCTCTAATCATGTCTGAGTGTAAGATTATCATAGTCTGCCCCTCCTCTCCCCCTCTCTCCTTCTTTCTTATCTTTCTCTCTCATTTCTTTCTTTTTCCTTCATTTTTTCTTATTTCTTTCTCTCTCTTCTTCTTCTTTTCCATTTTTCCTGTCTTTCTCTCTCTCTCTTCTTTCTTTCTTTACCTTCCTCTCTCTCCTTCTCTTTCCTCTTCCTTCCTTCTCCCTCCCTCCTATTTCTTTCTGTCTCCCCACTTTTTCTTTTCTTCGCCTCTCTATCATCATTATTATCATCAATTGTCATTATCATTTATTATCTTTATTATTATTATTATTATTATTAATTTATTTATATATATTATTTATATTATTATTATTATTATCATTATTATATCATTAATTATTATCATCATTATAATACTATAATCATGCATCATTATTGTTATTATTAGTAATTATCATTACTAGTTTATTATTTAACACATTATATATTATTACTTTATTACCATTATAATTATTTATCATCCTTATTTCCTTTTTATAATTTGTTCCCTTCCTTTTTCAGCTTCTTTCTTCTTCTTTTCTCTATGTATTTCTCTCTTTCTGTTTTCTAGTTTGTCTCAATCTTTCTTCACTATGATCATCATTCCTCCTCCTCCTCCTCGTTCTCTTCTTTTCTTATATTCTTCCCTCCTCAGTCTTTATTCATCATATTCTCCTCCTCCTCCTTCATCATCCATTTCTTCTTTTTTGCATTCTTCCTGTCCCTTTTTCCTTTTCTAGATAATCTTGCTCGCTCCACCCCTTCCTCCTTCATACTTCTTCTATCATTATTATTATTCTT
This sequence comes from Penaeus vannamei, assembly GCF_003789085.1. NCBI lineage: Eukaryota > Metazoa > Arthropoda > Malacostraca > Decapoda > Penaeidae > Penaeus > Penaeus vannamei. Next base: position 354,076 of record NW_020868429.1, on the reverse strand, counting down.
ATTATTATTTTAATTATTATTATTATTGTTATTTTTTTCTCTTTCCTTTATCTTCTTCTCCTCCACTCCATCCTCTTTTTCCTCTCATCCTCCCGCTTCCTCCTCCTCCTCCTCCTCCTTCCTCCGCTTTCCTCGCTCTATCATTCCGGCCTCCTTCCTAATGCCCGTCTTTATTCTCCTCCTCCTTCCTCTTCCTTTTTTCCTCTTCCTCTCCTCGCTCCCCGCCTCCGCCCTCCTCCCCCTATCCTCCCGGCTTCCTCCATCCTCCTCCGTTTACCCATCCCTTTTATCCCTTCTTCCCCCTCCTCCCCTCACTGCCTCTCCCCTGCCCCCTTCCTTCTCCTCCCTCCCTCACTCCTTCCTCCTCCTTTCCTCTTTCCTTTTTTCTCTATCCTCTCCTCTTCTTGCCCAGTCGGTCATTGAATGCCAAACCCTGTGATAATTGGCCAAATTTTTCTACAGGGCGACTGATGAAATCCAAGGTTCGGAAATGGGTTGCTAATTGGCTCTTCTGGTATTCTGTTTATTTATTTGTTTTTCTTCTTCCTTTCTTTCTTTTTTTTTTGTGGGGGGGGGGGCGTCACTGAATGTCTGAATTATCATATTTGTTCCTTCCTTTTTTTCTCTCTCTCTCTCATCTCTGTTCCTGTCTGTCCTTCTCTCTCTCTTTCCTCTCTGCTCTGCACTCTCTCTCTCTCTCTTTCTATATATATATATATATAAATATTATAATATATTATATAATATATATATATATATATAGTGTGTGTGTGTGTGTGTGTGTGTGTGTTGTGTGTGTTGTGTGGTGTGTGTGTTGTGGTGTGTGTGTGTGTGTGTTGTGTGTGTGTGTCTTTCTCTCTCTTTTCTCTTCTTCCTTCTCTTCTCTCTCTCTCCCTCTCCTTCTCTCTCTCATCTCTCTCTCTCTCTCTCTCTCTCTTCTCTCTCTCTCTCTCTCCTCTCTCTCTCTCTCTCTCTCCTCTCTCTTCTTCTCTCTCTCTCTCTCCTCCTCTCTCTCATCTCTCTCTCACTCACTCTTCACTCTTTCTCTCTCTTTCTCACTCTCTTTCTCTCTCTCTCTTCTCTTCTCTCTCTCTCTCCCTCCCTCTTCCTCTACTCCTCTCCCTCTACTCCCTCCCTCCCTCCCTCCTCCTTTTTTTTCTTAGGAGTAAATCACATCAAATATTTACAACTATTGTCTGTTAGTGATTTGATTCAACTATTACAGCTTTGTCAATTACATTAGTAATAGTAGTAATAATACCCTTTAAGTAAATGATTAAGTAAATGGCGCGTTGTTCCCTTAAGCAAGTAACTTTACCTTGATTGCCCATTGCAAAAGCCACCTGGGGGGGGGGGCAAGCTTTTGTGGGTGCCGGTCCCAAGCCCGAATAGAGAGGGTTGGTGTCAGGAAGGGCATCCGACTGTAAAAATAAATAAATAAATAAATAAAATAATAAATAGATAAAAACATGCCAAAACTAATACAGAATGAGCCGTAATAGGGAAATCAGTGGAGGCGGCTCATCCATACCGGCTCATCCATATAGAAATGGGAGAAAGCTAAGAAGATAGATAGATATCACCCGATCGCGAATGGACTTTTGATTCAATGACAGATCATTTCCGAAACTTTCCTCATCCTACCCATCTTCATTTACCTATTTACCCATTCCAATATCCCTTTGCCCATTTGCCTATTTACCCATTTACCTATTTTCCTTACCTCATGCTCAATTCTATCTCTTATCTCATTCCTCTCTTTTCCTTGTCCCTTTGTTCTTACCTATCCCCACCTCTCCGCTACCCATTTCTAAACCCTTAAAGTCTTACCCATATTCCATCCCCTTGTCTCCTAAAAATGCCCCTTACCACTTACCCATCTCTTACCTTTAATTCCTGACTACTTGCCCAGTTCCCTTTCCCACTCCCTTATCATTTACCTTTCCCTCAATCCTTTTACTCGTCTGCTAACCCCTTACTCCTTACTTTATCTTGTCCACCTTTTACCCATTACCCCACCCCTTACCCCTTAACCCCCTTACCCAACCCCTTTAATTCCTTACCCATCCCCCTTACCCATTCCCCTTTACCTCCTTACCCATCCCCCTTACCTATCCCCCATCCCTTCCCCTCACTCCCCTCTCCCCTTTTACCCCAAAATCCCCCTTTCCCCCATCCCCCCTCCCCATCCCCTTCCTTCTCCCTCTCCCCCCACCCCCATCCCTCTCCCTCCCCCTATCCCTTCCTCACCCCCTCCCCTTCCCCTCACCCCCTCCCATCCCCTCTTCACCTCACCCCCCTCACTTCCCCTCTCCCTCTCCCCTCAACCCCTCCCCATCCCCTCTCACTCCCCCCTCACCCCCAAAATCCCCTATCCCCTCTCCCCCTCACCCCTTCCGCTCTCCCCCTCACCCCCTCACCCCTTACCCTCTCCCCCTCATCCAATCCCCTTTTCCCTTCCCCCTTCCCTCACTCTATACCCACCCCCTTATCCATCCTCCTCCTCACTTTACCCATCCCTCATCCCTCTCCCCCTCACCCACATCCCCCTCTCACTCCCCTCTCCCCCCATCCCCTCACCCCTCCCCAAAAATCCCCCATCCCCCTTCCCTTCCCCATCCCCATCCCCTCCCCCCCCCCTTTACCCCTCACCCCAATCCCATCCCCTCACCCTACCCCATCCCCTCTCCCCCCCCCATCCCCCTCCCTCACCCCCTCCCCCCCTACCTCCCACCCCCCACCCCTCCCTCCTCCTTTGCCTCAATGCCCGCAAAGTCAGGCAACAAATTGAAGCTTGAACTCTTTGTACGGTCTCTGATGGTAATTACCCCCATTAGGCGAAGCGACGATCAAACGGCGGCGGTAAATGGAATTAACGAGCGTCCACCCCTCGCCCTGATCGATGGGCGTGGGGGCGTGGCTGGGGTGGGCTGGGGAAGAGGGTGGGTTGGGGAAGGGGGAGGGGTGGAGGGAGAGGGAGTGGGAGGGGAAGGGGGGAGGGTGGGTGGGTGGGAAGGTGGAGGGGTAGGGGAGGGGGAGGGGGTGGGTGTGAGAAGGAGGAGGGGTAGGGGGGAGGGGGTGGGTGGAGGTTGGGGGAGAAGGGGAGAGGGGGGGTGGGGAGGTGGAGAAGGGTAGGGGGTGAAGGTGGGCGGTGGAGAAGGGGGAGGGGGTGGAGGTAGGAGGTGGAGGGGGTGGGCGGAGTAGGTGGAAGGTGGAGGGATAGGAGATAGAGGGGATACGAACGGAGGTGGTGGAGGGGGAGGAGGAAAAGATGCAAAATGAAGGAGATGAATTGACAGGGCCGGTGAAGAGAGGGATAGGAAGAGGAGGAAGAGAAAGAGGATGGGGAGGACGAGAGACAGGAGGGAGATGGAGAAAAGAATGAGGACAGAGATAGAAGAGAAGAAAAAGGAAATAGTAAAAAGATGAGGAAGACGAGAAAGGGTGTAAGATAGCATCGAGGGAAGAGAGAGAGAGAAGAAGAGAGAGAGAGAGAGAGAAGAGAGAGAGAGAGAGAGAGAGAAGAGAGAGAGAAGAGAGAGAGAGAGAGGAGAGAAGGGAGGGGAGAGGAGAGGGAGAGAGAGAGAGAGAGGAAGAGGGAGGGGAGAAGAGGAGAGAGAGAGAGAGAGAATTAAGAGATATAGACAGACAGACAGAAAAACAGACAGACAAGACAGAAAGTGCCAGACAGACAAACCGAGACAGACAAAAGACAGACAGAACGAATCAAACTCCGATACAGATAGAACGCGGTGATATGGGTGTGTGTGGGGGGGGGGAGGGGAGGAAGGGGGAGTGGAGGGGGGGGAGGACTCAGGAGGGGAAACCGGACTGTGGGATATTCTCTTCCTAATGGCGTCGAGGGCGAGGAAGAGTTCGAGTGCCACTTGGAAGGAGATGTCTTCGGCGCCTCAGATAACGGAGATATGCTTATCGTCTACAAGGGAAGTGCATTTAGCGGTGGCTCTTCCCTCCCCCTCCCCTCTCCTCTCCCTCCCTCTCTACTCCTCTCCTCTCCTCTCTCTCCTCCCGCTTCCCTTCCCGTTCTCTGGTCTCTTGGCCCTCTCCTCTCCCTCTCCCTTCTAGCCCCTTTCCCCCTTCCTTCTTCTTTACTCTTCTACTCTTCCCTTTCCCTCCTCTCCTCTCGTCTCCTTTCCCTTCCCTACCTCCTCCCTTCCCCTCCCCTCCTCCCTTCTATCCCTTCCTACCCCTC